>CM053027.1:559775533-560135533 GCA_028564925.1 Lithobates sylvaticus | reverse complement strand
ACGTATTTTCTTGTTAAAAAAAAGTATCAACGTATAACGACGGTGGGCGGTCCGGAAGTGGTTAAGGCTGGCCATACATTATACAATTTTCTTGTTCAATTTCCATTAGATTTACCTTTAACTATGTACTGTAGGGCAAAAGCCTGCCTGGTTGCATACAAATTGAAAGTGTTTAGGTTTGACCTCATATTACGGTATATGGTTTTGGTAAATACAAAGGAAAATTGTATAATGTATGGCCAGTTTTAGACTATTGCATATCAAGCACTAAGAAAGACTCCAAGGTCTATGCCTAGGAAAAGAGGAGAACTGCAAAATTTGGCGTTCTAATCAGCACTCACCTGTAATACTTATCCTTCACAATGGCATAAATTAATGCTACAGCCAACAAACCGTCCACAACTACAGTGAGGATTTCCAGAGATACAACGGTGGGGTCTGAGTGCAGCCAACGCTCATCTGCTTTCCCATACTCCTTCCCTGGAAAATAACAAGAGAACCTCATCTGCTGGAAGGGACATAAAGTGCAACAAAGACTAGTTAAATTGAAAAGACTGCCATTGCTTAGCTAGCGGAAGGGAGTTTAAAGGGGTGTTTCACCTTACAAAATTTTTTTTTAAAAGTCAGCAGCTAAAAAAAAAGTAGCTGCTGACTTTTAAGAAGTACACTTACCCTCCCAGGGCGCCCGTGATGTCGGTCGTGGAGGACGAGCTGACCCTCGGCGATCCAGTTCCAGCGTCGCCATCCTCAGTAAGGGAAACGGCTTCACGTTTCCTACTGCGCATGCGCGAGTCGGCGCGCGGCCTACTGCGCATGCGCGACTAATTTGTGAATGGGGAACGCAATGTGTTGTGGGACATAGTTCCCATAACACACCGCGCCCCATTCAACAGAAGACGGAAGAAGAGAAGATCACCGCAGAGCTGGAGGAGGCAGATTAGGACGATCTGCCTAGCAACAGCCATTTTTTTTTTTCATTTTAAATGGTTACTAACATTTTTTTAAGTTTTTGTTTTCAGGGTGTCCCACCACTTTAACCAGACTTGTGGCCACTCATTAAAATTAGAAGAAAAGAGGTTTAACCTTAAACTACGTAGAGGGTTCTTTACTGTAAGAGTGGCAAGGATGTGTAATATCCCTTCCACAGGCGGGGGGCATTGATAGTTTCAAGGAACTATTAGATAAGCACCAAACTACCACAACATACAGGGATATACAATGTAATACTGACATATATTCACACACATAGGTTGGACTTGATGGTGTCTTTTTTTTCGACCTCACCTACTATGTAACTATGTAATTAAACTTGAAGTTATCTGGCTGCCATGCTGATTTAGAGTATTTAACAACTTCGGAGTCACTGACCTGGAACAAGTGTAGACCATTAAAATCAGAGCTCCTAATCTGGAGCATCTGACCACCTTCCAGGTTAGACACTCCAAAAGCACTGAAGCTATGGGATCAGCATGACAGCAACAAATAGGGTTTTTTTTAGAAGGGAGCTCTGCAATAAAACAAAATTAAATTAAAAAAAAAAAAAAAAAAAAAAAAGTACAGGCTTCCTCTAAGCATCTCCTATTGTAGTGATTCCCTTAATTTAATCCAATTTTAGATTTTATTTAAGGAGAAAAAGTGATAGAACAAGATGGGCGCAGAAAAGGCATAGTTTACCAAATATTTTGATCTATATAACATATTTAATAACCCTTTCACGCCTACGGGTAAAACAAATCTTAATGCCTAAGCACAATTTTGCAACTTTGACATGCGTTAGCAAAACCGTATGTATCATCACAACTACTTTGTGCATCCAGGAGGATTATACCTTGTATGGATAGCTCGTTCCTTTTTTTTTTTCTTCTATTATCAGAGGAAAATTGGACCAAAATAGTAAAAATAAATAAAATTAAACTGTACATTTCTTGTTACTACCATAACCTACCATCAAAGAACAACCCAAATTAAATTCTCCTGCTGCCAACGATCACAGCGATACCACATATGTGTATTTTATTTGTTGTATGTACCTGCAGTACAGCCCAGAAACAATAGTGCACATTTTGCTTAGCCTACTTAAAGTGATTGTAAGGGTTTCTTTTTTTTTTTTTTTTTCTTTTTAAATAACAAACATATCATATTTGCCTCCACTGTGCAGTTCATTTTGCACAGAGTAGCCCCTGACCCTCGTCTTCTGGGGTCCCCCAGAGGCTCTCGCGGCTCCTCCCCACATGAGATAACCCCCTAGGAGAAGCGCTTCCCTGAGGGGGTTACCTTGCGGGCCTTCACCCAGTTGTTTGTTTATCTCTCTCTACGATGCATCTTTCCTTTCCATCCACAGAGAGAGAAGCACAGGTGTGGGCTCCACAGTGACTAATCACTATGATAGCCAATCAGAGGCATTACAATGATCAGGTGATCATGTCCCGATCATTAGTATGGGATCAAGGGCTCCCAGTAAGACCCTAGTCTCTGCTGGAAGCACGCTGTGCGGCGCGCTCACAGCACAAAGACAGATATATGTATGTAAAAATCAATCAGCGCAATTTCATTCACTAAATGCAACTCAAGCTGCTATGCACCAAGGGTCAATAGATCAAATCCCATAAAAACATAAACACAATAAAAACAGTGCAGCGCTAAATAAAATAAATAAATGCCCATAAGCGGAAACGTGAGCACCAATATTAAAGTGTCCATAATTGTGCTGATATAATCCATGCAAGTTAATCCATGAGAGACCTCCGCCACTTATAGTACTAGCCGCTCACCTCACAGCGGGTATCTGCTGACAAAGTACGGAAGGAAATTGTGTGACGTCACCCGCGACCACCGTTGCCTCTGTAAACATACGCTCGAATACCAGGCACTGGGATTCAGTGCCCTGTTTGTAAGTGTTATTCTTGTTTTATTCATTAAATATATATATATGGCAGAGAGCATTATGTATATCTTTAATTCAAGTTATACTTATGAAATCGGACATCTTGTGCCAATTGTTTGGAGTCCATTGGAATACAGTGAGAGGGATATGTGTACGTCAGCCCCACCTCGTGTCACCTTCAGCCATTGATACCCCGTTGGGGAAAACACTTGTGAGCCTAGTCTCAGGGGTCCACGCTGTAAAGGTGAGCGGCTAGTACTATAAGTGGTGGAAATACGCATTTACGCAGCCCCACGGAAAGCCCAGGCCAGTGAGGCCACATATATGCATATTGTTGGCGCAAAAATGTGCAAATTTGGGGTAAATGTGAATGTACAGTACGTAAAGCGCTGATTGCATTGTGGTAGTAAAACAATTACCTGTAATAAATAAGTACATAAGAACCAAACTTACATAATGCAGCCAAAGCTCCCTCCGATGTGGCCACCGTTCCCACTAGAGACATGTAAACAAAAGGTCCCTCCTACAAACAACACACATCAAACTCATTAGAATCAATATTATATATATATATAAGTGATGCAATTTACAAGAACATTTCCCTTTGTTAACCCCTGGCAGGAAGAAGCACTATAAATGGGCCAGTGACCCTTGGGGCCGATAGGAGGGGCTCCTGATCATAATTGGCTGCACAGTGCTAACATCATTGTGAGCCCGTCCTACCAGCTCCCCGATCGTTGGCAATTGACTATGAACTGTCCATGACAGCTCGGTCACAGTTCTTGGGGCGCCAATGGAATGCTCCCCAGAACAAGACAGCCAAGCATATATGTGGTGGCTAAGGGACAAAGTGGATTCTTCATCTCCCAAATCAACTAAGGCCCTATTTGGCAGCCGGCTTCCAATGACTGAGGAAGACCAAGAAGGCGGCATGGGACCCAGGTTGCTGCATCTGATCATCGGAGCACAGCAGAACAAGGGGAATATCTGAATCCAGGACAACCCTGGAGCAACTGAAATTTCTCTTTAACCGCTTCAGCTCTGGAAGGTTTACCCTCCTTCATGACCAGGCCATTTTTTGTGCTACGGCAATGCGTTACTTTAACTGACAATTGCGCGGTCGTGCGACACTGTACCCAAATAAAATTGATGTTCTTTTTTTCCCACAAATGTTTTCTTTTAGTTGCATTTGATCACTTCTGCTATAAAACATTCCCAAAAAAAAAATCAAATTTCTATATCAATTTAGGCCAATATGTATTCTACGACATATTTTTGGTTAAAAAATAAATAAATCATAGGTGTATATTGATTATTTTGCGCAAAAGTTATAGCGTCTACAAACTATGGGATATATTTATGTCATTTTTATTTTTTTACTAGTAATGGCGGCGATCAGCAATTTTTAGCGGGATTGCGACATTGCAGCAGACAAGTCGGACACTTAAATTACACTTTTTTGGAAACGAGTGACATTATTACAGTGATCAGTGCTAAAAATCTGCACTGTTACTGTACTAAATGACACTGGCAGGGAAGGGGTTAACACGTGACGCATGCAGGTGGTAAGGAACCACATGGTGCACAAATCTATAGTATTCAGTTACTGCTGCAAGTATGTTGTTAAAGGGGTGTTCCGGGGGGACATTTAAAAAAAAAAAAAAAAAAAAAAGTCAACAAACACTGTAGCTGCTGACTTATAATAAGGACACTTACCTGTCCAGGGTGCCCGCGATGTCGGCCGCCGCGTCCCTCGGCTCCCTTGCAGCTTCCCTGCCCGTTTTCTACTGCGCATGTGCGAGTCGCGCGGCACTTTGTGAATGGGGCGCGCTGTGTTCTGAGACACACACACAGTTCCCAGAACACACTGCGCCCCATTCCCCAGAAGACAACGCGAGGAGGAATGAAGACTGAAGATTACCGCAGAGTAGGAAGAGGCAGATTAGGAAGACTGCCTAGCAACAGGGGTTTCTGGTAAGTAAAAAATAAAACATTTTTTTAAATGTTTTATTTTTTTAAGAATATTAATGCTATTTTTTTTTTTAGGGTGGCCCTCCACTTTAACTTGCACCACTGAAAGCATAGGTCACAAATGTCAATTGTTCTGGCTTGTCCATAGTTTCAGTCTGTTTACTACTGCCTTAAGCCCCTTTCACACGGGCGGACCGTATGTCCGTATTTCATCCATCCGTTTTCGGATGAAATATGGACATGCATGCATCCTTATGGTATAGCGGGTGTCAGCGGATGAACATCGATCCCTGCTGAGCAGAGGATCTTTACGGGGTGGATCATTACCGATCCGCCCCGTGTGAAAGAGCCCTTAGGGTCCTTTCACACGGGACGGATCCGTATTGATCCGCCCCATGAAGATCCGCTGCTCAATGGGGATCGCTCAGCTGATCCCTGCTGAGCCGGCGGATGACAGATCTCCGCTCTCCCCTATGGGGGTGCATGCATGTCCGGATGGATGAAAAACGGACATACGGTCCGCATGTGTGAAAGGGGCTAATGCTGATAGCAGGTGTGCTGTGCTAGGCTGAAGCCTTCCTATTAACTCAGCAAGGCCTGGCCCTACAAGCGTGACTTACTGTCTGCAGGTATGCTGTTAGCTTGCACCACGGAAGGCATACATCGTATATGTGATAACACATATCACACAATATTATACAATCTTACTGGCTGGCCATAGAGCCACTCTATTTACTAATGCTTCGCAGATTGTGGCCTGTGTCGTCAGTATTGCTAATGCTTAGGCTGATAACAGGTAGTGCTGAGCCCTTCCTATTAACGCAGGGCCTGGCCCTGCAGGCTGGACTTACTGTGTTTTAATGCTTGGTTGTGGTGTGGACCTTTGCGGTACCTATGTCTAAGGTAGGTTTAACCTGCTAGTGCTAATCGTCTGATGACCATTAACCTGTGCTGCTTGCCTGTGATTACATTGACTCTACAGTACTAATGACTGCTATGTGTTTATTACTATGCATTTACATGCTGACCTTGATGCTAAAATGAAAGTCAGGATCTGCTTGGTTACATTTCCTTAGTCCTTTACCTGTAAGCAATGTGTAATTTCTTCTTTTTTATTTGTGGTACTCCACATGGGGATAGGTGGTTTGCTGCTTGTAGTGGTTACTACTGATGTTTTTTTTAACAAATACTCCCAGGCATGGCTCCAGTCTTTCAGCTCATCTGTGAGCCAGTAGCAATCAGCTTTCCGAGAGACCAGCACGTACATTAAGGTGAGGGCAGGTAGGTATATTCTATATCCTAACAGAGTGCACATCATGGGCATAATGGATTGTAAATCTCTCTCCAGCCCTCAACACCACTTCTCAGGAAGAGGAGAGTCTACCTGCTTCTGCAACAGAGACAGGTCCTCTTTAGCCCTGAAGGAACCACTATGAATTTAACTGTCAGAAGAGGCAGACCAAGGAAATCTCTACAATAATCATCTGGGGCGATAGTGACTGGTGGTAGCTGGTGTTTAGGCCAAAATGCATGCCAAGTTGCAGGCCAGAGGAAGCGGCAAATGGGCAGAGACTGCGAAGGCCTACAGTCACTAATGATTCCATACCAAGCCTAATCAAACCTCTGTGTTTATTTAAAGGCAACCTCTACCTCAGAAGCAGTTGCCCAGGGAGTCTTTATCAGACTGGCCAGATGGGTCAGCCTTAGTTTTCTTCTGGGAAGTTCCTATGGCAAGTTGGCATATCAGAAGCAAAAAGTGGATGTTTTAACTCTGTCCAAACTGACTGAGTGGATCTCTATTCAATAATGCTCAGGTATTAAGATAATCAAACAACTAAGTTCTTTAAAGGGTACCTCTGCCTCAAAAGCAGCCGGCCAAACAGTCTTCATCAGATTAGCCAGGGGTACCATTCTGCCAGCAGAAAAGCAATATCCTTTGCAGAGGCCCTGGAACAGCAAATGGATCTGGAGATGAAGAAGGTTCATACCAGTGGCAGAACTACCGCCATAGCGACCCACGCAGGCGCTATGGGGCCCGGTGAGTGGTGTTACTAGGCGGGTGACACGCTTGGGTAGCAGCAGCCGCACCGCTAACACCGCACGCTGTGTCCCTCAGCGGAGCGGACCGAAGCCGCCTCCCCTCCTTTCTGTTTACATACACAGATGAGGAGGAGCCTGCATTTGAGGGACACACACCGCTGCGTATTAGGGCTGTTCTGAGGTATGTAAGGGGGGGCGTCTGCACTACTGAGGGGGTCTCTAGCACTCCCCTATGCACAGACACTCCTAATGGGCAGGGTCTCTAGCAGTCCTATGCACAGAGACTTCTAGTGGGAGGGGTCTCTAGTCCTCCTAGGTCTCTAGCACTCCTATGCACAGACACTCCTTGTGGGCGGGGTCTCTAGCACTCCTATGCACAGACACTCCTTGTGGGCGGGGTCTCTAGCACTCCTATGCACAGACACTCCTTGTGGGCGGGGTCTCTAACGCTCCTATGCACAGACATTCCTAGTGGGAGGGGTCTCTAGCGCTCCTATGCACAGACATTCCTAGTGGGAGGGGTCTCTAGCGCTCCTATGCACAGACACTCCTAGTGGGCGGGGTCTCTAGCGCTCCTATGCACAGACACTCCTAGTGGGCGGGGTCTCTAGCGCTCCTATGCACAGACACTCCTAGTGGGCGGAGTCTCTAGCACTCCTATGCACAGACACTCCTAGTGGACAGGGTCTCTAGCACTCCTATGCACAGACACTCCTAGTGGGCGGGTCTCTAGTACTCCTAGGTCTCTAGCACTCCTATACACAGACACTCCTAGTGGGCAGGGTCTCTAGCACTCCTATGCACAGACACTCCTAGTGGGCAGGGTCTCTAGCACTCCTATGCACAGACACTCCTAGTGGGAGGGGTCACTAGTCATTCCTAAGTCTCTAGCACTCCTTTGCACACACTCCAAGTGGGCGGGGTCTCTAGCACTCCTATGCACAGACACTCCTAGTGGGCGGGGTCTCTAGCACTCCTATGCACAGACACTCCTAGTGGGCGGGGTCTCTAGCACTCCTATGCACAGCCAATCCTTGTGGGCAGGGTCTTTAGCACTCCCCTATACAGACACTCCTAGTGGGCGGGGTCTCTAGCACCCCTATGCACACACTCCTTGTAGGTGGGGTCTCTAGCACTCCTATGTACAGACACTCCTTGTGGGCGGGGTCTCTAGCACCCCTGTGCACAGACACTCCCAGTGGGCGGGACTCTAGCACTGCCACTCACCAGTGTGAAATGTACGATAGCGTCATAGAAGAGCCACACCAGAACCCATCTGTCCGTCGCAGAGCTCTTCCCCCCCAGCCGCTGTGCCAGGACATAGCCCAGAGCCAGCTGTGCCGCACAGGCCGCCAAGGAGTACACGGTCACAGAGCTCAGCAGTGCCGGAGCCGCTCCGTCCGCCATAGCCGCCAATATCGCTACACCGGGATCCCCTACACTGCAGGTAGCGGCTGGAATACAGAAGAGGCGGGGCGCTGTACGGCCATATCTCAGCCAATAAAAAGCGACTGCACTCAGGATCTCCCCATGTATAGCCCGCCCACTCTTCACAAACGCGGCCCCCCTGGCCACGCCCACTCGCCAGTCTTTTAGAGATATAGTGAGAGATCTTCCGATTGTGCGGGAAATGTCCTTTTACCGGGACAAGCAGATAAACCCCCCAAATATTCTAGAGCTGGTGAAAACAGACACCCCGGAGAATAAAATGGTGGCAGTTCCAATTTTTTAGGTCACACCATATTCACACAAACCTTCAGGAAACACAAAATGTAAGTAAAAAATACACTAAAGTTAATTTTAAAAAGAAATGACTAAAGTAGGTGCTACACCTAGTACTACCTGTATACCTACCTCTGTACACGTAGTACTACCTGTATACCTACCTCTACACCTAGTACTACCTGTACACCTAGTACTACCTGTATACCTACCTCTGTACACCTAGTACTACCTGTATACCTACCGCTGTACACCTACTACTACCTACACACCTACCGCTTAGAGTTGCCACCTCATCCCTTTAAACCCGAACACATATGAATTACACAGGTTCTGAGGCTAATTTGATGCAGATAAGGCACTAAGTGAGTTTAATTACCACCTTAATCAGCCACAGAACCTGTGTAATTAATACGTGTTCGGTTTTAAAGGGATGAGGTGGTAACTCTACTACCGCTGTACACCTAGTACTACCTGTATACCTACCTCTGTACACCTATTACTACCTACATGCCTACTGCTATACACCTACCTCTGTACACCTAGTACTACCTACACACCTACCCCTGTAACCTAGTACTACCTGTATATCTACCGCTGTACACCTAGTACTACCTACACACCTACCACTATACACCTACCTCTGTACACCTAGTACTACCTACACACCTACCCCTGTAACCTAGTACTACCTGTATATCTACCGCTGTACACCTAGTACTACCTACACACCTACCGATGTACACCTAGTACTACCTACACACCTACCACTATACACCTACCCCTGTACACCTAGTACTACCTACACACCTACCACTGTACACCTAGTACTACCTGTATACCTACCCCTGTAACCTAGTACTACCTGTATATCTACCGCTGTACACCTTGTACTACCTACACACCTACCGCTGTACACCTTGTACTACCTACACACCTACCGCTGTACACCTAGTACTACCTACACACCTACCGCTGTACACCTAGTACTACCTACACACCTACCGCTGTACACCTAGTACTACCTACACACCTACCGCTGTACACCTAGTACTACCTACACACCTACTGCTGTACACCTACCGCTGTACACCTAGTACTACCAAAACACCTACCGCTGTACACCTAGTACTACCAAAACACCTACCGCTGTACACCTAGTACTACCTACACACCTACCGCTGTACACCTAGTACTACCTACACACCTACCGCTGTACACCTAGTACTACCTACACAACTACCGCTGTACACCTAGTACTACCTACACACCTACCGCTGTACACCTAGTACTACCAAAACACCTACCGCTGTACACCTAGTACTACCTACACACCTACCGCTGTACACCTAGTACTACCTGTACACCTAGTACTACCTACACACCTACCGCTGTACACCTAGTACTACCTACACACCTACCGCTGTACACCTAGTACTACCTACACACCTACCGCTGTACACCTAGTACTACCTACACACCTACCGCTGTACACCTAGTACTACCTACACACCTACCGCTGTACACCTAGTACTACCTACACACCTACCGCTGTACACCTAGTACTACCTAAACACCTACCGCTATACACCTAGTACTACCAAAACACCTACCGCTGTACACCTAGTACTACCTATACACCTAGGGGCAATTACTTTCTCACATAAAGCCAGGCAGGTTTGGACAGATTTTTTGCTTTAATAAATAAAACCATCATTTTAAAAACTGCATTTTGTATTTACTCGGGTTATCTTTGTGTAAAAATAAAATTTGTTTGATGATCTGAATCATTTAAGTGGGACAAATATGCAAAAAAAATAAAAAATCAGATAGGGGACGAACACTTTTTCATATCTCACTGTAAAAAGAACCTGTCATGCCATATTCCTATTACAAGGGATGTTTACATTCCTTCTAATAGGAATAAAAGTGATCAAAATTTTTTGGGGGGGAAAAAAAGTGTCAAGCTAAAATAAAGTAAAATTAACAATAAAATTATTATTATTATTATTTTTTTTTTTTTAAAGCGCCCTGTCCCCATGAGCTTGCACGCAGAAGCGAACGCATATGTAAGTCCCGCCCACATATGAAAACAGTGTTCAAACCACACATGTGAGGTATCCCCGCAAATGTTAGAGCGAGGGCAACAATTTTGGTCATAGACCTCCTCTGTAACTCAAAACATGTAACCAGTAAAAAAATTAAAGCGTCGCCTATGGGGATTTTTAAGTAGCAAAGTTTGGCGCCATTCCACGAGCGTGTGCAATTTTGAAGCGCGACATGTTAGGTATCTATTTACTCGGCGTAACTTCATCTTTCACATTATGCAAAAACATTGGGCTAACTTTACAGTTTTTTTCCACAGAAAAAACATTTGAAAAATTGCTGCGCAAATACCGTGCGAGATAAAAAGTTTATAATGACCGCCATTGTATTCTCTAGGGTCTTTGCTAAAAAAACATATATAATGTTTGGGGTTCTATGCAATTTTCTAGCAAAAAAATTATGATTTTTACATGTAGGAGAGAAATGTCAGAATTGGCCTGGTAGGGAAGTTGTTAACCGCCCGCCATATAGCAGAATGACGGCGGCAAAGTGGTTTCAATATCCTAACTGGGCGTCATATGATGTCCTCAGGATATTAAGCCGCTGCGCGCATCGCGGCGATCGTTGTTGCAGTGTGTCATTCTGACACACCGCAACTCCGATCTAGGTAAATAGTCTCTGACAGAGACTCCTTACCACGTCATCAGCCGTGTCCAATCAATGATCACGATGTAAATAGGAAGAGCCGGTGATCAGCTTTTCCTCACTCGCGTCTAGATGCGAGTAGAGGAGAGCCGATCGGCGGCTCTCCGGACAGGGGGGGGGGGGTCTGTGCTGATTGTTTATCAGAGTGGCCCCCCCTCGGATCCCGCCCAGGACCACCATCATGCCGCTCAGAACCACCAGGATGGCTATCCACACTGGACCACCAGGTATGCCCCCTAGACCACCAGGGAAATGCACATCTGTGCCCAGGCAGCTGCCAATCAGTGCCCACTGACAATGCCTACCACTGCCAGTGCCACCAGGGATGCCTATCAGTGCCATGTATCAATGCCCATCAGTGCTGCCTATCAGTGCCACCCATAAGTACCCAACTTTTCAGCCTTTCCGTGCCCATCAGTGTCACCAATGAGTGCCCACCAGTGCCGCATTTCAGTGCCACCCATCAGTGCCACCCTACCAGTGCCGCATATCAGTGCCCATCGTCGGTGTCCGCCAGTGCCCACTTATTGGTGCCACCGTATCAGTGCCCGTCAGTGCCTCCTTATCAGTGCCCATCAGTAAAAGAGAAAACTTACTTATTTACAAAATTTTATAACAGAAACAAAAGCAAAACTTTTATTTTTTTCAAAATTTTTGGTCTTTTTTTATTTGTTTAGCAAAAAATAAAAAAAGCAGAGGTGATCAAATACCACCAAAAGAAAGCTCTATTTGTGGGAACAAAATGATAAAAACATAGTTTGGGTACAGCGTAGCATGACCGCGCAATTGTCATTCAAAGTGCGACAGTGCTGAAAGCTGAAAATTGTCCTGCGCAGGAAGGTGTATAAGTGCCCTGTATTGAAGTGGTTAAAAAAGCTTTAAAAAAAAAAAAAAAACGCTCGTAAAACGCCGGTGGATCGATACACTCCGGTGTGAATGGAGCCTTTGGGGGGGTTAGAAAACCCATCAGTTTTTTGCTATCTGTGTCCGATTGGGGAGATTTCCATTCACTTCCTGTCCCATAGCCAAAACAGGAAGTGAGAGTAAACCCGGTATGTCACCAGGATCACCAGAACTGTCCCCATTGGAAGATTTTTTCCTCTATTACTGTTCTGATGTCAACCCAAAATGTTGTATTTTTACTTTTGATGATAATGGTAAACAGGACAAATAGAGACGATGAATGTCCCTAATGGGGGACGGCACAGACAGCAATAAAATAAATCAGGCGTTCTAATCCCTCGCCACTCTATCCAAAACTTTAGTTACACATTCCATACACTGTACAAAGCAAAACAAAAGTTTTGACTTTAGATACATTTTAGCTATTTTGCAAAGTGATAACTATGGTAGGAATTCTGAGAATATTCTGGAAAGTAAAAGAAAGTGCCCTGCACTCGGCCCTTCATTGTGTCACTCCTAGGTAACCTTGACATAAGTCACAAGGCAAACAAGCTCAGCAAAGATAACACGAGATTTGTGCCCTGTAGGTTATTGGAGATGCATTGGGAATAGCAGAATCCATGTATCTGTTTATGGCCTACTGCTGTGAAAAAAGAACACTAAAATGCAAGGCTTAAAATAAAAATCAAGAAAAAAAAAAAATGTTCATCACAGAACCATGCCTTTTTAAAAAAAAAAAAATTCAATGCAGTGCCATCGGAGGGCCCGGAGGTTACGGGCATCCAATATTGTGTTTCATCATTTGTCCCTTGAGCACAGAGATTTCTCCAGATTTTCTGAATACCTTTATTATGCAGTGGCATAACTAGAACCTTTCAGGCCCCGATGCAAGAAACCAGAAAGGGCCCATTCCCTCCGAGCCCAGGAGCGGAATGCCAGGGCCCAATTGCAAGTGCGATGTTTGTGTGGTAGTTCTGCCACAGGTGTCAGTAGTATTTTTATTTTATTTTTCTACCATTTTTGATTTATTCACTTTTTATTCATTTATTTATTTTTACAATTTTTCTTTTTTTAATATATTTTTACTTTTTTTTAGGAGCCCCTTGGGGGCTTTGGTGAAATATCAGGGGTATAAAAAGACCTCTGATGTTTCACCTTTGAGACAGAGAAAGGATATTGAGGAGAGGGGAGGTGAGAACCCTGCAGAGCTGTGGGGACGGGATGGGGATGTGCATGCACACGCACATACATACATACAGTACATAGATAGCCTTTTTAACCGGTTCCCGACCATGTCACACAGATATATTGAGGCACAGAGGCTCTCCTGGGCGAAATCCTGTACGGGTACGGCCTACCCTTTTTCAGCCACCAGAGGGTCGCCACCAGCCACGCGCGAGCACGAGCACCAGAACGGGGATTTGTGTGTGTAAACACACAAATCCCTGTGCTGTCAGAGGAGAGGAGCCATATTTGTTTGTTCCTACTAAGTAGGAAAAACAAATTGGCTCCTCACCTAGTCACTCACATCCCCCATACAGTTAGAACACACAATTAACCCCTTGATCGCCCCCTAGTGTTAACCCCTTCCCTGCCACTGACATTTACACAGTAATCAGTGCATTTTTATAGCACTGTTCGCTGTACAAATGTCAGTGGTCCCAGAAAAGTGTCAAGTCTCTGCTCTGTCCATTGCAAAACCGCTAAAAATCACAGATCACTGCTATTACTAGTAAAAAAAAAAAGATTTATAAAAATGCCATAAATCTTTCCCAATCTTTCTTTGCGCAAACCAATCAATATACACTTATTGTGATTTTGGTAAAAAAAAATATATATATATATATATATATATATATATGTATATATATTTATATATTGGCCTAAACTGATGAAGAAATTTTTATTTTTTTTTAATTTTTAGGGATATTTATTATAATTTTTCAAAATTGTCGCTCTTTTTTTGTTTATAGCGTAAAAAAAAACAACACAGAGGTGATTAAATACCACCAAAAGAAAGCTCTATTTGTGTGGGGAAAAAAGGACGCAAAT
Source organism: Lithobates sylvaticus (assembly GCA_028564925.1). Lineage (NCBI taxonomy): Eukaryota > Metazoa > Chordata > Amphibia > Anura > Ranidae > Lithobates > Lithobates sylvaticus. The sequence continues at coordinate 560,121,210 of CM053027.1, read as the reverse complement.
TTTTTTCGTTTGGGTACAGCATTGCATGACCAGGCAATTGTCAGTTAAAGCGACGCAGTCCCAAATTGTAAAAAGTGCTCTGGTCAGGAAGGGGGTAAAATCTTCTGGGGCTGAAGTGGTTAAAAAATGACAGCACTGTACCTCTTCCGGCCGGGTACTGCACTGTAGGGGGAGGCAGAGAGCACAGCACACACTGTGCTTTCACTTTAGGTGTAATCAGTGTGACCAGCTCCCCGCAGTGCCGATTTACAGTTCAGCTGAGGATCGGGGAGCTCGGTCTCAGCCGCCCTTGCTGCTCTTCCTATCCAGGCACACAGGAGGCCAGCACAGGGCCCGGTTGCGATGGCGACCCCTGTACGTCCTCCCCTGATATTATGTATTGTAGATGATGATATATTTAAAGTTTTTGCAATTTTACATTGCAGAACATTATTGTTCAACAATTTTTAGATGCAGCTTTTCCGATTGGTGAACCTCCACCCATCTTTACTTCACTCTGAGGCCCCTTTCACACCGGGGCATTTTTCATGCGGTGCAGCGCTAAAAATAGCGCCTGTTCACCGCATGAAAAAATCCGGCCCCTTTAACTCCAGTGTGAAAGCCGGCGGGCTTTCACACTGGAGCGGTGCGCTAGCAGGATGACAAAAAAAGTCCTGCTAGCAGCATCTTTGGAGCGGGATAGGAGCGGTGTGTTCACCGCTCCTATACCGCTCCTTCCCATTGATTACAATGGGAGACCGCCGTAAAACCGCGGCAATACGGCGGCGCTCTGCGGGGGGTGTTTAACCCTTTTTCGGCCGCTCGCGGGGGGTAAAACCGCACCGCGAGCGGCCGAAAACCGCGGTGAAAACGACGGTAAAGCAGCGCTAAATATAGCGCTGCTTTACCGTCACCGCGGCTCACCGCCCCGGTGTGAAAGGGGCCTAACTCTCTTTTTATACCCAGTCATGTTACTGACCTTTTGTCAACTAACCTAATTAGTTGCAAAATTTTGTTCTAGCTTTCTTATTAGTACCACTTACCTTGCCAGCTTTTTGTTGCTCTGTCCCAACTTTTTTCAGACGTGTTGCTGCCATCAATTTCATGATTACCTTATTTTTTTCCTAAAATGGTACAGTTTACGCATTTGATATGTTTTCTATTTCCTATTGTTAAAAAAATATGGGTTTATGAGATTTGCAAATCATTACATTGTTTTTATGTAAATTTTACAGTGTCTTAACTTCTTTGGAATTGGTTGTAGATGGGGATCAGATCACATTTTATGGCAAATTAGCAGCGCCTGCATTACCCCTCTGCCTCCCAGGGCCTGCAGATGCTGCTATTTTTATAAATTACAGCAATAGGAAAAACATGTACAGTGGCAAGAACACTTCACCTCCCGTCTTCTCACAGTGCAGCTCAGAGAAACTACAGTTCCCATCATGCCATTGGGATTTTAGTGAATGGGCAGGATTGTGGGCGGGTACATTGAGCATGTAAATATTGCAGTGAATGAGTGTGTGTTCTCTCCTATATCGTCGTCATTATATGGCAATGATATCAACTTATTTTTAAAGCTATAACCCACAGCTACCAAACTTAAGGCCTGTGGGCCAAATTTGTTTATTAATCTGGCCCTCATACCTCTCTTGCAGCTGTGGCAACCTCCTTGTTCCTGCCCCCGCCTTGTCTCATTAGTCGGGAGCAGAGAGGAGGACAGAACTCCTCTGCCAGATCCTGCACTTCTCTGTGCAGCTGCAGAGATGCTCATGTCTGCCCCCTCCCGTCTCAGCAGTTGGCAGCAGAGAGGAGGACAGAACTCCTTCTACAGATCTAGCCGCAGCACCCCCTGGTCTCTGCCTCTCCTGGTCTCGCCATTCAGCTGTCTCCAACTCTCCTCTGGTCCTCCTCCAGACCTTGCACTTCTGCCACCCAGCTTCGCCCCACAGCTTCTTCCCAGCAGCAGCACAAGGTAAGGGGGTGAACTGTGATGTAAGGAAGGGTGGGGGACTCTGGTCTTCTGATGGTGGGGGGCTGTCCACATCTGGTGTGGGGGGGGGGGGGTGTGGTGCTCAAGACATCCAGAGAACCGTAATGCTGATGCGGCCCGCAATAAAATTGAGTTTGACACCTCTGCTATAACCCAATACATATTTTTTTTTTACTTTTAAAAGTGCCTCTTCTTCAGTAAAATATCACATGTGAGGGGCACTTACACTGTGCCTAAAGCTCATTTACATAGCCTGTCAATCACAGGCATGGATGGGCATGACAGACCAGGAGTCTCCTGGCCTGTCCGTTACAGTGAGGTTGTGGGAGACGGGACAGAGCAGGAGTCTCCTGGCCTGTCCGTTACAGTGAGGTTGTGGGAGACGGGACAGAGCAGGAGTCTCCTGGCCTGTCAGTCACAGCAAAGACATGGGAGTGGAATCCTTATGGGTAGAGCTTCAAAGGGGAAAGTAATACTGGGAGCACACTGCTACACCATTTTATCCTCAATACCATCTGTGACTTAACTAGCCATTTTATTTTTATTCCATACAGGGGCCCACTCTTTTAGTCGGGGTTGGGTAATTGTCCGTTGTCCCCGGGAGCTGCGACCCACACCACGTACTTCCCCTCCCTTGTTTGGTGGGCGGGGCAGTCTCCTGCTGTGGGTCGACGCCAGGCTTGCACGTGATGCATCGCAACGTCAGTTATGACGTTGCGGCGCCGACATGTATATCTATTCTGCGTGTGCTGGTTTCCCACTATACTACCTATTTAACCATTTCACACCCTATTCATCACTATATATCAAGCATACTTGGTTGTGGTTTTTATCCCTCCTTTACAGCTACTTCCTTATCTCACGGCCTATCATGCTCAGTTACCTCAATACACAATGATTTTTAGTCACACCCTTTGGTCTGATTTATGTTACTTTCTCACACCCATTTTTCCATCTCACTTGTTTTCTCATACCCACTTGGTTGTGGTTTTCCCTCTCCAGCTTTCAGCTATATGATCAGCTGATCGTCCAATTACCTATCTTTACAGAAATTCTTTGAAATTATCTACATTTTGAACACTATACATTACCAATTATACAGATTACAGCTGAAGTACTGGAGATCCCCTTCTACATGCCTTCCTTCTGGCCCTTGGTGCCGCCGCCACGTCTCAGGGTTATACCACCTCAGTTCCCGGGGATAACGTTATATCTAGCAATATTCCATTATGGTCACCATTTACAATATTTTTACCCATATACTACAACTAGGTAAGAGTGGTTGGGATCATTTTTGCTCCCCCTCTTCCTCTTATGTTTTATATTTTGTTTCTTACTATATAATTTTTGGTAATTTTTTCTAGACATTCCCAAACCCTGCATCTGCTCCTGACGAGTGGTATAATAACCACGAAACGCGTAGAGCTTTCCTATGATGCGACATCACAGTTTCCCATGTTTTACCATCTTACCTGATTACCATCACGATACCATTGTGAACCAATTCATCATTGTTTATATATTCATATGTTACTATCACAATCTGGTTTACATACACTAGGTCCATTATCAACTTTTTATTTATAGGTAAAGTTGATCCAGGGAAAATCCGATTGCCTCTCGGGGGATCAGGGAGGAATTTTTTTCCCCTGCTTTAGCAAATTGGAGAATGCTCTGCTGGGGTTTTTTTGCCTTCCTCTGGATCAACTGTGGGTATAGAATGGGGTATATGGGATTGTATGATATATATATATATATATATATATATATATATATATATATATATATATATATATATATATATATATATATATATATATTTTTTTTTTTGTGGTTGAACTGGATGGACTTGTGTCTTTTTTCAACCTAACTAACTATGTAACTATGTAATTATTATGATTATTGTCTTGAGTTTAATATGTAATATTTACTGATTTTACATACAGTGGTGTGAAAGTGTTTGCCCCCTTCCTCATTTCCTGTTCCTTTGCATGTTTGTCACACTTAAGTGTTTCGGAACATCAAACCAATTTAAACAATAGTCAAGGACAACACAAGTAAACACAAAATGCAATTTGTAAATGAAGGTGTTTATTATTAAAGGTGAAAAAAAATCCAAACCATCATGGCCCTGTGTGAAAAAGTGATTGCCCCCCTTGTTAAAACATACTATAACTGTGGTTGTCCACACCTGAGTTCAATTTCTCTAGCCACACCCAGGCCTGATTATTGCCACACCTGTTCACAATCAAGGCATCACTTAAATAGGAGCTGCTTGACACAGTAAGGTCCACCAGAAGATCCTTAAAAGCTACACATCATGCCGAGACCCAAAGAAATTCAGGAACAATTGAGAAAGAAAGTAATTGAGATCTATCAGTCTGGAAAGGGTTATAAAGCCATTTCCAAAGCTTTGGGAATCCAGTGAACCACAGTGAGAGCCATTATCCACAAATGGCGAAGACATGGAACAGTGGTGAACCTTCCCAGGAGTGGCCGGCCGCCCAAAATTACCCCAAGAGCGCAGCGACGACTCATCCAAGAGGTCACAAAAGACCCCACAACAATGTCCAAGGAACTGCAGGCCTCACTTGCCTCAGTTAAGGTCAGCGTTCATGCCTCCACCATCAGGAAAAGACTGGGCAAAAATGGCCTGCATGGCAGAGTTCCAAGGAGAAAACCACTGCTGAGCAAAAAGAACATCAAAGCTCGTCTCAATTTCTCCACAACACATCTTGATGATCCCCAAGACTTTTGGGACAACATTCTGTGGACCGATGAGACAAAAGTGGAACTCTTTGGAAGTTGTGTGTCCAAGTATATCTGGCGTAGAAGGAACACTGCATTTCAGAAAAAGAACATTATACCAACAGTAAAATATGGTGGTGGTAGTGTGATGGTCTGGGGCTGTTTTGCTGCTTCAGGACCTGGAAGACTTTCTGTGATAAAAGGAACTATGAATTCTGCTGTCTACCAAGAGATCCTGAAGGAGAATGTCCAACCATCTGTTCGTGTACTCAAGCTGAAACGAACTTGGGTTCTGCAGCAGGACAATGATCCTAAACACACCAGCAAGTCCACCACCGAATGGCTGAAGAAAAACAAAATGAAGACTTTGGAGTGGCCTAGCCAAAGTCCTGACCTGAATCCTATTGAGATGTTGTGGTATGACCTTAAAAAGGCCGTTCATGCTCGAAAACCCTCTAATGTAACTGAATTAGGACAATTCTGCAAAGATGAGTGGGCCAAAATTCCTCCAGGACGCTGTAAAAGCCTCATTGCACGTTATCGCAAACGCTTGGTTGCAGTTGTTGCTGCTAAGGGTGGCCCAACCAGTTATTAGGTTTAGGGGGCAATCACTTTTTCACACAGGGCCATGATGGTTTGGATTTTTTTTCACCTTTAATAATAAACACCTTCATTTACAAATTGCATTTTGTGTTTACTTGTGTTGTCCTTGACTATTGTTTAAATTGTTACAATGTTATGTATGCCATGTGTACTAATTAAATAATGTTTACATTGATTGGCTCTAATTATGTTATGTAGCAGTGTGCCTCATATAAAGTCCCAAATGTTGTAATGTGTTTGCTGATTTATGTGGGACTTTATGTATTATATATATGTATTGGATATATATATATTCCACACACAGTATTAGTGACCAGGCCAGATATAAGTTGACAATGTTATCTGTTACCCTTTGATGTGTAAATCTTATGCAAGTTGTGGGTGAGGCATAGCCTTTTAACCTAGTATTTATTGATGGTAATTAGACCTTGAGGTCTAACCCGGGGGGTATTCATGGAAAACATTTGGTTGACCCCCCCCCCCCAGTGTCAGATCAGTATTTGAGAAGACAGTCAGGGAGTCTAGAAGATATATCTCTGAGAGAAGGGTCTGGAGGCACGGGTCTAGGAGAAGATATTCCTTGTCATGTACTCTGTTGGATTTTTGTCATCTGTAAGAATGTTCTGTTTTGGAAGCCAATAAAGTGTCTCTCTCTGGAGAACGGGTTTTGCTGCGGGAAGTACTTTTTAATAACTACATACCATACGAGGAACGATTATATTAGATCACTACACCAAATATCTCTTTTTATTCCAAATTATCGGGGATGGAGGTAAATCGTAGCTATTGTTATATATAAAGTCCCAACCCCATTTCCTCTTTTTCAATACTGGGAGTATGCTATAGGGCCCCCTAACCAGAGGGAGAAGAAGGGGGGCAGACCTCCTATCACAGTTTGGACTGGCGGCAAGGATGGGAAGTGTCAATATAGTGGGGGATTTTAATTATCCAGACATAGACTGGGCGGAAGGAAGCGCGCATTCGTCTAAGGCTCGCAATTTCCTAAATGTCTTGCAGGACAATTCAATTGGTCAGATGGTAAATGCACCAGCAAGAAACAAAGCATTACTAGAGCTATTGATTACTAACAATACAGACCCAATCGCGGCTGTAGAAATACGGGGCAATTTAGGAAACAGCAATCACAAGTCAATTTGTTTCAGCATAAATCACACAAATAGGAAACACAAGGGTAATACAAAGACACTGAATTTCAAAAGAGCCAACTTTCCTAAACTAAACTCCTTTCTAGAAGTTGGTAAATGGGATAAAATTCTAGGAACAATGAACACGGAGGAAAAATGGCTGTGCTTTAAGAGCATATTAAATAAAGATATTGGCCAGTGCATCCCAATGGGAAATACATTTAAAAGAGCTAACACAAGTCCCGGGTGGCTTAACTCCAACGTAAAAATGCATAAACTAAAATAAATAATAAATAAATTAAAAAAGGCCTTCAAAAAAATACAAGGCTGATGGGCCATCATCAGCATTCCAACTTTACAAAGATTGCAATAAGAAATGTAAGGGTGCAATCAGGGTGGCTAAGATAGAACATAAAAGGCACATAGTGGAGGAGAGTAAAAAAAAAAATCGAGAAATTTTTTAAGTATATAAATAGTAAGAGAGGGAGGTTATAACATATTGGCCCCATAAAGAATGATGAAGGGAATCTGGTTACAAAAGATGGAGAAGGTTTTGAATTTTTTCTTCTCCTCAGTCTTCACAAGGAAAACGGGGGGGGGGGGGGGGGATTCAGTAACCAAGACTGCAAGGTTTATCCTCGTAACACGTCACAGGAAGCACCCTCATGGCTAACAGAGGATAGAATTAGAAATAGACTTGAAAAACTTAACATTAATAAGTCACTGGGAACAGATAGTTTACACCCAAGGGTCCTTAAGGAACTCAGTCAAGTGATTGCCAGACCATTGTTCCTAATTTTTATGAACAGTCTACTGACTGGAATGGTATCAGCTGATTGGAGAAAAGCCAATGTAGCACCATTATTTTAAAAAGGGCCAAGATATATCCCTGGGAACTACAGACCAGTTAGCCTAACATCAATAGTTTGCAAGCTCTTGGAGGGGATTATAAGGGACTATATACAAAATTTTAGTAATGAAGACAGTATCATTAGCGGTAATCAGCATGGATTCATGATGAATTGTTCTTGCCAAACCAATCTATTAACCACTTCAGCCCGGAAGATTTTACCCCCTTCCTGACCAGAGCACTTTTTACAATTTGGCACTGCGTCACTTTAACTGACAATTGCGCGGTCATGCAATGCTGTACCCAAACAACATTTGCATCTTATTTTTTTTAACACAAATAGAGCTTTCTTTTGGTGGTATTCGATCACCTCTGCGGTTTTTATTTTTTGCGCTATAAACCAAAAAATAGTGACAATTATGAAAAAAATATATTTTTTACTTTTTGCTATAATAAATATCCCCCAATTAAAAAAAAACAATTCTACATCAGTTTAGGCCAATATGTAGTCTTCTACATATTTTTGGTAAAGAACAGAAGAGCGGGACAAGACCCCTGAAGTCAAAACAAGACGATGACGGCGGCGATGAAGGAGAAAGCCGGGCTCCTCCGCTAATAAAAGAGCTAGCAGAAGATAGCAGAGGAGTCCGGCGAGAAGACCCCCCAAGACGGAAGAAGACCCCCGGAGCTGTGCAATAAAGTATTTAAAAAAATTGTGTTGTGTTTATTTACACTTTTTTCCCTTCGTACCCCATACTCATTCACATAGGGTGGGGGGCCGGGATCTGGGGGCCCCCTTATTAAAGGGGGCTCCCAGATTCCGATAAGCCCCCCACCCGCAGACCCCGACAACCAACGACCAGGGTTGTCGGGAAGAGGCCCTTGTTCTCATCAACATGGGGACAAGGTGCTTTGGGGTGGGGGGGCCCCCCTTTCTACAGGGCACCCCCCATGTTGAGGGCACGCGGCCTGGTATGGCTCAGGAAGGGGGGGGCGCTCGCTTGTCCCCACCCCTTTCCTGACCGGCCGGGCTACGTACTCAGATAAGGGTCTGATATGGATTTGGGGGTAACCCCATGCCGTTGTTTCGGCGTAGGGATTCCCCTTTAAATCCATACCAGGTGACGGGACTAGCGAGTTGTCAATTACGCCGATAGAGGCGGCGGCATTGACTTCCTTTTGCTAGTCCCGTCTACCTGGAGTCACGTTTAAAATGAACGGACTTTACGACGTGTGTCGGCAAGTCCGTTCATTTCAAAAGTCCCGCGGACTAGTACACGGATGGCGGGATTGTCCGCCGGACTCCCGAGTCCGGCGGACAATTTTAAGTCAAAACTTCAAACTAAGTCCGCTGGACTTTTGGGAACAAAAAGTCAGCCGGAGCCCCACACACGGACGGATTGTCCGGCGGACAATCCCGCTGGAAAGTCCGATCGTGTGTACGCGGCATCTGGAGAAGAGTCGCTTGAGAGGGTATATGATTTCAATGTAAAAATACCTTACTGGTGACCCCACAATAGGGATAAAACTTTTCTGCGCAAGGGAATTTAAAAAGACACGTGGACATTCACTAAAATGAGAAGAGAAGCCGTTTAACCTTAAACTGCATAGAGGGTACTTTACTGTAAGAGCAGTAAGGAGGTGGAATTCTCTTTGACAAGCAGTGGTTTTAGCAGGAAGCAATGATAGTTTTTGAAATGATTAGATGTACAATGTAATATTAACATAAATGTACACACACAGGTTGGGCTTGTCTTTTTTCAACCTTACCAACTATGTATGAGTCAGGACAGATCTGGAGTGTCCTGGCCTGTCAGTAATAGCGAGGTCATGGGAGATACAACTGGCCTATTGAGGACAACCATAATGCCGATTGAGTTTGAAATTGAGTTTGACACCTCTGCTATAACCCAATACGTTTACTTTTAAAAGTGCCTCTTCTTCAGTCTAATGTCACATGTGAATGTCCTGAGGGGCACTTACACTATGCCTAAAGCTCATTTATATACCCTGTCAATCCAAAGCATGGATGTGCATGACAGATCAGGAGACTCCTGGCCTGTCAGTCACAGCGAGGTCATGGGAGATGGGACGGATCGGGAGTCTCCTGGCCTGTCAGTCACAAAGAGGTCATGGGAGATGGGACAGATCGGGAGACTCCTGGCCTGTCAGTCACAGCAAGGTCGTGGGAGATGGGACAGATCGGGAGACTCCTGGCCTGTCAGTCACAGAGAGGTCGTGGGAGATGGGACAGATCGGGCGACTCCTGGCCTGTCAGTCACAGGGAGGTCGTGGGAGATGGGACAGATCGGGAGACTCCTGGCCTGTCAGTCACAGAGAGGTCGTGGGAGATGGGACAGATCGGGAGTCTCCTGGTCTGTCAATCAAATAATGCTGCTACAGTGGGCGTTTCAGACTGGGAGTCTGAGACTCCTGGGTCTACCCACTATAGTGAGCTGGGACAAACTTACATCACCCCTCGGAAGTGGCAAGACCGGTGACCGGTGGGATAAAGGGCATAGTGACCGCCAGATGTATAAGATCGATGTGGTAGGGACTGAGGCCTGTCAATCATAAAATGAAGTATGAATTTCTCAGTGACATTAGCCTGATGGATAAAAGGAAAAACATATTCAATGATAGTATGGAAGCACCAACACTGACATGCACATTCTGTGCTCAGGGTTCAGCTATAAAACCTACCCACTTTCTGACTATTCCTTAAAGAGGAGTTCCACCCAAAAGTGGAACTTCCGCTTTAAGCATTCCTCGTCCCCTTACATGCCACATTTTGGCATGTCATTTTTTTGGGGGGGGGGGGGGGGGGAGTAGGGTTTTAGTTAGGAGAGGGACTTCCTGTCCCACTTCCTCTTTCCACCCAGGGACCGCCAAGACAACTCCTCCTTTCTTCTTAGGTGGCCCCTCCCTCTAGGCGATCTCCTGGGACACGTGACAGGTCCCGGGAGATCGCCCGTCCACTCCGGGAGTGCAGCGTGACTCGCGCATGCGCCGTGCGTGCCCAGCCGTGAAGCCAAAAGCTTTCACGGCCGGGTGCCCAGAGTGCCAATGGAGGCGCTGGTGGAAAGGAGGGGGAGAAGAGCGACACTCTGTTCGGCCGCATCGATGTACCGTCGAACAGGTAAGTGTCTGTTTATTAGAAGTCAGCAGCTACACTTTTTGTAGCTGCTGACTTTTACTAAACATAAAAGCCTGGAAATCTGCTTTTAAGCGGACCTTCAGTAATTTTTTCCATCTATTAAATCTTCTGCCCTTGTTTTAACTTTGGATAGTAACATTTTTTTTTCTGCCAGTAAATACCTTATACAGCCTACTTCCTGTTTCTTGGCTGGTCATTAGACTAGGCTTATGACATCATGCACAGCTCTCTCTCTTACTCTTGTGAGAGTTTGCCAGGAAGGGGGGATGAGTCATAAGCGGGCCAATGAGAGCTGGAGGTGTGCCTCTGTGTGTCTGTGTAAATCCAGGAAGTGAACAGGCAATAGCTTCAGCTGCCCACAGTTAAAATGGATGCAGCCAGACTTGGTGAAGGGAGATTTCTGCAGCATATTTGGCAAGTATAGAATCACAGTATATATAAAAGAATTTGCAAAGTGGTTGGAGGGAAACTTCAGAATGGCAAAGATGTTTTTATTACAAGTTATGCAGGAACTGCAGTTCCTCTTTAAGACAACTAACACTAAACTCACCTTTTTACTGTGGACGGTACAGACTTTTGGCTAGCAAATATTATTCAAGCCTCCTAATTCTTGCCAGTTGCCAGCAGTTTTACCACAGGCTGTCACTAGCTGGTTGTAATGGAGCAGACAGCTGCCGGTGTCCTTAACAACCAGTAACTGTTGTTAAGGAGCAGGCGGCAGCGAGTCCTTAACAACTGATGAGTCACCAGCTGTCTGCAGGTTTCTGCTGCCAGCTGGATCTAAAAATAAAAAATGTCGTCAATAAAAATAAAGAAAAAAACAACCAGGTTGGTTGCTGAGGATGCTGGTAGCAGCTGGTTCCTTAAATATTGCATTGCGTGACAACTACTTATTTACAGCATGCATTTTTTTTTTTTTGTGAATTTACTTTCACTCCTGCTTTATATGGTATTTACTGCGCATTTTTGCTTTATGCGGTAAATACCGCATAAAGCAGTAGTGAATTGACATTTAAAAAAATTGCATGGAAAGCAGTCCTTGTTTTGTTTAGTACCACTGTCTGCAGTTGCCACTAAATGCTGAGAAGACCCCATGCTGCACCAGGTGACTCCCGCCATCCTGTGTCCCCCGCACCAGCAACATCCCCCCCCCCTCTGCTTTTCTCCTCTTTTCTGCACTGCACGAGGAGCTGTTCACTCAGGAGCGGTGCCCCAGGAGAAAGGCATAGAGGAAATGGAGACTGCCGGTTAACGGGAGTCCCGGCTTAGACACCAGTTACCTCTCACTGCTAATCCCATGGAGACTGTAAGGAAAGGCACGGCAGTTTAGCGACCCCTGTTTGGCTGAGAAATAACCTCCCCGCGGCCATGGAACTATAACTGACGAACGGAACTTATTCCCCCAGGGTACTGTTGGTCCTGGGTACAGCTGGCCGAGACACTTGGTGGGAGAGCTACCTGAGGGAGACCTGCACCCTCTCAGTGACACCCCGCGAATTGTGGGCATGTCATGGGAGGTATGCCTGGACTTATACAATCACAAGAGTACACTGGCAGGAAACTGATACTCAGAACCTGTGACCGAAAGGATAAGTATATCAATGCCGTTTAGTTGCTGATAAACGCCCCACAGGGGGTGCAGGGGTACCGTACAAAACTATTATATGTTTTTATGTAGAGATCTGCATTCTACCATCGCATAACTGGGGAGTGATGTTGGGGATCTGTAGGTGAAAAAGGGTGGTATTTAGTGGTTAATGTGCCCTGGGGACTATACTGAGACTGTGTTACATACATGTATAAGCTCGGGTAAATGATTGTAAAAACCGCAATGATAAGGGTGAGATGGACTAAAATGGAGTATACTGTTGTGAGCCAAGCTATTAAACACACATAGGAGGTCATAGAAGCAGGTGCTCTACCCTATGCTTCTATAACACAGACACCCATTCTGTTGCTCTCACAGGGGGGAGGGTGGAGACTTACTCTCTCCTGGTGGGGGGCCCTAGAGATAACACACCTAACCAGACAACAGCAGAGAGGTGGCACAGTGAACTGGGGAGGGGAGAGAGGAGCAGATCCAACTAGCAGGAAGGGGAATAGCAGCTGATGTCATCTAGAGGATTATTATGTTTTGGCATGGTAATGACTTATACCAGTTAGACTGCGATAGTTTTATATATTGAAGTTAATAATAAATAGCTCTTGAGGTTATTGCAAGAAATTTAAAGTGCATAGTTGAGTACATAACCTTGATGGCAGAGGGGGGGCGGCGGAGAGCTCACCTTTATGAGCCTTGGCCTACTACTCCTCCACATAGGATAACGCATCTCGATAGGGGACGTTCTACAACTCCCCGATCGACACGCGCAGATTTAAATCAATAAATATAGGGATTAGGTATTAGACCTAACCCCGACTTGGTAATCTAATACCAATATCTTATTTTTTCTAACTGAATTTATTCTATATCTTTTTCTATCTCTGGTACTATACCACCCACTTATCCCTCCCCCCCCCCCGAACACCTGTCCTTGACTATCCCCACCCCTCCCCCGCCGCCTAATACATTATGTCGGTACAGAAAATAAAAGTGATGTCCCTCAACGTTAAAGGGCTGAACACCCCAGAGAAGAGACGTATTCTAATGACGGAACTTAGGCGGGCCCAAGTAGATGTGGCATTTATACAGGAGACCCACTTTAAAGACACTAAGCTACCCTACCTCCGTAACAGATACTATCCTACTGCCTACCACTCCTCTAACCCAACCACCAAATCAAAGGGAGTGTCCATATTGCTATCCAACAAAATCCCCTGGCAATGCCAGGGATGCCAAGTAGACCCTACAGGTCGATATGTTTTTATCAAAGGTCTAGTAGGGACCACACAACTGACACTAGCAACACTGTATGCCCCTAATGAACGCCAGGCCACGTTCCTGGAAGAAACACTGGAACTACTCCAGAAATTCACGGAAGGACAATTAATACTAGGCGGGGACTTTAATGCACCCCTAATTCCCTCAGTAGACACTTCACAGGGCAAAACATCGATACCCGTCAACCAACTTAAACGCATGAATAAGGCATTTCATAAGCTACAGCTAATAGATGCTTGGCGCCTGCAGCACTCAGGCGACAGGGATTACACGTATTACTCCCCCGTACACCAGGTGTACACCAGAATTGACTATTTCATGCTCCCCCACAGCCAACTACAAGCAATTGAAACTACAGACATAGGGAACAAAACATGGTCCAACCACGCCCCTATATTCCTGATGTATATTCTTACTGACGTCTCCTCCCCCAGACACAGATTCTGCCGACTTAATGAGAGCCTCCTACAAGACCCAGAAATCCTAGCGGAAGTCACCAGAGAATTAAATTTTTATTTTATAGAAAACGACCAGCCAGATTGTGATCCAGGGACTCTATGGGAAGCCCATAAGACGGTGATAAGGGGGGTCCTTATTAAACACGGGGCTAGGATTAAAAAGGACCGGGACCATAAACTGACCCAACTCCTACAAGACCTAAAAGTGACGGAATCCAGACACAAACATGCCCCTACCCCAACGTTAGCAACGGACTTAGAAAGGATCAGGAAACAGATAAACAACATACTTCAGTACAGAGCCAAAGCAGCCATCCAGATATGTTGCAGGACTGCCTATGAATCCGGAGACAAATGTGGGAAACTACTGGCCCAATCAGTTAGAGACCTCAGACTCTCCACCTACATCCCATACATCAACAAAACAGGGGGAGGCAAGGCAGCTCTCCCCAAGCAAATTACACAGGAGTTTCAGTCTTTTTATACCAATTTACAATCTACCGTTAGGGACAGTGTCTCAACAAGAAATGGAGGAGTACATCTCCTCTGCCCAGCTCCCAACCCTATCTACAGAAACACGGACTGACCTAGAGGCACCCATAACTATGACCGAATTACAACAGGCCATTAAACAGATGAAGCCAGGGAAAGCACCAGGACCGGACGGTTTCACCTTACAATACTATAGAACACTTTTACCAATACTAGGACCCCGCTTACTAAAGCTCTTTAATGCACTTGGAGAGGGAGGTACATTAGCTAGAGATACGCTACGCGCCCACATCTCCGTGATTTGGAAGGAAGGGAAAGATCCAGCGATATGCAGTAGTTACCGACCCATATCGCTGCTGAACATAGACCTCAAATTATTTACTAAAATTATAGCCACCAGACTAGCATCACAACTACAGCAGCTTATCCAACCTAGATCAAGTAGGCTTTATCCCCTCCAGAGAAGCGAGAGACAGCGCGACTAAAGTTCTGAACCTTCTACACATCACTAAGACCACAAAGATCCCGTGCATTCTCCTGAACACAGACGCCGAAAAGGCGTTAGATAGGGTTAACTGGTCATATATGTTCACAGTATTGAGGGGCATAGGATTAGGGGAAGTAATGATTAACCGCATAGCTAGCATATACCGAAACCCGACAGCTCAAGTAAAGGCCAACGGAGTCCTATCAGACTCGTTCCCTATAACGAATGGCACTCGACAGGGATGCCCATTGTCTCCCCTACTATATGCCATATCCCTAGAACCCTTCCTCTCTACGATTAGACTGAATCCTGACATTCACGGGGTATCGGACGGACAGCAACAACACAAGATCTCAGCATATGCAGACGACATGCTCTTTTCCATGACTGACCCAGTGACCTCATTACCGAACCTCCTCAGTGAGCTAGAGAAGTTTGGGAAATTATCCAATCTTAAAATAAACTACAACAAATCCGAGGCCATGGAAATTTTAGTTCCGACCACGGACTTCCAGACCCTACCTTGGCACTAAAATTCCACCGGACATATCCTGTATATATGAGACTAACTTCCCCCCCCTACTGACGAAAGTAAAAGTACTTCTAGATAATTGGCACAAGGGCATACATTCCTGGTTCGGGAGATGCAACCTGGTAAAAATGAGTATCTTATCCAAATTTCTATACCTATTCCAGGCTCTACCAATTAGAATACCCCCCACGTACTTCCGTCAAGTACAGGCTGTACTTACCCGCTTTGTATGGGCCCATAAAAAACCGAGACTGCCACGCACTTTGCTCACGGCACTAAAACAGCATGGGGGTCTGGCACTGCCGGACATAAAAAAATACTATCAAGCCATTCATCTAGGTAGAGTAGTAGATTGGAGACAACACCAGGACGGTAAACTGTGGGCCCAGATAGAACAACGTCATTCCCACACGTCCTTAGGGACGGCAATATGGTGCTACGATGCCCTATCCTCAGAGATAAAGTCACACCCACTGATTGGGAACACCATGAAGCAATGTAGACGGGCGCTTCTTTAAAATGCTCAAACGACCAAGACATCCCCTATGACGCCTATTCTGGACAACCCTAGCTTTCCCCCAGGGAGCTCCCTGACAAGCTTTCAGAACTTGCGACGCAATGACCAAGGGCTAGCGGAGAGATTTGTGTTACAGGATAGGTGGCCCACTATTGGAGAACTGACGGACCAGAGGGGTAGGTTCTGTTTACCTTTTTGGAACGCAGTGCAGATACACCATTTCCTACACAGTATCCCAGACCCGCACCTATACAACAGACCGAAGACCTTGTTTGAGGAAATCCTGACGGGCAGGGAACCCATGACACAGGTCTTATCACAGATGTACGCTATCCTGAATACGCCCTCTCAGCAACCAAATTTGAAATGCATAGAAAAGTGGGAATCAGAACTACAACGTACCTTTACTGAAACCCAGAGACAGAGCATGACCAGTTTGGCCCTAAAATCATCCCTTTGCACTAAAATGCAAGAATCCAACTTTAAGATCCTGACAAGGTGGTACCTAACGCCTAACCGATTACATAAGATTTTTCCTGAAACTTCAGAACTTTGTTGGCGATGCCAAAGGGAGAAGGGCACAATGCTACATGTGTTCTGGTCATGCTCTAAGTTAACGACTTTCTGGAATGTGGTTCGCACCACATCTCAGAAATTCACTGAATTCCAGATCCCTGACGACCCGGCATTCTTTCTACTGCATGTTTCATCCATACCCCCTAAAAGATATAAGAAGTCCATACTGAGACACCTTACTAACGCAACAAAGTCCTGCATTCCAGCACTATGGAAGCAACAGAACCCACCGACTGCAGCAATGTGGCTGCGGAAGGTGGAAGACGTGAACAGAATGGAAGACCTTATTCTGACATCCCAAGATGAACAAGAAAATAATAGGAAAACATGGGCATTATGGAACATGTTTATCCTTTCAGACGAGGGAACATCTCTCCTAGGAACTTGAGATAATACGAGCTGATGCCCACTAGAGACCAAGTGACTAAATAGACACCAGTATACCAGGATTCACCCCCCCCCCCCACACTCCTTGCTTCACCCCCCCCTTTCCCCGACTGCTAGTTTCTGAACTAAACTTATTCCTACTTCTCTTCTTTCTCTCCCCTTGCTCGCCTTTCTCTTTATACAATCCTACTGCCCACAAGAGGGCCTCCCGGTTTAGATCATTATAGTAGATCCCGCACTCAATGACAGTCTCCGTGTACATGAGGACCAGAAACCAACTGTAAATAATGAAAATAAGAGATAAAAAGGTAAAGATATACGGGTTGCTACAAATCTCTGTTGATAACTGTGATACTGTATTGGGAGGCTGCGACCTTCTACGCAACTATATGATTGTATGTTCTGTTGAGGCTTCGGCCTCCTTTCTTGTTTGAAAAATTAATAAAATTTATATTTGAAAAAAATAAAATAAAAATTGCATGCCTTATTTGGGAAAAACACCTAAATAATGCATGTGATCTGGTTCTGTGAACGGAGCCCAATGCTTGAACAATTTTTAGTTTTGCTAACCCCACAGTCACAAGAGATGCCTGTCACAAGGACTTGAAACTTGGCCAAGACGAGATTTGGGTGACAGCTGTTGGTATCTTTTACGTGTCTACACTTCAAACATTCAGCAGCTTGCCCCTTTACCCTCAGTTTCTTTAAAATGTTTACAGCTTTTTCCACCACCATAAGGCCTCATGCAAACTCTCCTAGAAGCCTTTCCTCCTGGTAGCAGCGTCCTGTTGCTTGTAGTGTCTAAAGCCCAGTACACGCGATGTGATTGTTGTCTGTTGACAGACTGTTGTCCTAAAATCTGACCGTTAGTACGCTCCTTTTGACAATTGTTGCTCGATTTTCGGCCAACAAATGTTGGATGGCAGGCTAGTAAATTTTCGGCGGACAACATCCTATTTTCAGATTTTCATATTGGCCAGTACACAAATCCGTCACACAAAAGTCGAAAGTACAAAGACGCATTCTCTGAATCAATGCTCACCAAACACGAAATTAGCAGAAGGTGCCCAAAGGGTGGTGCTCAAGAGCTGAAATTCCTCGTAGTACGTCACTACTTTTGTGTTTGTTGCACGACAATTGTATACTGTTAGTATGCAAGACAAGATCCTGGCACACGCCCTTAAGACAAAAATCAGATGCTCAGTTGGTCAACAATTGTACCGTGTGTACAAGGCTTTAAGCTTTCAGAAGCTTTTAGGCATGTTTATAGGTGTCAAGAGTTATTTCATTTTATTGGCCAGAATAATAATTTATTCTGGCTATGGAAAAGAATTAATGCTCAAGCTCTAAACGCACTTAGCATATAGCAGCATCCAGCGTTTTTTCTGCCAAAACTCTGCTGTCCCTAGACGCATTGTTTTTTTTTCCTGCCTCTAAAAGTCCCTGCATGGACACACAGGCATTTTTCTTTCTGCCTCTAAACACCCCTGCACATTAGTCTAAAAACCCCTAGAAGCAGCTGCAAATAGTCCTGTGTGAATGAGGCCTACATATGGAAACTAAAAGGTTGCATATTGTTTGTTAAAATTAAACTAGAGCTTTGAAACAATTCCAATATATTAGAAAATGAAAGTGTATGTAAAAGGTACATGGGGAATAATGTCCGGTATAACCAGAATTATTTTGAATCATGTGATCTTCATTATCATAGGTCAGCCTATCATTAAATAAGGAAGCTGGCAGCAGCATGAAAACGTTTCAAGGAGTATGATAAAGACAACTGTGGAAGCGACCCTGCATTGAGAGAACAGGTAAAACCCAGAGGTACATTTGCCATAACATACATAATCATTATTGCAAGTTCTCATTATTATTATTATTTTTTTAATCTCTTTTTATTCGTTTTATAAACATTTTATACAAATACATATACATTCATATACCGTACTTTATAGCTATAAATAATGTCCTGTGTCCCTGGCAAAAGGCAATAATTCCCTATATCAGGATCTGTCTTCCCTTTCTATATTATTCCATCTTTCCTTTGTCAACTACACAGAACTTCGTACATTATCTCCTATTCCACTCATCTCCCAACCCTAACCAAACCAAAAGTTTGCCGAGAACCGAAACTCTTCCCATTGTTGCCACATTTTTGGCATTTGATTTCTTGTATCTTCTTCTCTCCTTATTTGTTCCTCCTTTTTGTTGTATTTTGTTCATTTCACAAACCCATTCCGCTATTGTAGGACTTTTTGTTTTTTGCCATCTTCGGGGTATTATTGTCCTGGCAGCTGGTATCATATGGTGAAGAATACCCATCCTTATAGCTTTCAATGACCCTGGTATTATGGATAGTATCGATATATATACATTTGGTTGTATCTCAATTCCTGACACCATCCGATATATTTTATGTATCTTATACCAGAAATATATACCAGATATGTGTCATTGTTCCTCTTACCTTAAGACATCTCCAACAAATCTCTGTATTATCTTTATTTTATTTAAGTCCACTTGACTTCAGTACCACCTCATCATGATTTTATCATTTCTTTCTTGATGTTTAACTGCTACCGATAGTTTATGTATTAGTGAAAATGCCTTGTCCCATTCTATTAATGGAATTGGACTCCATTTCATTTTCCCATTTTTTTCACACATGCTAATTCATTGAGGGGTCAAGAGGGTAATAAAAGTTTATATATAATGGACAATTTATGGGTTGGTTTTCGTTCCTCTACTAACAGTTGTTCAAAGCTAGTTAGTGGTCTGACAATCAAGAATCGTCGTATTTTTGATCCGATATATGCACTTAATTGATAATGCTGCATCCATTTATTTTTATGTTCAGGCCCCATGTCAAGCAATCGTGGAAGTTTGCCTTCTTCTTGGATCTGAACTATCCTCGTGTTCTCCAGCCTGTTCCATTTAATAAAATTTGTAGCTAATAATGCTGGTGAGAATTCCGGGTTGGAGAACAATGGGGTCATTGGCCCAATCATTGTAGAAAGTCCTCCCTTTTCCATTACTGTGTCCCATATTTTTAAAGTTGATGATACAAAAATTGTTAATTCCTTTTTTTCAGGCCGAAGCTGAGGTTTAATCCATGGGAGGGATTTAAGTTGTAGGCCTATAATATCTTCCTCTATGGTTATCCATTGCTTATATTTTACATTATGGTACCAATCTATTATCCTCATTAAGGATGCAGCTTGTAGATATACTGTAAAATCGGGGAGCGCAAGACCTCCATTCTTTTTCGTTCTAATTAAGACTTCTCCTTTTATTTGTGGTGTTTTTTGGGCCCAAATAAAACTTTCTATGGCTTTACGTAATTGTACTATTACATTTTTTTTGAGGAATCAGGGGTATGGCTTGAAATATATATAATAATTTTGGTAGTATATCCATTTTCACTGCGTTAATTCTTCCCATCCATAAGGGAATAATTTTACTGTTTGGCCGGTAGTTACCACATAACGTGTGGTGCTTTTCTGGTTTAGGAATAAGTAAAATATAAGCTTCTAAACTTTGTGGTGCAAAAGCTTGTGAAGCCGATATGGCGTTAAATGTTTTTCTTAAGATAGGTGTAATTCTCTCTTGAAATACCATATAGAATCTGGGGGTATATCCATCCAGGCTTGGGCTTTTGCCCAGGACCAGTGCAGCTATAGCTTGCTGTATTTCTTCTGTTAAGAGCTCTTTTTGCAGTTCCTCCACTGTGTCTTTGGGGAGAGCAGGTAACGCTGTTTCTTTAATATATTGGCATATTTCCTCTATGTTATTTTACCTTTCCTTGTTGTGTCTTTATATTATATAGCTTTGAATAGTATGTGTGAAATGTTTTAGAGATTTCTATAGGGTCATATGTCATTTCCCCCTAAGCTTTCACGATTTTTTTTTTTAAATAGATGTCAAGGGTCGTTGTTTCAAAGTTTTGGCTAGTATTGTTCCGGTTTTATTCCCATATTGATAAAACCGGGCTCTAATTTTTTTTTTATCCCTTGATCGTAATGATTCTTAATCAGAGTTTGCAAAACGATACACTTATTTAACAATATCTTATCCATTGGGTTAAGATTTTGTTTGTGTACATTTTCTAATCTTGAAATTTCTCCCAATAATCAAGATATTTTATGTTTTGTCCCCTTTTAACCACTTCAGCCCCAGAAGATTTAGCTGCTCAATGACCGGGCCATTTTTTGCTATACGGCACTGCGTCACTCTAACTGACAATTGTACCCAAACAAAATTTACTTCCTTTTTTTTTACCCACAAATAGAGCTTTCTTTTGGTGGCATTTGATTGATGCGTTTTTTATTTTTTGCGCTATAAACAAACAAAAAAAAAAAAGTGTAACAATTTTGAAAAAACAAGATTTTTAACTTTTTGCTCTAATAAATAACCCCAATGTTTTTTTTTAAAACAATTTTTTCCGCAGTTTAGGCCAATATGTATTCTTCTACATATTTTTGGTAATAAAAATTAATTGGTTTGCGCAAAAGTTATAGCGTCTACAAAGTAGGGGATAGATTTATGGCATTTTTTTTTTTTTTTACTAGGCATGGGGGTGATCTGTCATTTTTATCGGGACTGCGACATTATGGCGGACACTTTGCAGTGCAGTGCAGTGGGCGTGCACCTGCTATCCCGCTTAAAGGAGCCAACCTGCAGCTAGGACGGCTCGCGGGATCGTGCCTTCCTACCGCAGTATGAGGGCAGCTGGTCGGCAAGCGGTTTGTTTGATGAACAATCCACATAGTACACATTTTAATGTTTCCCATTGTATGGGAATTGAAGTATCATCTACCTCATGCAAAAATAATTTTACTGCTTGTCGAATATCCATTTTATCTTTACGCTAATAATTTAGTCTCCATGACCATTATGAGATATAGATCCCCCCAGCATGATCTGACCAAAAAAAAAAAAATTACCAGTATTGGTGGAGGGCATCATCATCAGACCGGTTTGACTAATAAAAAAATTGTGTATATTTACGTAATATGAATACATTTTTTTCTGTCCGATGTTGAACCCTCCAGTCCACCATTTGATATTTTTCCAGTAGATGCTTAAATTCTTTTAATTAGCTATTATTTCTATTTGATCGAATTGCTGTTGTGTCTATTTTTGGGTCCATTATAAAATTTAAATCCCCTCTGATTATTACCGTTCCCTCTGCTTTGTGCATAAAGTCCTCCTTATTTTTGACAAAAAAAATTAATAAAATATCAGGTCATTAAGCATTTGCCATTTAGGTTTTTGCAACTCTGCCACGCATAATGGCTTTCCCAATGCTAAATTCTCTCTTGCTAGTCTTCTTATGCCTGACACTTTCATCAAAAACTTCCTCTAGAACGTTTGAACTTGCTATCTATTCACACTTGTTAAGCCAAAGGAAAACACAGCAGCCCTTGCCAAAAAATTGACCCATGTGAGCAACTGAAAGCTGTTTGATGACAAGGTCTGGGAAGATATTCTCTTGGCACAAAGATCATCTCCTTTCAATATACTGATAGATTTACTCAGGCATCTTTAATTCACACAAGATAAATTACCCATTAACACTTGTACACTACATTTCTGAAAAGAATAATCAGTGCCCTAAATGTACTATTGGGTACTGAACACTGCCACAGTTATCAGCAGGAAATGTTGAGGATTTCCTATGTTCAATTAGGTCTTAAAACGTATTTTCCAGCACATTTTTAAAATTAGAAGTGGCTTGGTTTACCGTTGTACTGGTTCCCTTTCGCCTGGTCTCTGCAATGGCAGTAATCCCCCTATGCAACTCAGGTGTTGACCTTCCTGTGACGAAAGGGCAGTCCGGAAGCACTTGAGGTAAAATGTGCAACCTGTAGTGTGATGTCACCCACCTGAGACTGAGCTAAGTGGTTGAGATTGAGAGCCCAATTTGAAACTCAACTATTGCCCTGGAGCATGCAAGGCAACCCTATGGTTACCTGTCCACTACGTTGGACTGTTTCTAATCCAGGCTTTGCCCATCTCAGTAGACAGACTCTTGAAGGGGGTCCATCCAGATGGGCCACAGCCCTGGACCTGTACAGCACCTTGCTGCTGAGGACACACGCTGTAGTATTTGTCAATGTGAGCACCCATACAGGATCCAAAGCAACATTACAGGCCACAGGCTTGTAGTTAGCATGGGCTCTGGGAATAGCTCCCAACGTTTGAGTTTGCACAGATTCTAATTTGTAGTACAAGAAGGCAGGGAGAAGTTGAAGCTATCGGATATAAAAAAAAAATAGGGGCATAAAAAAAAATTAAAAAAAAAAAATGGTTGAGACAATTGTCATTTTCTCCATGAAGGAGAAAAGGTCCATAACCTTAAGTGACAAAAATTGAGGACTCTCAAAGTGGTGTAGGGTTATAGGTGGGATCCCCAGAGGGCATGTTTTTGAAAGCTTTACCAGCGCTCCAATCACCTGAAGGTACAAGACTATAATTCAGGGTTCAAATATACTTTACCTGTGTCCTGCACTGTTCAATTAAAATGTTGTCTTTTTTTTATAAAAAAAAATAAATGTGCTTTTAAACACTTGAATTTGGCTTTTGCCTCTTGTAATCCCATGTACAACCACACTAAGACTGGGAGATATAAAGGGGCAATACTTATAACCAATCATGCTCCACTACATGTGCAAAGGTGAGAGCAGAGATTACCTTATTAGCCCCACTGCTGCTCCAAGGACAGGGAAATGAGGTGCAGCTTAACTGCAGTAAAGCAGTCAGGTCACTAGGCTGGCTGTACAGTCTGACACAGTTGAGTGGATGCATAGAAATATAAATCCTTTGGCAGATAAAAAAGCTCAAATATATGTACTGCAATGGTTATTAAACCTGTGTGACCATTTCCACTTTGAACGTTTGCTATATTGCACATTGTTACAATTGCAAGTCATGGGGACCTCAAGTACAGTATATTTTTAGGTTTGGTTATCTGAAATTACACAGGGGTAATGCAATAATTTAGATATGAACGATGCTAAAATTTGCTTTGTGCTTCATATGACATAATGAAAAACACACAGAAAATGCATCAGTTTGCAAAATCTAGTCAAATGTTCCCAGGAAAAAAACACAAATCAAACATCTTACACAAAGTAATAGTATATAGTATTTGATAGCAGCTTTTTATTGGTTACAAAACCTAAGCCCATATACAAAATTAGGAACACATTTTGATGCCTCTTTTTAAAGAACATTTTAGTCTATTTAAACAGTTAAAAAGAAAAAAAAATGCATTTCAAACACTGTTCTGAAAACAAAACAAAAAAATAGAAGAAGTGCAGCAAAAGTCTGTTTTTGTAACTATCAGATGATGCAATCCTACCAAAACTTCATAAGGTCATAAGGTCACAGAGGAGAGCTAAACCAAATCACAGAACAGAGTTACCTACACACTAGCAGAAGCCATTTTGTGAACTGAGCTTATGCCTGTAGCCTACCAATCCACTAGATGCTAGGTTGGCTGTACAGCCCTAAAAAGGTGCTCTGCATCAGTGGCATCGCTATGGGGGTGCAGACCACACCTGGGTGACAAAATGCCAGAGGGGAGACACCCAGGGAGCAGGAGGCAGAACACTTCTGCACACACAGTGGTGCTGAAAAGAGGGTGGGAGCTGCTGACGTTAACTTTCCACGTTAACCAGCAGGTAACTGGTTGGTAGGTGGTCCTAGCAACCAATCACCAGCTTAATATGAAAACAGCCCTCTATTCAGCACTGCAGCGTCTCCTGCTCTGCCTGCCCGAGTAAGGCAGGAAGGGGCAGAGCTGTGGAGGTTGTGTAATGTGCAGGGGGCTATGTAATGTAAAGGGATGCCAGGAGGTGTGAGGGGCTTTGTAATGTAAAGGGAGCCAGAGGTGCAGCCCCCCCCGGTGAAGGTGGCTGTGTAATGTAAAGTGGTGACAGAAGAGCAGGGGGCTGTGTAATATAAAGGGAGCGAGGGGGGCGTAACGTAAAGGAAGCAAGAGGTGCGTGGGGGTGTGTAACGTAAAGGGGGGCCAGAGGCACAGGGGGCTTTGTAATGTGAAGGGGTGCCAGAGCTGCAGGGGGCGGTGATGTGAATAAGTCCCGCAAGCTGCATCTTGGGCGCACTTTCAGAAACTGGGGAAAAAAATTAATGGGGTGACACCATGTTTTACTGCACCAAGTGACATCAACCCTAGTGACGCCACTGCTCTGTACGAGAAGAGCTCTTTAACCCACATCTTCCTCTGCTCCACTCCAGTCTCAATTAGTCTCTCTGCCATATGACACATTAAGTAGGGTCAGAAGCTTGTGGCCCCTGCCACACACCATAGTTGCATGCTCTAATCCTAATGTAGCCTATGACACAGCAGAGACATAGGGATCGTAGAATGGAGCCATGGCACATGGAGGGCTCAGGCATCTGACAATCCTGAAGTGTTGAATGCTGAAGACTAACAGAAGGCTGAAATGCAGTGGAGTAAGAGACAAGGGCCACCATAGAGGTGGGTATAAGAACTCTTTTGCAGGGCACCTTCTATTAGGATTTTGTGCTACCATAACAGAGTAACAAACTGATTTAAAAAATAAAATTAAAAAATGGCTGCTTCTGTTTGCAGTAGGTGACTGGGCCCTCTAAAGTATTGAGGTATAGGTTAGAAGTTTTGAGATGTGGAGGAATGCTCTCCCAAAAACCTTTCCTGGAGAGTTTCTCTCTCCCCAACCAAAATAAAATATAAACAAACAGTGGACCAATGCAGCTTATTTGTAACAAAATCGGAGAAAATTTTAGGGAAACCTACCAATTTTTCAGGAAAAACAACAAATTGGAAATCATAAAGTAAAGTGACCGTATCAAGTTCTGCTATAAACTGTCTACGCTACGTAAAACACCACAGAATTTAGCCTATTATTGTGTGGATGGGATGCGGTTATGATATGAAGCCAGCTCTAAAACTCTTGGGATGGGGGAAAGAAAAACAAAAAAAAGGCACAATGAATTTCAACTCATTTTTTTTCTTTTTATGTGCACAAGAGAGTTGAAAATGTTTTGAGCCACCTTAAAGAGAAATTTAATCTAAAATTTATAAAACCTATAAATAATCAGAGGCCAGACTGCTATATTAAAACAGATTCTCTAGCAAGTAAAAATCTTGCAGTTTAAACATACGCTTGTATCCTCCTGGGGATACAAGACAAACCCCACCCCCCTCTTTAAAGTGGCTCCACCTTGGCAGAGATATATATTATATATATTGTAATGAATGCACACCCACTGTGTTGTTCATAGGTGAAAGCATTTAAAGGCCAAATCACCAAAGAACAAACTTCAGTATTGTTTAAATGCTAGTAAGTAGCGCATGCCAGCTGCCTATATCCCAGAGCTTCCTCAGTGACCTTTAGGCCTTCCTCAGCTTAATTAATTGGCTACGTTATTAGTCCTCTATGGATAGGAACAGGCCATTACTAACTCTATGGGTTTGATTTATTAAAAGGCAAATAGACTGCAGTTTACTAAGCTCTGGAGCAACTGCACTTTGCAAAGAGTACCCAATCACGTGCAATATAAAAACACACATTTTTGCTTGCACAAGATTGGATGATGGAGCTTCTGCTCATTTACTAAGCTCTGGAGCAACTGCACTTTGCAAAGTGCACAATCTATTTGCCTTTAGGAAATCAACTCCTATAGGTGGTACCCACCAACCTCTTCCAGGAAAAGATAAGAATGGCTCCAAAAGGGGGCCTACGCCAAAAAGCTCAGTGGGGGAAGACCTTATGGTTAGAGTATGCATAAGATATAAGCAGCCGCCAAGTGCCGTAACACACTAGCATTTACCGAACACTGAAGATTTCCATTTTGGGTAGACCAAGCCTTTAAAGAAAAGTGGATCCACAAATTTTGGATGGCATCTTTCATTATCACAGTAAACACGACCCAAGTCTGCTAACTAAAAGTTTTTAAATTTAAACTATCCCTTCACATCAAATCATTGGGAATCTGTTAACACAATAAAATGTGTACCAGTATCCCTGTTGTAAAATGTTCCTAGTCACTCAGGCAATTGAGCTCCCACCACAAAAAAAAAAAAAAAAAAAGAAAAAAACAATATAAAAGGTAAAATGCACATTGGAAACTGGGGCTTCTGAAAGCAAAAAAAAGCTAATCAAATATAAACACCATGTTGTCTTACCAGGGTCTGCTTTACCACCACTTGGGCAGACCTGCTAAAACAAATGTAAATGAAAATATAGCTTCTTAAGCTTGTCAGAAAACACAGGGTTATTGATAACAGCACTGTACAGCCAAATGAAGAATGCTAGCGCCCCACGCTAATAGCATTACTGCCTAATGGCCAGAGATGCAATGCTGCCCCCTTTTGTACAGGTATATGCATTAATGAGCCCTATTTTATGATTGATAGCACACCTGCTTTTAGCAAAATAAAGCTTTCGGGGAGCTTGAAGAACAGCTGCATCCAAGGTTGTGGCTTGCCAACTAGTCAGGTTCCCACTAAACTGTATGAGTGCACAGCGCCTAGTGCGACTTCAACTTCCTGTTATGTTGCCAACCATGTACTAGAAAGCACTTATTACAAAGTAGAGATTAAGACTAATTACAGTAAACAAGAAAAGCTCCACAGTCTGACCCCAAGTCAAAAATCACCATTATTCACCTAACTTAACATGCCATCTCTACTGAAAAGCAAGGTTTCTCCCTCTACCTCCCCCAAAGTATTTCAGGAGATCTTGTTGGAGAAAAATCTTCCCTAGACTTTTAGGGATGGTCGCTTTCATCTTCAGATCAGGTGTTCAAGGGCGGCTTCTAAGGAGAAAATAAATTCCCATGCACAGCTTTTGGTTACTTCAAAAACAGCAGGAGAAACACAAGTTGAAGTGGTCAAATAGGGCATGATGTTCAATAAAAATAAAAAAGGAGCTTTGCTTTTAAATCCATTCCATATTCCAATCATGACTTGGGAAGCAAGCTTGGGAAATACTAGAGAGACTTAACAGTTTTCTCTTACATTTTTTTTTTTTTGTTTTCAATAATTCACCCAAGATAATTTTTTTATTCAGTTTCAAACAAAATCTTTTGGCTTGCATGATTATTTTTTTTTCCAATAAATTTATAGTTCCTCAAAATATGAAAATGTCTATGGAGAAGATGGAGGCTCAGAGGAGACTTTACCCTTTGCAGAGTCTTCCACAATGTATGCATTATAGCAAAGTCTTGATATACAGTGCACCAGGTTCAAGAAAAGCTACTTTTCCACAGGAAGCGGATATGCCATCACTATGAAATCTTAACAACAGAAAAAGAAATGTTGGATGTTGTGGCAGTCAGCACACAGTGCCAAATGGAAAAGGTAAAAAAACACAGCTGGGACTGTTAGGGTTTCAAAGAAAACCGAGCTCATGCATATGCAATTACAGTCCTTGTGAGTGTGACGTTTGGCAACTGCAAGTGACAGATACATGGTTTTGCTTTAGAAGCATCAAAATGAAGAGGCGTGTGTATCTTGAAGCTTTTAAGGTTTCTTCAATTAGTGGACATCTGGTGGTACTACTTGTCGTGGGATAGAGAAAAGCTGCACTGCAACACACTTAGAAGTTAAAGTCTTTAGTCTGAAGGTTGGCCGACGGCTCAAAGTTGTAGGTACCTCCCTGGGTGGCTTCAGGAATGAGGCTTTGATCTTCATCAATCTGTGAAGGTGAAAAGAAACAATTAAATAACTTTGCACAACACTGGCTATTGTCGATTAAAGATGTGTAACGGATGATCAATCCCCGATGGGTAAATATGAGATGTACGAGGTCTAAGGTATTATAATACATTATACAATTTTTCTTTAGATTCATCAAAACCATAATATGGAGGTCAAACCTAAACACTTTCAATCTGCATGCAATCATGCAGGCTCTTGCACTACATATATACACACACATATCTAACGCGTGTGTGTAAAAAAAAAAAAAAAAAAAAAAAAAAACAGGGTTTTAGTCCCGCCAAAGGGAGAAAAAAAAAAAAAAAACACCTTGTGCCTCTGCTGAAAACATACAAGTTATAATACAGAGTTCTCTTACCACCTCCTCAGACCTAAAGACCAGAGGTATCTAATGCTATATGTAACAATTAGGCCTCTTGCACACTGCGGCTTGAAAAAGCTCAGTACAGCTTATTTTTTTATGGAGCTAAAATACAGCCAATTAATTGTAACGTGCCTATGCACACAGAGACATTGTCAAAGCGAGAACAAGCTTCAGCGCATGCGCTAAAATGTGCGCTAATGCATAAGCGCAAAAAAAAAAGGCTGTTAAAGTTGATGCTTAAACAGGAGTATCGTGTGAAAGATGCCTTACTGAAAATAAAACAAGAAAAAAAAATATATACTTTCTTGTAGGAGGTAAGCAGAACACACATGGCACCAGTTAAAGTGGAGGTTTTAGAATTAAAATCAGTGCAGAGGACAATAATAAAAAGGCAGAAGACATCAGCTATTGCAGAAAGCTTAAAGTAGAACTGTAGGCAAAACACTTTCCCCATTATGGCTAGAGAACCATCTGTCTCCCACTGCACAGATTTCCCTTCACTTCCTGTTCCATAGCCAAACAGGAAGTTAGAGGAAATCCCAGCAAATTAAGGGAGTCCCTTGGGGACCTCTAAAACTAGTGTCCCCATTGAAAAAGTTCCTCTATCACTTTTCTGGGGACAACCCAAAATTTCACATTCAATGATAATGGTAACAGGTCAGAGGGTGAATCTCCTCAATGGTGGCACAGACATCAATAAAAAACTGACAGGGGTACTATTCCCTCCCCACTATCCAAAAAAAAAAAAAAAAAAAAAAAAAAAAAGCACAATAAACTGGTATGAATACAAAAACTACCCATTAGTTTAGTGTAAATTTGTACACTAAGACACAAGCGCATTCTTTGTGACTGGGAAACAGGGTTTTAACCCCCACATAATGAAAGGGTTCTTATTGTGAAGGCTATAAACAGGTGGAAGGGCTGGATGTGTTCCTGGAGGCCCAAAACAAAAAGACTACAAAATATTTTTGTAAAACATTGATCCAGGGAGCTTGCCCACTTGCCTCTGGGAATAACCATTCTCTAGTCCAGGGGTGCCCAACCAGTGGCCCGGGGGCCTCATGTGGCCCACGGAGCCCTCTAATGTGGCCCGCGACCTCCTATTCTGGGATGGCAAGCACAGATCGCAGGTTGCCACCCCTGAGCATCAGTGTTGTGAATAAAGCCGGCGGTAGAGGAAGCAAGCGGCTGCGGAGAAGAGTCGCATAAGCCAATGCTGCCTGTATAGAGCCGGCTCCTGTCACAGATGGAGTGATACCAAATGCGCTCTGCCTGGGACAGTAACAGCCTGCCATACCTGAATGGAAGACTGTTATTAAAGGTAAGTTTATTACTAAAATCACAGTGTATATTTGGGCATATCTGTTCTGCAGTGGTTCTGGGCTGCTTTCAAACTGATCCCCAGGTGCACCTGTGGGTTACTTGCACTGAGACACAGACTTCTGTTATTACCTGCGGGTTTAAAGCGCTTTCAGAAAGTGCAATACATCTGCAAGATATAAGATAAATCTATGGTAAAGTGCAGCTAACCTGCAGGGAAGCCACAAGTGTACTGCACCTGTGTCTGCTTTGCATATGCAGAGTGGACATGGGCCTGTCATCCGCCCGCTACATTCATTGTGGCCCGCGACCAGTTACCAAGTCCCTTAAGTGGCCCACGACAGGGTACCAAGTCGCTTAAGTGGCCCTCGCTCTTCAAAAGGTTGGGCACCCCTGCTCTAGTCCATATAAAATGGATTTTGTGTGGTGTCCCTGTCCTATCACTTCCCATCTTGACAAGGAGGATATAGTGTATCACTTCCCCATCCACCCATCAAAAGTTTTAGCTTGAGTTGGGTTTTCAACCCCCACTGCCTGTCAAGGACACAGATTTAAAATTCAAGACAAAAAGTTAACATTCGTACATGCCTGCGAAATTTTAAAACTTGCCAGAAACAGGCAAAGTAGCTAATAATTCAAGCAGAACTGATGACACAGAAATGTCACTGCCAAGTAATAAACAGCAGATTAAAAAAAACTGAGTGCATAAAAAAGCAACAAGTTACGAAATGTTTTTGTTTCAACTTACATCATCGCCAGAAAAATACTGATCTATGATTTCAAACGCTAGTTTGTAAATTTCTTCATTCTCATGCTGCTGCAGTGCTTCTATCTTTTCCAAACCTAAAAGAGAGAACAATACAAGATATAAAAAGCTTACCCATAAGAGACCTTTATCTGATGCCACTGTTGAAAAGCAGCTTTTCTTAAACCTGGTGCATGTATCTCTTGCCATTAGGCAGTATCATTTTTTTATATGTACCTCAAGGCCTCATGCACACAAGACGCTGTTAAACGCACGGTCAGAGGCAGTTGGACACTTTGTTCAACTGATCCTAAACGCATGCAATGTTATCCTATGTGTCCATGTGTTTGTTTTCCCCGTTTTTATGCAGTTGCGTTTAACCTTGTTTTTCCAGAAGCAAAAAAAATGGGTTCAGACACTTTACTTTTCCATGTTTCAGACACAAAACCCATAAGCGTTTTTAAAAGGAACCCGATTTTTTGGACCAGAAAACTCAGAAATATGATGGTAAACCATACAAAATAAAATTGGTTTAAAATGTCTACTTTAGATAGTTCATAGATCATAAATACTCACTGATGCAATGCCATAAAAAAAAAAAAAAAAAAAAAAACTATAGTTTTTAGGTAGCTTAGACAATGAGGACCGCCTCCACTTCTTTGCCCCAACCCTTCATCCATTTTCTAATCTAATCAGTGACTCCACCTAGTCTGACCAAAGCATAACAATGTATTTTTTTCACAAAGAAAAACCTGCATACCAATGTCTAGTCAGCCCCAACCCCCCCACCATGTTTGTGCCATCAACGGATGGGTCCAAGTTTTGACTCTGTACCTCTCACGCAATTTGCGACGACGTTGCTGCCTCATCAAGAGCAACATCAGGAGCATTTCCTGACATATTCAATATGGGATCCATTTCCAAAAAAAAAACACAGAAAGAGGCAAATGCAAGTGTACAACTGCTCCCTCTGTTGCTGCTGCTCACTCTGATCAAAATGGCAGAAATAGTCAATACATGCTTTCTGAGCTTGGGGAGGGTCTATATGATGTTATCTATACAAACGCTTATAGACGCAAGCACGGTAAAATGCGGCTAAACGCAGGTTTCTGCTTTTTAAAACATGCATTCAGCAGAGTTTGCATCTGCGTCTCGTGTGCATGGGGCCTTACTGTGGATTGATAATTTGAAACATGCATGAACCTAATACATTTCTCTATGCATGGCCAGAAACACACGCCTTTTAAAACCAAATCTGTATAGGTGATCCTACAAGGCACTTTATATTCAAAGACTGAAACCTCAAGAAAAAAAAAAAAAAAAAAATGAATGCTTTTCTAATTTGTCTTAAAAGGCTAAAAGAAAGCCAAAAACAAAAAATAAATTGGATTTTTGGTGTACTGTAAAATAATTTTCTTGGAGTACAACACAGGATACAGAGGGTTTCATATTTATGACTATTTGGGTTCTGTTACCACCTTCAGGAATCCCCTCCTGGCAAAACTCCTAGCTCAGCCAAGCCTATTGCTAGCAACTGGGAACAGACAAAAGGCGAAACATCTCTGCGTGATGTATTCCAGCAAAGGGATTTTAGCGGTAAACCAAAAATCTTAACTGCTTAATTGTACATCACAGAACACAGGGGGACTTTATATTGAGGACTACTTGGGATGTCCCAAAGCACTGAACCTGAGAGGTCGGCAACAAGACAAACATGTCCAAAGACAGAACAGGGGAAGCGCCAATACAAAGCCACCTGCCTAACATTCCACCAATAACTATCAGTAGAGGTGTGACATCTACCTTTTAGCACTGTGACAAGATAGCAGCATTACAAACCTGAACAGATTAGGATAATAAGACCGGGCCAAATCAAGAGCCTTTCCAACAACCTTAGGGACTCCACATTGGATCAAAGACAGACATTTCCCCTGCAGAAGCAGTACCTTCCCTCAGTCACATCAAAGACTAAGTTCTCCAAACAAATTCGTAACCAAGTCAAGCTTCTGAAGTTCCTGCACTTAACTGAACCTTTTTTGCGCAATTGTCAGTTAAAGCAACGCAGTGCCAAATCGCAAAAAGTGCTCTGGTCAGGAATGGGGTAAAATCTTTCGGGGCTGAAGCGGTTAACCTAACTCTTGTTGGATTACAAAGGCGTTACTGGCTTCTGACATGTCACCTTCACTTTCAGGGGTAAGAGTGCTTTTACCCAAAGTCACCTTTTGGATGAAGGCATCCAAAGGATGGTTCAAGCAAGAGTTTGCCTATTCAAAATGCAGCCTCCTCATTTGCTTCTTGCCTAGTACTGCCAACCAACACCTGAGCCATAGGATCCATCTCATGTGGACAGACCCTGTGCCCACCCTTGAATACTGCTGTATGGAATTCTCCAAGACATCAACTCAAGGCGTTCAAAAAGATTTCTAGGAACTGACAGATGGCAGGATCCCCAGTCTGATTCTCGGGAACAGAGAATACACTTCACCTGGGCCTTAAAGGCTTGGGCAAACTCCCATTCCCTCCCATCTAAGGCATCTGCATACAAAACTGCCCATAATGCCCTACATCACCTAACACGAGTTAAAAAAAAACAGGCCTAGTTGTGCTTGAATGTGTTAATAGTTGTGCAGGGATTCCAGCCTTTTAGTGGCCAGTGTTAATTCACCTGATGGCAGCAGCATTACCAAAGCAATCATGAATATGAAGCCCTGTGATGTACGATTAAGAAATACAGTTTTTAGACATTTCCACTTGATTTTCACCTTTGCTATTGACAATAAGCTGTATTTCACCTAGGAGATATAAAGAAACAGGTCCTCACCTCCACACTCCTCTATGATCTCAGCAATTGTGCTTGCTTCTTCCCCAGCCATAATCAAAATGTTTTTCAAGCCATCCAAAACAACCTGTACAACTTGGGAGTCTTTCACAGATAATAAATTGCAAAATGGTGGGATAACATTCTGTTGTACAAGGTACTCCACCTGTAAAGAAACAAAATAAAAAACATATACTACTATACAGGCATGTTTGTTGTGTGTGGGTAGTTTCAAGAATGACAACATACAGAAAGGGTGGTCAGATTCAGCAACTCCTCTTTTCTGATATCCACAGGGATACATTTGAACCCCTTCATGAGGGTAAAATAAA
This sequence comes from Lithobates sylvaticus, assembly GCA_028564925.1. NCBI lineage: Eukaryota > Metazoa > Chordata > Amphibia > Anura > Ranidae > Lithobates > Lithobates sylvaticus. The sequence continues at coordinate 560,087,095 of CM053027.1, read as the reverse complement.
TCCTCAACAAAGTTTTGCAACTTTGACATGTGTTAGTAAAACCGTACACATCTCCACAACTACTTTGTGTATCCAGGTGGATTATACCTCGTTTTTTCAGGGCAATCTGGGGTTTCTTTTGGTGGTAAATGGTAATGGATATTTCCTGATATAAAATAGTAAAAAAAAAAAAAAAGTTCCTCCTCTTTTCCTGGCGATTGCAGAGATAACATACTGTACGATACCACAAAAACAAAAAACTGTCATTTGTTTTTTATTTTTTTATCTACCTAAAACAGACCAATACCAATTTAAAGGATGCTTTTATTTTTTAAATACTACCCAAAATGGACAGACCATGATCAAAACTTGATTTGCCTATTTCTTGTATTTTACACATATTTGTATTTGTTGACATTCTCCTCTAGCAGGAGAAAAATGTATATTTTTTTCTCTCCAAAAAAGAAAAAAAAAAAAAAAAAAAAAAAAAAAAAGCTAAGAAAAGGAAGGACAGGTGCAGGCTGCAGTGACTGATCGCTGTGATAGCCTCTGATTGGCTATCGTAGTGATCAGGTACCGGGCTTCTTACTTCCCAATTGTTAGTATGGGGACCTGGGGCACGAAAGACCTGCCTCTATGAAGCTGCATATGTGTACACGCGGTGGGAAGGGATTAAAAAGAAAACTGCCTCCGTAAGCTGATGGCAAAATGTGCCACCACAATGCACACCTGATCGCTCTACGCTAACTTACCAGTAGGGTTGTCCCGATACCGATACTAGTATCGGTATCGGGACCGATACCGAGCATTTGTGGGAGTACTTGTACTCACACAAATGCTCCCGATGCCTATTCCGATACCTGTAACCGGAAGTCGGCGGACGGAGAGGGCGGTGCGGAGATCAATCTGGCAGCAGTGCGGACGGGGGTAAGCTGGCCGGGACAGGGATGCAGGATGCCGCCGCATATAGTATCCAAAGCGGTGAGCGGAGCCGTCGCACAGAAAGTGACGTCACCGTGTCTCCATTGGAGGGTAAACATCACGACGGCCATCTTGGTACACCTTGCACTCGGCTGCAGTAAGCCAGCAGCAGACATCTTGTTACACCCAGCTCATAGTTCAGGCTGGGTGTAACAAGATGTCTGCTGCTAGCTTACTACAGCCAAGTGCAAGGTGTACCAAGATGGGCGTCGCAGCATACTTACTAGATGTTAAATGACATGAATGATGAGAGGCAAGGAAGGATTTTGCAATGCTATATGCCATATATCATTGTAAAATCATTCCTCTCCTCATCATTCATGTCATTTATTATGCAATTGCCAATCAGTGCTGCATTTCAGGTGCCCATCAGTGCCATCTATCAGTGCCGCCTTTCAGTACCGATAAGTGCCATCTATCAGTGCCACCTGTCGGTGCCAGCCATCAGTATCAGCCATCACTGCCAGCCACCTGTCAGTGTCACCGACCAGTGCCATCTATCAGCGCCCATAAGTGACACCTATCAGTGCCCATCAGTCAGTGCCATCTATCAGTGCCAGCCGTCAGTGCCACCTATCAGTGCCCATAAATGCAACCTATCAGTTCCCAAAAGTGCCTCCGCCTATCAGAGCCCATCAGTCAGTACCATCTATCAGTGCTCTTCAGTCAGTGCCAGCCTTTGGTGCTATCTATAAGTGCCGCCTATGAGTGCCATCTATCAGTGCCCATAAGTCAGTGCCATCTATCAGTTCCAGCCATCAGTGCCAGCCACCAGTCAGTGCCCATCAGTCAAACTGTCACATGACATTAAAAAAAAAAGTATCGGTATCGGCGAGTACTTGAAAAAAAGTATCGGTACTTGTACTCGGTCTTAAAAAAGTGGTATCGGGACAACCCTACTTACCAGAGGACAAAACTGGGATTTTAACAGTAGCAAAACCTTTTGAGTGGGCCACAGCCATTTGACTTTTATATCATGAAAATTATTTCTTCTCTCACCTGGTCTTTTCGTCCGCTTATTGTCAAGTTGCTGATTGCCCAGGCAGCTTCTTTTTGAGTTCCAAAATCACCCTTTAAAAAAAAAAGAAGCAAATTATTCTATGCCATCTGAGTAAAAACACACCTAAGTGGTATAAATGAATATGCTTTACAGCATTGCCATTTATGACTGAGCAGTAGTATCGAGTTTCAAATTCAGAAGCCACCAACTCACCTTCGCCAGTTGATGTATGATCATTGGGATTAGTCCAGCATCAATAACCGCTTGAACCTGTTGCTGATTGCCCGCTGTGATATTGGACAGGAACCAAACTGCTTCCTAAAAACATCAAAAGTATCTTACAGTAAGATCATAGTATTAAGCAACAACAACATTTTTCAAGACTAAGAGCTTTAACTACATTTTTTAAAAATGGCACTGCGTTATTTTAACTGACAATCGTGCGGTCATGAAATGCTTTTTTCCCCCCACAAATAGAGCTTTCTTTTGGTGGTATTTGATCCTCTACGGTTTATTTTTTGCACAAAAAAAAAAAAAAAGCCGACAATTTTAGCCTTACATTTTTTTTTTTACTTTCTACTACAAAACATAAGCAAAAAAATAAATAAAAATTTAAAACTCTAAATTTCTTCATCAATTTAGGCCAATATGTATTCTGCTACACATATATTTGGTAAAAAAAAAAAGAAAATGTAATGCAATGTAAACTGAGCTGTACAGGCACAGCTCAGTGTACATTTTGCAGAGGACTGTATATAGGCAAGTGTACTTTATTGCAGACGTGACATTGCATGTCTCTTCTGCAATAAAAGGACAAGTCTGTTCACAATTAGTCACAAGAACCACAAGGAACCTGCATTTCAGCATTTTTTTTTTTTTCATTGAATACAAGGTATTCTCTGATTGGCAGAGTTGGAGAGGAAGGGCGGATGACCTCAAACGCCATTTGGCCAATCAGACAAACATGTTTGAGTGGTTAAGATGTGGACAAGCAACTGTTTAGAGAAAAAAGGAAGTTCCTCATGCACCCACCAGAATAGGCTGCAGCTCACTGTATGTAGAAGAGGTCACAACTTCACCATCAGCCACACAGAGTGGACATCTAGATAATTAATTAGTTTGAGCCAAGCTGGCCAACGCCAATGTTTAAAACTACTCATTCCTAGAGTTCCTTTCAAAATTAAGACTGTTTGACCACTTAGCGTTTTTGTTTTTCAAGTTTCAAATAACTTAGACAATTTGAAATTAGACTACCTTGTTGATTTTTTCTTTAGGATGCGTCAGTAGATTTTGAAAATGTGCAAGAACATCGCAGTTCAACACCACCTGAGTCTGTTCATCGGTGCCTGTCACTATATTACCCACGGCTCTTAGAGCTGCTGTCTGAGAAGGACAAATGAGAAAAGAAAATCAAAAAAAAAAAAAAAACATACATCCGATTATATAGGGGTATAAATATCACTAAAGTGGCTTGAAGCAGGTCAAATACAGGTCAGAAGGAGGTCTACTGCAGGGCAAAATACACCTGCCAATGAATTTAATGTCAAATCTCATCAGAATCTAAAAACGGATGCCAAAGCCTGTCAATGTTGGTCCTTAGAGGCAGCATAAAATGCATTGAGAGTACAGCGTGCTTCTGGAGTTTAGACACAGTGTTACCATGAGCAGTGTACTGCAAAAAAAAAAAAAAAAAAGTAGTATGGGAGCAATAAAGATTTCCCCCCCAAAATGAACAGCTAGAACTGGTTTAACTGGACTCTTAAAGAGGAAAGGAAAACCCTGTTGGTTTTACTTCCTCTTTATTTCCCTGCAAAGGTAAAGCATAATGGGCTACCATGCATCGCATTTTACCCCACTCAAAATCCAAGGGAGGGGGCATTGCCCCTGAGCTGTATATCTGTTTGTACGTGTGTGTTTCAATAAAGTCTGTTTTCACCCTACATTGAGTTACGGCTAATAACTGAGCGCTCTGAGGGATCTTGGACCGTTTGGTACCGGAAGGATTTATGGTGGGCAGACTCATCTTGAGTACGGGGTTCCGTCACACATTGCATTTGCAATACTATCCAAAACTAGGCTTCTCGGCCTTTTGGCTAAGATCAAGTGTAGTATCGGTTATCAGTTGCCAGGAGGTGGCGCTTGCTTCCGTCCCTGTTCTACGGCAAGGTGGAGCAGGGGTGGCGGTTGCTATGAAAAACCTGCTGGCGTAATGGTGGCCTGGAGCGGTTCGTAGCCGAAAGGGAAGCCTTCTGATGGGGATGGAGAACCACTGGGTTGGCACTGAAGGGGCGAGCCCATGGCCTTTTGGCCTGGATTGTGGTGGCTCTAACTCTGGTCAGTTTTTCATGATCGAACACTTGCTCCTCCTTATGGGTGGGAGGAGCGGTTAGTACACCATGAATGTAATTAGGAGGGAGTGATGGAGCGATGGTGGAGCCTTTCAGGTCAGGCTCTCACTAAGCTTCCAGATCTCCATTCCTTTCTGCCTGGGGTGGGGGCTGCCGTGGTCTGGGCTGGGGATCAGGGTTGCTACGAAAAGCCAGTGGTGAATGTGCCCCTGAAGTGGCAGTTCAGGGGTGCCGTATTTTCACTGTGATGGAAGTCACTTTGATTTATGGCACCATGGTCACTTCACCACTACACACGTTTTTCGCACCTGCCTCTAGGGCCGAGCCTTTTGGCTAGGACCAGGGGAAATTTTTATTCCTGGCCGGAGGGCCGGCCATTGTATTGCACAATGGTCACTTTCCACTCACTCTCCCATCTTCCTTCTCCCCACTTTCTTTTTATTTATCGCCGTGATTGTCACTTTTTTGTTTGGTGTTGTCACAGTGTGATGAGTAGGGTGTTAGGTCCTCGGGCCAACCATGAAAGTCTTGGGATGGGGTGGACATGGCCTTCTGGCTTAGCTCATCTCCTCTCATGGGGTCTCCCCTCGGGGGAGCCCCACCTGGTACTTGGGTGGGTCTGTTTCGGCAAACCCTCCAGAGAATGGGGTCCGTCTTGTTTCGGCCAGATGGACCATGTGAAGTACCTCAGTCCCCGTCTGGAGCCTAACGCCCCGGGGGATCAGGGTAAGGTCCATCCCTAGGGAGGACAGTGTAACACCCGTTGCATGTTTTGTGTTTCACTCTTTATGAGTGAACTTTTTGGGTGCGTTTCACACGCCACTGGCTTTTCAAACAAAAAAAAAAAGGGTGCATTTCTTCTTTTGATGCATCAATGCATGTTATAGGGCCTATTGATGACAGTGGCAGCACATGGAAATGCATGGTTGTTAAAAGCACTTTAAAATGTGCATATAAAAATAAAAAGTCAAGTCAAAATCCTGAACATTTAAAGCTGACCCAAAAAAAAAAAAAATAAGCACTGAAGCGGTTTTACCTGAACTTTTACTTCCTGGTGGCTCAGAAGCGGTACTAAAAATGGCACAACTCCAGAATCTATCACCATCTGTATTTGTTCATTACCACCATCAGTTAAATAGGACAACGCCCATACGGTATCCACTAGAATCTGAAAGAAAAAAAAAAATTAGGACAGAATAAGCAACAGAAAGAAAATAAATGACAGCAAGTACTTTATGATCAGAAAACTATTATATGGGTTTGAAAATAAGAGTACTCTCACCTACAATATTGTCAGTACCAATTCAGATGAAATACCATAAAGAGAACACAGACGTTGCATTTTAAAATATGCTAAAGCTATACTACTGTAACCAAATCTAAGTATACACTTCAAGGCACATGCATCAACTAGTAATTTTCTAAAACAGCAAATGGATGGACTTCAATGGACTCTTACTAGAAAGCAGTAAGTGACAGCTCATAGACAAAGAAATGTAAAAAGGTTTTGAGCATATTGTAAAAGGGGTGTACTTGTGCCTTATTTCAATGACAGAACAAAAAAAAAAACAAAAAAAAAAAAAAAAAAAAAACATTCAGCCACACTTGAGGCACAGAGGTATCATCCATTCTCTATTATACATTAACCTGTCACATTTTAAAACTGAAAAAATTACCATACTTACATTAATATCTGTATGGTAGATTAGGACACATAAAGCAGGCAAAATCTAGGAAGAGAAAAAAAATAAATAAAATCTCAGACACTGTAGCGAAAAAAAAAACCAAAAAAAAAAAAAAAACACATTTACTAGATCAATTTAAATAAAATTTGGAGAAACTGGTTAATTTGTTCTAACGCAATCCTTCTCTTATGGCGTACACAGCAGATCTCAGGAGTACAGACCATGCCTGTAGAAGGTTGGACACAAGGAAAGTTGCTTCTGTCCCTTTGAGATATACATGCATATAATGCACTTGGATATTCAGTATGTAAACAGAACATTTCCCCATAATGACAGAATCGCCATCATCTTGGCCAAAACATAGGTACAGTAAACCCCCCTCCATCGCTGGGGTTATGTTCCGGACCCACCCGCGAAAAGTGAAAAACCGCGAAATAGAAAGACCCTATTTAAATACACCCTAGGCATGTTTTGTTAATATTTTAATAGCATTTAAAGGTCTTTAAACACACTTTTATGCAATAGAAACACATTAAAGATAGAGAGAGAGATCAAGAGGATTTTTAAAACACAAAAATATTGTCTTAACAGTACAGTAAATTCAGTATATAACTGCGAAAATGGCGAAATATTACCACAATATCAGAATAACAGGTCCTAATTAAAATACCGCGATATACCGGGACCGCAAAAACTGAACCGCGATATAGCGGGGGTTTACTGTACAGTAGGCGCTGTCGGAACAAAAGCTGTCCTGCTAAGCGCCTACAGTGGACTTGTGTGTGAATCAGATGGGTTTTGCATTTCCATACAAGTCCATGAGAATGCAAAGCTTGCTTGAAGCAGGTCAAATACAGGTCAGAAGGAGGTCTACTGCAGGGCAAAATACACCTGCCAATGAATTTAATGTCAAATCTCATCAGACTCTAAAAACGGATGCCAAAGCCTGTCAAAGTTGGTCCTTAGAGGCAGCATAAAATGCATCGAGAGTACAGCGTGCTTCTGGAGTTTAGACAGTGTTACCATGAGCAGTGTACTGCAAAAAAAAACATTGAGTTACGGCTAATGACTGAGTGCTCTGATGGATCTTTGACCTTTTGGTACCGGAAGGATTTATGGTGGGCAGACTCATCTCGAGTACGGGGTTCCGTCAAACACTGCATTTGCAAGACTATCCAAAACTAGTTTCACCTATAAAGACGGTCCGGTCCCCGAGTTACAAACATCCAACTTACAAATTACTCACTTGCAAACAAAGGGAGACAACAGGAAGTGAGATGAAATCTACCCCTAGGATGGGAAATTCACTACTGTAAGTGTTATCATGGGAGAAAGGTATCTCCACTGAAGCTGTATCACCAATCCTTGTTTCCACAACAACCCAAAGTTTTCAAAACCCAATTGTCACAGGGACAGAAAGGGAGGTGAAATCTCAACAGGAGCACAGACCGCAAAAACAAACGGAAGGGTTGACACGCCAGTAACATGTGCCACCTGTCCAAAACTTAACTTTTTGTTGGCTGGAGTTGAACAAAAAAAAAAAAAAAATTTACCTGTTCCAGATTGCATCCAAATTCAACTTAACCGGTTCCTGACCGGCGCACGACGATATAAGTCGGCAGAATGTCACGGACAGGCAGGAGGGCGTATATACAAGTCCCTCCTTAATGCCGTCCGTACCGTCGGGAGCGCGCCGGTAGCGGCACGCTCCCACGCCGGACGGGACCCCCGTGAGGCCGGTCGCGGGTCCCGCGGACTCGATCACCGCGGGGACACCCGTGATCATCTCACGGGAAGGCAGAACGGGGAGATGCGGAAATAGACAGCATCTCCCCGTTCTGCCTAGCAACTAGTGACGCCGATCTCTGCTCCCTGTGATTGGAGCAGAGATCAGCATTCACTAGCTGACAGCCACGCCCCCCCACAGTAAGAAACACACCCCTAGGTATACTTAACCCCTACACTGCCCCCTTGTGGTTAACCCCTTCACTGCCAGTGTCATTTATACAGGAATCAATGCATTTAAATAGCATTGATTGCTGTATAAAATGACAATGGTCCCAAAAATGTGTCCGCCATAATGTCGCAGTCACAATAAAAAAAAAAAAAATCGCTGATCGCCGCCATTACTAATAAAAAAAATTATTAATAAAAATGCTATAAAACTATCCCCTATCTTGTAAATGCTATAACTTCTGCCCAAACCAATCAATAATCGCTTATTGCGATTTTTACCAAAAATATGTAGAAGAATACGTATCGGCCTAAACGGAGGAAAAAAAATGTTTATATATTTTTGGGGGATATTTATTAAAGCAAAAAATAAAAAATGCGTTTTTTTTTACAAAATTGTCGCTCTTTTTTCTTTATAGCGCAAAAAATAAAAACCGCAGGGGCGATAAAATACCACCAAAAGAAAGCTCTATTTGTGTGAAAAAAAGGACGTCAATTTTGTTTGGGAGCCACGTCGCACGACCGCGCAATTGTCAGTTAAAGCAACGCAGTGCCGAATCGCAAAAAAGGGGCCCGGTCCTTTGGCTGCCAATTGGTCCGGGGCTGAAGTGGTTAAACGACAATTACGCGGTCAAACCCAAACTAACTTTTTTTATGATTTTTTTCCCACAAATAGAGCTCTCTTTTGGTGGTATTTGATCACCTCTGCGGTTTTTATTTTTTGCTAAACTAATAAAAAAAGACCGAAAACTTTTGAACACAAAAACTGTTGTTTTTCTTGGCTTTTGTCATCTCCTTCACTGATTAGGCGGCACCGATGAGCACTCATAGATGGCACTGGTGGAAACTAAAAGGCTGCATTGATTGGCACTGATGGGCATCACCGGATGGCATTTTTCATGGGCACTGATTGGCCGCTGCCTGGTGGTCCTGGGCGGGGGCATCCGAGGGGGGTCTGCACCGATAATAAGCATCCCCCCCATCTGTCGGATACGAGTGAGGAAAAGCTCATCAATGGCTCTCCTGGTTTACATCGTGATCAGCCGTGAATTAGAGGCGGCTGATCACGTGGTAAAGAGTCTGTCAGAGACACTTTACCTAGATCGAAGTTGCGGTGTCAGACTGGCACACTGCAACAATGATTGTCACGCAGCAGCTTGATATCCTGACAACGTCATGACGTGAGGTCAGGTTATCGCAACCACTTTGCTGCTGTCATTTTGCCATAAGTGGTTAACAAAGAGTTCATAAAGATAGAAAACTACCTGCCTTCACAACCACTTTAAAATACAAGCAAACAGCTAAATGTATGCAACTACGAAGGATCAATTTCAAGAAATAAGCCCCAATAATGTGCCACTGCGATTTGCTGCTTTATTGAAACACCGAAGGATGGTGACATATTATAGAACGTATCTCAAATATGAACGTTCACCCTGCAAATAGTCAAAATTCAAACTTTCCTTTCGATCTCGTCAGCAACAGAATTACTGCTGAACATACAAATCTGTTTTAGCCCTGGTTCACATTGGAGCGATTTGACAAATCGCATTCCAAAATCGGCAGCAATGGCACCAATTCCCAAAAGTTGTTTCTGTGCTACTTTTGGCAACTTCGGGGTGCGATTTCCATAGACATCTGCGCAGTAACCCGCACAAATGTCTCTGAAATTGACCCGAATGACACGCGGGAATGAAATTGTGCGAGTTCAGCTGAACTCGCACAATTTCATTCCCGCTGTCAGTGTGAACCTAGGCTTAACCACTTCAGCCCCGGACCAATTGGCAGCCAAAGGACCAGGCCCCTTTTTGCGATTCGGCACTGTGCCGCTTTAACTGACAATTGTGCGGTCGTGCGACATGGCTCCCAAACAAAATTGATGTCCTTTTTTCCCACAAATAGAGCTTTCTTTTGGTGGTATTTGATTGCCCCTGCGGTTTTTATTTTTTGCGCTATAAACAGAAATAGAGTGCCAATTTTGAAAAAAATGCAATATTTTTTACTTTTTGCTATAATAAATATCCCCAAAAAATATATAAAAAAACTTTTTTTTCCTCAGTTTAGGCCGATACGTATTCTTCTACATATTTTTGGTTAAAAAAAAAAAAAAAAATCATCAATTAGCGATTATTGATGTGTTTGCGCAAAAGTTATAGCGTTTACAAAATAGGGGATAGTTTTATAGCATTTTTATACATTTTTCTTTTTTTACTAGTAATGGCGGCGATCAGCGATTTTTATTGTGACTGCGAAATTATGGCGGACACATCGGACATTTTTGGGACCATTGTCATTTATATAGAAATCAGTGCTATTTAAATGCACTGATTTCTATGTAAATGACACTGGCAGTGAAGGAGTTAACCACTAGGGGGCGGGGCTAAGTGTAACTTGTTGTGTTTTTTTAACAGTAGGGGGCGTGGCTGTACGCCTGACGTCATTGATCAGCTTTCCCGAGGACAGGGAACAGCCGATCAATGACAGGCAGTGAAGGAAGCGCGGGGAGAGGTTTGTTTACACAGACCTCTCCCCGTTCTTCAGCTCTGTGACCCCCGATCGGGTCCGCTGGTACCGCGGCCGTGGTCACGGAGCTCCCGACCGGCGCGCGCGACCCCACAGCTAGGCAATTAAAGGGCACGTATATATACGTGCTTTTGCCTAGCCGTGCCATTCTGACGACGTATATGTACAGGCAGCGGTCGGGAAGCGGTTAAAGACAGCTTGAAAACATCTATCACAGCGATCAGCAATGCCCAAGATATCCACTTCCTCCCACTCGATCTATGACCACAGCTCCCAGTTTTATCCTCTGCTCCGAGCCTCACATTGACAAGAGCCCCTTCAGGACTGACAAGTTACTAAAATCTTTACAAGCTCTACATGCAAGTACACTTTAGAAGTGATGATTCCATTTAGCAGTAAATATAGAACAGATTAGTTATGATTTCCCCTTGATCTTAAGAGTGATGAGTAAATCCTCTTATGGAGGTATCCGTAAAAGCAAAACTATTTCAACAACACTCATTCAGAAAACTTAAATGCAGCGGGTCAATTCCAAGACCTGCTTAAGTAGCCTTAAAGAGGAACTTCACCCTCCCAATAAAAATTAGGCATTTTTCCCCTTTGCTGCTCTTTTAATGCTGTACCAATACATTTATAGATCCAGCCCTGTCCTCTATCACCATTCTCCTACAGGTCCTGTGTCACCAGCTTCCTTTTTTACGCAATGGGGAAAAGGCTCGCTCTTTAAGTCAGCGACCGCGCTAGATCTCGCACATGCAGTCAGACCCGGCGACGTTTTCACTTATATTAAATGAATGGTGGAACGCTTGGAACGGAGTGCTGGGGGGGGGGGGGGGGGTGACATAGTTAAGGGAGAGCCTCAGTTAGGGGCTATAAACCCCTTTGTTAAATTTCACATTTAATATTGTACTTTTTTGTGAACAACTCTTGGCTTTTAGGTTACTAATATCTGTCTGAATAATAATCTGTGTATTTGTTGATTTTAAAGTAAACTTGCAGTAAGAGAAACAGTTTTTCATTGTGTACTCCCCTGAAATTGTTTATGCTGATCTTGTAGTTTTAATACTTACTGGTTTTTCAAACTGGAAACAAATAATGCAGATCAGGAAAGGTTAAGCTTGTCAGAAGACCTTACAAAACCGTTCTAGGTTTTTAGTTTTAGAAATATTCAAATATGGTCAACATGACAGCCAGGCAACTTGCAGTTTCAAAAGCAGAGCTCAGCAATGGCAGCCTACCCAGCTTATTTTATAACCAGTACGTTTTCTAAACTCCAGTAGAGATTTTCTCTACAAAAGCTACTCAAGCGCATTTCAAATGTTCATTGTACACAGCAAAGTTCACATTCACCATGATTCATCTATTTTACCTCCTGTACAGTCTCCATGGGTGGCGGGGGATCCTTATTCCTGCACAGATTGACAATGACCCATGTGACGTTCCGAAGGAAAGTGATGGGGATGGAAGGGTTGATGAAGGACAAGAGCGGTTTAACAACTCCAAGTGAGATGACATAATCTCTACACTGTGGACCATCACCTACAGAAATGAAAGGGTTTAAAAGAAATTGCATTAAAAAAAAAAATGGAAAAAAATAAAAAGGGTGACCTTGAAATGTATGCATGAGTAGAATTATTTTGTCTTGAAGAAATGCTGTGAAATATTTCAGCAGCTAAAGTTTAAATCTTAGAGAAAGACGATATACAATAGCAATTTAAAAAGATACATTGGCCAATCAATGTATTTGCTTTCCCTTTTAGTATAGTATTAAAAGAAAGATTTGTTGACTGATCAATGACATTTCTACAACTCCCAATTTATAACATGATCCAACTGTCTACCAAGAATGATTTCTTACCGATAATATTTCCAAGTGCCCACACTGCTTGTTCACAGACATTTTGATGCACGGAATGAAGGAGTCTCAGAAACAGGGGCACAGCATCTGCTCAAGAAGTGAGATTGAAAGAGTTTATAGACAACAGACTAAACTTTTCATTCTAGACAGTCAAATCACTGGTAACAATTTTAACTTTCAAAAGTACAGCATTTAAAGGAAAGCCAGCATTTACATACCGTCAGTATTTGTATACATTCGTATATCAGTTGCCGCCCTCAAGGAGCTTACAGACTAAGATCCCGACCACACATGCATACACAAAACATACTAGGACCAAATTTATCTAGGAACCAATTATACCACCAGCATTTCGTCTTTTGCATGTGGAAGGAAACCAGAGTAAATCCACACAAGCCCAGGGAGGACATGCAGATGCTATGCAGGTACTGTCCTGAGCAAGATTCAAAATGGAGGACCTCAGCGCTGCGAGGCAGAAGTACAAACCACCGTGCTATTTACAAGTTTATACACTGATGTTTGATATCCGATTTTAAACATTTAACAGAATGCTTCCATGACAGTGCTTGCAAAGCCTACTAGCTTGAAAATCCAGACAAGGCTTTATGGGCGAGGAGACAGAGGGGGTGTGTCCCTTTGACATCTTCAGCTGTGTTTGTTGACTAAAGACATGAATAAAGCAGGACAGGATATTCACTGCACTGTGGCCAAGAACTGCTAGAAGCAGCAAATGGTCATATGCAGTATTTCATAATTGCAGGAATATAAATATACACTAATCAGCTATACTTTTAGGACTACCCAATATTGAATAGGATCCCCTTTTGCCACCAAAACAACCCTAACACTGCAACATGAACCCCACTAGACCTCTGAAGCTATGCCATCTGGCACCAAGCCATCAGTAGCAGATCCTTTAAATTTCTGTAAGTTGTTAAAGGGGAGTTTCCATTAAAAAAAAAAAACATTTAAGTCAGCAGCTACAAACTTTTAATAATCGGACACTTACCTGTCCCAGGGTCCAGCGATGCGCGGGGTGGGGGATATTGTCGAAGCTCCGCTCGTCGCCCACTCTGCAGCGCCGGCTTTGCAACTGTGGGCACCTGGCTGTGACTTCACAGCCGGGAACCCACTGCGTATGCACGAGCAGCGCCGCGATTGGCCGCGCAGTCATCTGGGACCTGCCACGTGTCTCAGATGACTTACAGGAAGGAGGGGGCAGAGCTGAGCCCTTCCTGCACCAAGGGGAAGTGATGTCACCAGCCCAGGCACTGAAGGAGGCAGACTACGAGGGACCCCCTAGCAACAGGCATTTAGAGGAGAGTTAAAAAAAAAAAATTCCAAATTTTTGTTTTAGGAATTTTAACCTAACACCACTTTAAGTGGGGCCTTCATGGATAAGACTTGTTTTTTCAGCACATCCCACAGATGCATGACTGGATTGAGATTTGGAGAATTTAAAGGCCAAATAAACACCTAAAATTTGTTCTGTTCCTCAAACTAGTCTTGAACCATTTTTTGCAGTGTGGCAGAGCGCTTTCTCCTGTTGAAAGAGGCCATCATCAAGGAATACCATTTCCATGAAGGGGTTACTTGGTCAGCAACAATGTTTAGGTAGGTGGTACATGTCAAAGTAATGTAATCGTAAATCCACATGAATCAAGGTTTCCACAGCAGAACAAAACATCACATTGTGCTGGCTTGCCTTCTTCCCATACCGCATCCAGGTGCCATCTCTTTCCCAGGTAAATGATGGACACGCACGCACCCAGCTATCCACATGAAGTAAAACAAAATGGATTCATTGGACCAAGTCACCTTCTATTGCTCTGTTGTCTAGGTCTGATGCACACAGGCCACTGTAGGTACTTTTGGCTGTGGTCACTGGTCAGCATTGGCACCCTGACCGGTCTGTGGCTACACAGCCCCATACAAACGGCAATGCGCTTTTTCTGATATGAACACAAATTCAGGGACATGTACAGGTATACTTGCTGACCAATATATCCCACAGACTTTCAGATGCCATTGTAATGAGATAATTGGGGTTATTCACATAACCTGTCAGTGGTCAAGCTTATGGATGATCTGTGTATATATGCCAACTAAAACCAACATCCTATATTGCAACTTTTGCTGTATTCAGGTGAAGGTGTTAAAGCGGTTTTGTAGTTACTATGGTGCCCTCAAAAAACAAAACAAAAAATAAATAACACACCATCATTGTCTAAACCTATGCAATCCAAAAAAATACAGTCAGTGGTCATTAAAGTGTTACTAAACCCAGCACCCTGCATTCACTATATCTGGTCTCCCATAGTACACAGAACATGGAAATGTAATTATTTTAGTAACTATAAACTCCTATATACCTTTTCTCAGCAGTATATAGTAATCTTGTGACTTGCATCAGTCTCTGCTTAAAGTTTGTAAGAGGAGATTTTTCTCCCCTGTTGGCTTTTCAAGTTCTATATTACCACAGCCAAATCCTATAAGAGTTTAGTCTCACCCAGAATGACCATGAGGCAAGTGTCTGGTTCTGATTTTTTGCGTCATGCCATTTAATGGGGGGACCCATGGCGGGAGGAAAAGCTTAAAACTCTAGTTAAAGTATTCTTGATATTTTCCTTATCTGTAATTACTTTTAATAAATATACTTAAATTTGTGTGATCACTCTTTGCACATATCGAACACGACCCAAAAACGTGACAAAACTGCATATACAGACTGATTTTACTATTGTGGGTTTAGTAACACTTGAAGTTATTGGCGTGTGAGTGCGATATAGGTATCGAGAGAGATAGAGAAATATACACACACACACACACACACACACACACACACACACACACACACACTTTTTGTTCCGAACATAGAAAATATATTACAATCCTTTGACATACTAGAATTTAAGAGGCAAAAAGGAAACACTTACTGGACTGGACCACTGCTTGAGTTTGTGCCGACGTTCCTGATGCTATATTAGTTAATGCCCAGGCAGCTTCAAACTGTAAAGAAGGACTGGAAAACAAGATTTAAAAAGTTTTTAATTTTGTTCGATATCAAATATCTCATCAAAAGTAAACCTGTCATGAGAGAAATGGGAGGGGGTGCTTGCTGATGAACAACTTTTAAAAATTACTAGTTGCCAAGCCAGTATGCTTGCTCTGACCTTAAGGACCTCTAAATCACTGACCCAGAACATATATGCAGCCTAAGGATCAACAAGATTCATCGCCATGTTGTTCGCATTGTGTTTCTTTACACACGAATATGGTCTACAAAATTACATTATATACAGTTGTGCTTAAGGATCTCTGGTTACGAGTCAATTTTGGTTCTGAAGAAGCCATTTTGCGAAAAAGCGTCAACCATCTTTTTGACATGTACTGCAACGTCTATTGAACCTCAAGATAACATCCTAGTGATTTTACAGTGTTTTTCTATGTATTAATTTTTGAAATTTATTAGAAAGTTCTAGGTGTTCAAATTCCTCAATGGTACCGTGATAATCCGTCAGGTTGGTTCTTTGTTTTGTAGTTTCTCTTGTGATTATGATTTAAAGAGTAAACACAGTTGATTAATGGCTTCAGCCAAACACTAACCATGAGTAAAAAATGTTTAGCATCCATATTCTTAGAAAAATGGCCAAGAAATCAAATTCTGCCAGGGTATGTAAACTTATGAGCACAACTGTATACAGGAGGTCCCAGAGTTACGAACCTCCGACTTGCGAAATCCTACTTACAAGCGGCAGGCGGCAAGGCCAGCACATCAGAAAACGCTGTTCAGGTTCAGTTACTGAAATTCATACTATACAAAAGAGGGGGGGAAACAACTTTTTATACTCACTTATCATCTGCCTCTAAACATTTCACCAATATGGGCAGAATTCCGGATTTTATGAGGTCATCAATGGGGGGATTTCGGTCACTGGATAACAGCTTTCTGCAACAGAACATTGTACAGAAAATGATCAGTATGTGTGCGAATGCTTTACCATATACTCTCGTGTGCGATCTGTAAATATATATGTTGGGTTGGCGATACTGGCACATTTGATATAAAGATTTTTTTTTCTTTTGTCTTGTCCATCTCCTTAAAGAGGAAGTCCACCCGGAAAAAAATTATAAGCCAGCAGCTACAAATACTACAGCTGCTGACTTTTAATAAATGGACACTTACCTTTCCTGGAGTCCAGCGAAGTCGGCAGCCGAGGCCGATCAATCGCTCGGCTCTTGGCTGCTGCCGCCATTCTTGATGAGGGAATCAGGAAGTGAAGCGTTGTGGTTTCACTTCCCGGTTCCCTACTGCGCATGCGCGAGTCGCGCAGCGCAATGAGAATGCTCTGCGCTGTTTCTGGGACCCGTGTGTGTCCCAGCAGACAGCGTGGTGGGACAGGAAGAGGCATAGACTCCAGTGGGAGTCTATGCCTGGAAGTGGGTGCAAATATCTTTTTAAGACAGGTATCTGCACCCCCCTCCCCCTGAAAGGTGCCAAATGTGACACCGGGGGGGGGGGGGGGGGGTTCCGATGAGCCGAAGTTCCACTTTAACTCACCAATGCCAGCCATATTGATAAATGCTGAATATTACTTGCATCAGGAAGATACATCTATAGTGAATGTCACATTGTTGAAAATTCTGTTGACCATCACCTATACTACCACAGTATTCTGTCATCCACGGTTTCAATCTCCCAGTTAAATCTCAAAGTGATTTAAATTTCAGGAAGATTAAGAAAATTATTATTATATCAAAAATGCCTTCTAGTTATCAATGCACCGATTTTTACTCATTTCAAAATTCTTGGCCTCCTAAAACTTAAAGTAAAAGGTGAGAGACTGCTGTGGCCAAAAAAAACATCTTAAGCGGATGTCACACGCAAGCAGGTCAGCGTTTCACCTCCCTGCTGTATCCTCAATAGTGATATTGAAATAGGATGGCCAAATACACCACTGCAAATGAATCCACCCTTTAAAGTGGATGTAACTCTCCCCCCCCCCCCCCCCCGCTCCGGTTCACCCAGCAGAGCGGAACGGAGTAAGGGAGCCAGCTGACAGAGAAGCAAGCTGCAATAACCGGACCAAAGCTACCATACAGAGCTCCGGATCCAGGTCGGTGAGCGGGTTGCTGCCCAGTTTAACTTTTGCACCTAGTCAGGCTTATATAAAGACCTCGCTGAGATCCATAGTCCTACAGTGGAGGAGGAGTAGTATAACAGACACTAGGCAGGCATAAGGCCTATCTGCTATTGCATCTAAAGCCTTGCATCATAGTTACTGAATACATACCAGGATCATCCTTAACTCAAATTTACTTTAACCCTTGGATTACAAATCATAAGGAATTATCCTAGCTAGCGAAGACAAGAAGACTAAAGACTGAGTACTTTAAGTGAGATCTCACACATAGCTATAAAAGTAGGGGGAGCTCCCTGGTAATTATATTGTTTGTAATTGTTATATCAAAAATTCATTGTCCTGTCATTCGATGTTGGGATGACAGCATAATTACTGTAATCACCGGTTTACCAATATATACATTAAAATATACTTTGGTTAAGTACCCCGTTGTGTGGAGTATTGTTTTCTCCCAGCAGGTGGAGCCAGTGGATCCTGAGAGGACAATACAGGTATATGGTGTTATATTATATGGTACTGTATTGTAATGTACCACAGCTGTGTCGAGGGGACTGAGTCAAGTTAGTGGGGTTTATTAGCAGAGTGCAGGACCAAATCAAACCAGCAACTCCTTCGGAAGTGCTACACATGTCATACCCTAAATATTGGAGCAACATGAAACATGATTCCAGAGGTGTAATAAGCCTTTATCAACGAATACAAAGTGGAGAAAAGTGTGGCATGTATTACCTTGCCGCCTGTACAGCGCTGAGTTGGGTTGTTGGATTATCACTGGTTGCATTCTAAAAAATAAAAAAAATAAAGTCATAAGTGTAAGAATTTGGACAAAGAGTTTCATGTAAGATCAATATGAGCTATTGTAGTGCAAGCATTTCAATAATTATTCATAGCATTGAAGTTTAAATTTTAAACTAGACACTAACGTATGTTTTCATGGTAACATACTAAGCGTTTTTTTTTCAGTCAGCAGATATGGATCCTATGTGGATAATTGGATATATTTTGTATAACAGTTTTAACTTCTCTTATTTGGTCTCATTTAAGAGACCATTAAAAGCCTTATTTTATACATATTTGATAAGTTCAAAGAAATACCTGCTAATCTCACCAGAAATCTTGTCAGCTGATAAATTCCCTTTTACATTGTTCCTAGTCATCTGAGGATTCCAGAACCCCACCCCTCTATGTTATGAAGAGGAAAGGGGGATGTTTTTGTTGTTCTGTCACGTTTTTTCTGATATATTAGGGTAAATTAACATTAGCACCCTAAAACAGGAAGTATGTTACTGGGAGATCAGTAGGGGAAATAAAGGGGGGGGGGATTAAAAAAAAAAAAAAGAAAAAAAAGAAAAAAGAAACCCAAGGCAGTCACCACAACCAAGGATTGGTAAGCTGCAAGATTAAATTTTTGTTTTTGAGGATACTACAATTTAGCATGCACCTCTGCCTAAACTGCAACAAACATGTAGACTATTACTGCCGATGACTTCTCCTGAGTGTTAGCTGACTGGCTGTAATGTTGATCCAGAAACTTCAGTAACAGATTAGTTGCTGACTTCACTTGTGGCATGCTTGTTCTCGACCAGTGATTCGGTTGAGCAAACAAAATCCGCAATGACAGCCTCCAAATATCTTACTACAGAAATACTAAGGCATGGTGGTGAACAAGAGCAGTCTTGGACAATACAGTCACAAAATTCAACAGGGACTGGAGATTTTCCTTTGTTGGCTGCTAGATGACAGTGAGTGTTGGTCTTTGCCTGGTGGCCTGCTTAATGAATTGACTGAATGTAGGTAGTTGAATGTAGAATGTTTTGCAGAGGGAAGATTAATGCAGTGCTTGACAAATTTGCTTGGACTCTAGGAGCCAGCTAAAAAAGTTAGCAGCCAGGATTTTTTTAGTGGGCGTCGGTGCGGGCGACGGCGAAAAAGGGTTAAAACCCCCCGCAAGTGGCGCTTTGCCAGCGGTATTGCCGCACTGTCACGTTGATTTCAATGGGTAGGAGCGGTGAATACACCGCTCCTTTACCGCTACAAAGATGCTGCTAGCATGACTTTTATTTACCGTCCTGCTAGCGCACCGCTCCAGTGTGAAAGCCCTCGGGCTTTCACACTGGAGTGAAAGGATTCGCTTTTTTCAGGCGCTATTTTTAGTGCTGTAGCGCCTGAAAAACGCTTCGGTGTGGAAAGGGGCCTAAGGGTCTGATCAGGTCCGCCTGAAAAACTGACAGGCGAACCTGATCAGACAGCCTGTGTAAAAGGGACCAAGCAGGGAGATTACAAATACATTTTTAATTTTAAGAAAAAAAAAAAGAAAAAAGAAAGGCTATATAAATTCAAACCAGCCCCACCACACTCACCGTTAGGCAAAAGGCGCCAGATGATGCCTGCAATCACTTCCTTCTCTTCTCCACTTTAGTAAGGAGATGGGCGGGCAGTGAGAAACAGGCATGGCTTTGAAGCTCCATTAACATTGCATTAGCAATGTTAGAGGTGTTGCAATATCAACGGCCACCACCAGATGGCGCCATATTACATATTAGTGTTTCAGAAGGCCGCAAAGCCGCGGCCTAAATTACTGGCCGGCGCGGCCCGATTCGATCGCACGGCGGAGTTGGGGTCCGCAGGAAGACAGGATACCCCAGCTGTGTCGCCCCAGGCGCCAGGACCCCAATTCTAGTCGCCATGGCGCCCGGGAATTGTCGAGCCCTGGATTAATGGAACACACATTTAAGAGAAGCCAATCACATTAATAAAACTGAGAATTTGTATAATCTTCGCTTGCACTGCATTACTATTGTAATGCATAACAGAACAGCTACTTTGAATCTGTTTTCAGATTATGGCAATAACCCTTTTAAATATTGTCATGGCTTCCAATCAGCAAGTGTTCAGTTACAAAACTACCTGTGGTGCTCCAAAACTTACAAAAGTCATACGTTAGTAGATTTAAACAGTTGGAAACTGCTGCTCTTAGTTGTAACCGAATCTAAATTAGGCTACATGGCACCCTGGTTGAGAATTGCCTCTTTAGAGCCCTTTCACACGAGGGCGTATTGCAGGCACTATAGCTTTTGAAATAGCGCCTGCAATCCGCCCTCAAACTGCTGCACCATTGTCTGCAGTGTGAAAGCCCGAGGGCTTTCACACTGCAGCGGTGCGCTGGCAGGGCGTCACAAAAAGTCCTGCCAGCAGCTTCTTTGGAGCGGTGAACTCACCGCTGCTCCCCATTGAAATCAATGGTGCAGCGCTGTAATACCGCCGGAAAAACGCAGATATTGCAGCGGTTTGCCGGGGGTTAACCCTTTCTCGGCCGCTAGCGGAGGTAAAAGCGCCCCGCAAATCCGACGGTAAAACGCTGCTAAAAATAGCAGCGTTTTCCTGCCAACGTCATTGGCGCTGTGGTGTGAAAGGGGTCTTAAAAAGGACAAACTCGTCTTTAAAAAAGCCCCCTAACCCTCTGACTGCAGACAGCCTGGACCTATACTTTATATTTAGCCCTATTCCACTGATGTTACCGCTGACATGGACCCAGCCAGCTCATCTCCATGCTGCGTCATCCAAGTCCATCTTGGTGGTAAGATTGCTGGATCAAGACTAAAGCATCAGAAGGTGGGTAATGTATAGGAAAGGATGGGGTTAACATTAAAGAGATTCAGCAAATAGACTAGCATCAAGGCCATCAGAAATTTACAGTAATCTACACCAATCACTAGAGTAGGCATATGCAAAACAAACAAAATTCTTCCACTTTTAATGCCTGCCAGGCAGAGGAGAGAGTGTCTGAGCTTTATCTTTAGATGCATAGCCTTGTATATACACCACTACATGTATGTGTTGTCAACACTATGTTAACCACTTTCAGACCGGACCATTTTGCTGGCCAAAGGCCAGACCACTTTATGCGATTCGGCACTGCATCACTTTAACTGACAATTGCGCGGTCGTGCGACGAGGCTCCCAAACAAAATTTACATCTTTTTTCCCCCCTGCGGTTTTTATTTTTTGCGCTAACAAAAAAAGGAGCGACAATTTTGAAGAAAAAAAAAAAAAAAAAACGCATTCTTTTTGCTATAATATCCCCCAAAAATGTATAAAATAAAAAAAAACATTTTTTTCCCTCAATTTAGGCCGATACGTATTATACATATTTTTGGTAAAATAAATAAAACGCAATAAGCGATTGTTTGGTTTGTGCAAAAGTTATAGCGTTTACAATATAGGGGATAGTTAATACATTTTTTTTTTTTTATAAAAATGACATATTACTAATGGCGGCGATCAGAGATTTTTATTGTGACTGACTGACACATTTTTGGGACCATTGTCATTAATACAGCAATCAGTGCTATACAAATGCACTGATACCTATGTAAATTACACTGGCAGTGAAGGGGTTAACCACTAGGTGGCAGTGTAGGGGTTAAGTATGTCCTAGGAGCGTGTTGCTAACTGTGGGGGGGGGGGGGGGGGCGTGGCTGTGTTTTACACGTCACTGATCTCTGCTCCAATCACAGGGAGCAGAGATCAGTGACACTGTTGCTAGGCAGAACGGGGAGATGCTTGTTTACTTTAGCATCTCCCCGTTCCTCCCCGTGAGACGATCGCGGGTATCCGCACGGCGATAGAGTCCGTGGGACCCACGATCGGACTCACAGAGGTCCCCGGCCAGCACGCGATGGCATGGCGGCAAATTTAAAGGGACGTACCTGTACGCCCATTTGCCTGTCCATGCCATTCTGCCGACGTACATCTGTGTGCGCCGGTCGGCAAGTGGTTAAACTAGGTTATATAGCTTCAAGTCATCAAAAAAAAAAAAAAAAAAAGTGAATAAAAGTAAAATTAAAAATAAGATCTAAAAACAAAAAAAATAAAAATAAAAAATTTGCACATACCTGTAGTATTGCTTCTAGTGTTACGTTTTGCTGCAAAGAAAGCATAAAAAGTTTCATTAGTTTAAATATATAACCCTTCAATAAAAGTGTAAATTTGTTACCCATTAATTGGTACATTCACTGATCTCCTAAAACAAACTATTTACTAACGGCCAAAATCAATGGACACTATTCTGTACTCCTACTCTTGGACCTTTCTGCTGGCTTTGATACGCTTGACCACCCCCTCATCCAAAAACTCCACGCCATTGGTCTCCGGGACTGTACTCTTTCACTGGTTCTCTTCCTACTTTTCCAACCGCACCTTCACTTACAATTCTTTCTCCTCGCCCTTTCTCTGCTGGGGTCCCCCAAGATTCTGTTCATGGGCCTCTCCTATTTTTTTCAATCTACACCTCCTCCCTGGGTCCCATGGCTTTAACTACCACCTCTACGCTGACGACACCCAAATCTATTTCTCTACCCCTCAGCCAACTGCCTCAGTCTCCTCACGTATCACTAATTTACTAAACAGATATCAGTCTGGATGTCACCCCACTTCCTCAAACTCAATCTAGCCAAAATCAAACTTAAAATTTTTCCTCCACCACATGCCCCTTCCCCTGATCCCTTTCAAAAATGGATGGCACAACTATCAGCCCATCCTCGCATGTCAAGGTCTAAGGCGTAATCCTGGACTCTAAGCCCCACGTCCAATCACTGTCCAAATCTTGCCATCTTAACCTCCGCAACGTCTCCAAAATACACCCTTTTCTAACCAATGACACAACTAAGCTCTTAGACCCCTTTCACACCAATGGCGTTTTGCAGGCGCTATAGCGTTGTCTGTAGTGTGAAAGCCCGAGGGCTTTCACACTGCAGCGGTGCGCTGGCAGAGAGTCAGGAAAAGTCCTGCCAGCAGCTTCTTTAGAGCGGTGAACTCACCGCTCCTCCAGCGCTGCTCCCAATTGAAATCAATGGGGCAGCGCTGTAATACCGCCAGCAAAACGCTGCCATTGCAGTGTTTTTCTGGGGGTTTTAACCCTCTCTGCCACCAGCGGGGGTAAAAGCACCCCGCTAGCAGCCGAAATGCGCTGCAAATCCGACGGTAAAATACTGCTAAAAATAGATGTGTTTTACCGCCGACACTATGGGCGGTGTGGTGTGAAAGGGGTCTTAATTCACTCCCTGGTCATCTCTCGCCTCGACTATGGCAACTCCCTACTCATTGGCTTACCTCTACATAATCTATCCCCCCCTTCAATCCATCATGAATGCTGCCAGACTCATCCACCTTACCAATCGCTATGTGTCTGCTACCCCTCTCTGTCAATCCCTCCACTGGCTCCCACAACTAATTACATTTAAAATACTAACTTACAAAGCCATCCACAATTTAGCCTAGTCTCAAAATACCAACCTAAAGCATTCTCTTGGTTCCTCTCAAGAACTCCTGCTCTCTAGTTCTCTCATCACCTCCTCCTTTGCTCACCTTCAGGACTTTTCCAGAGCCTCTCCAATCCTATAGCGCTCCTTACCCCAAGCTGTCCGATTATCTCCTACTCTATTAGCTTTCAGACGATCCCTGAAAACCCTCCTCTTCAGAGAAACCTATCCTACCCACACCTAAACAACTGTACTTTCATTTTCTCCATCAGTTCATCCCACACAGTTATTACCTTTTGTTTCACTTGACCCTCCCGCCAAGAATGTAAGCTCTAAGGCTTCAGGTAACTGAAATAACTGCCAGTGAGTGCGGGTGAGAAGTTTAAACAAATATATTAACCATTTCAAAACTGACCAATTCTGACATTCATATAAATATGCATCGCTTGCTAAGAAATTACTTAGAACCCCCAAACTTTACATACTGTTTTTAAGCGGAGACCATGGAGAATAAAATGGTTGTTGCAATTTTTTATGTGCACAGCAGTTTATCAAACCCAAATATTAATGAAAAAACAAAAAAAAAAAAAAACACAACAAACACTTTAATGATTTTTAGTGCACAGACACTATACTGATTTTTTTTACCAAAATATAAAAGATGCTATGCTGAGTAAATAGATATCCAACATGTCATGCTTTAAATAATGCGCATGTCCACTATGGCAACTAAAAATCTCCATGGGCAATGCTTTAAAGGCCTTTAGAGTTACACAGGAAGTCTGGTGCTAGAATTACTGCTCTTGCTCTGATGAGCACGGCGATACCTCACAAGTGTAGTGTAAATGTAGCTACATCAAGTAATGAACAACATCCCCCAGTGATGGATATGGGCCGACAGGTTTTCTTAATGGAGATCTGGGTTTTATTAGACCCCCACCTCTCTCCCCTGGCCTCCAAAGCATCCGATCAAACAGATTGATTTATAAACCGTTACTGGCTTGTAAAGCATCTGATAAAACCAAACTGGAAGTGGTGAAATCCCTATTGCTTCTGGTTTGTGAAATTAGAGGGGAAGGAACTTTAGATCCTCTCACTCTGTACAGCATACCAGTCGCATTGGTCCCAGACTCCTCGTGGCCCCTTCCGCCACCTGCAAGTGTGATTGAGCATCTATTTGGCCACTCAAATCACGTTTACATAAAAGAAAATAGTTTTGGGATCAGGTTTGTAGCTTCAGCCATGATACCTGTATAACCACCTCAAGATAGGAGAGATAGATATCGCTCCCATCTATCCCCACACACGGAAGTATTGAGGTGATTAACAAAAAAAAAAAAAAAAAATCCAAAGCCTTAAATCAGTTCGGCCTAGAAATAACACCACATCAAGTATGAAGAGAATAAATCAAATAAGCCGACGTACAGATTTGAAGTCTCCATCAACATCAGAGTCCTCTAAACTTTCTTCTTGTGGAACATTTCTCTTTTTCAAAAGGTGTTCATCTCTCTTGTTCTGGAAAGGTAAACAAACTGGTTACTTGACAGAAAGATCTATAGTGACATCAGGACTTCAGCAACGGAGCACAAGTACAGCAATGGAACCAACATGAGCCGCATTGTATTTAAAGAATTATAGCTGAACTCCAAACAAATAAAAAGACATTTCTAATACTACTGTTATTTCAATAATCCACAAAATTTATCTTTAAAAATGCAACTAGAGTAAGAAACCAAATTTAAACATATATACACACACACACACACTATATATACACACACACATATCTATCTATCTATCTATCTATCTATCTATCTATCTATCTATCTATCTATCTATCTATCTATCTATCTATCTATCTATATCACAGCACAGACCCCAGTCTGGATAGGTCAGATTACATACAGCGAGAATCTCGGCGGCCTCTTTAATACAAAGACCCGCCTCCTAAACCCGCTTCCATGATAGACAGAACACTGGTCCAATGCCGGCCCAGGAGACGGGACTTCCTATTACAGAGGCCGCTGAGTAAACAGTAGAATCTTGCTGTATGTAATCTGATGGCGCTCGTCCCGCCCCCCCCCCTCCCCTCCTAGGCAGCCCAAATTGCAGTATTGGCATACAACACGCACAAACTATTACCATTTTCAGGGTGAAAAGGTGCGTGCTATACGCCAATACAGTATTTACCTGCTGTCTATCAGTTACACTAGTAGCTCATGATGTGATCCAAATGACAACTACGGCAGTTGATTTTTTGTAGTAAGAAACGTGAACAGAAAAGTCACTTGCAACATACAAATATAGTACTAGCAACATTGTCGAGGAACAAAGCTCTCTTCATTAGCTAAGTGTTCACACCAACTCCGCCGGGCAGCGCTGATATCAATATATCAGCACAGGCTCACTGCAAGGGCACAAACAATTTTCTGTGTGTCCACTTCACACCACAATGCTGTGTTGAGGTGCATTCTGTAAAAATGCAGACGTGCTGCATTTTTATTTATTTTTTTTTTTACGCACTGCTCACCGCTAGCTGTGCTGTTAATGCATTGCATTGTTCTTCATTACCACTTTTCAACATAAAGCAGCATACACACATCTTAACATGTAAGCTGATGTTAACAAGTCCTTAAGTATAAAATAAAAAGGAGCTTGTTCACACCAGCTCAAACATTAAGATGTGTGCATGCTGCTTTATGTTGTGTAGTGGCAATGAGAAGCAGTGTAATGTATTGTTACAGGACAGCGTGTTGCAGTGCTGTGCAGAGACATGGGATGAGTTGTGCGTAAAAAATGCAGCATGTCTACATTTTAAACAATGCACCACAACCTAACTCACAGTGTTGTAATGCAAGGAGGGGACATAGAAAAAAAATTCTATGTGCCCTTGCATTGAGCCCGTGTTGACATATTCAGATCAGCGATGCTCAAGGCGATCCCTTACTTTTTTTACTTGAGCGTCACACAAAATAAAAAAAAATTTGATTAGATCACACACATTACAATATGTTGTGGCAAAACGAGGTACAGCGAGTGTCACTGCATAAAAATGTAGGTGCTCTACATTTGTCTACACCACCATAACGAAGCATTGTGGTGTTAACAGGGCACATACTGTAGAAAAAAAAAACTTTACGTGCCCTTGCGTTAATCTATACAGATCAAAACGCACCTCAGGGAAGATCGTGTGAACGAGCCCTGAAGGTGAGAGCAAATACCTGCCGACTGTTATAGGCAAAAATGATAATATATTTTCCCCTACCTGCCTGTAAAAACTGCATCCTAAAGCACAAGTCCCACACATTTTAAAATTCAATGGTACAGTTCATAGCTAGTGAAATTGATGCTGGTGCATTTCCTGCCACAAAACTGAATGACAGCAAATGATGGCTTTGTACGGTTTTCCTACAATCTTCCCCCACTAAGCAAAATAGTTACCATCAGCCCTGATAACCTTCTAGGAGGTTCTCAATGTTTGACTCTCAAAATAGTTAAAGTAGTTGTAAACCTTACACACCAATTTTACCTACAGTTAAGCCTATAATAAGGCTTACCTATAGGTACTGGAAATATCTCCTAAACCTGCACAGTTTAGGAAATATTTACCATATACGTTTGAGCAGTAATCGGCACATGCACACTAAAGAACACGATTGTGCCATAAGGCCCCTGCCATGACCATCAGCGCATGCATGGGAGTAACTTCACGCAACTTCGGCCAGTCACAGAGCCCGAGTCCATGGCCCCGGAAGAAAAAGGGGTGAAGATTGACGTGGCCACCAGCGGGGACATCACAGGGGTTAGTTTGCAGGCAAGTGCAACATAATGGGCTAGTATGCGATGCATATTAGCCCATTATGCTTTTACTTTGCTGGGGAATAAAGAGGAAGTAAAGCCCATCAGGGTTTACTTCTTCTAACTGCAATGAGAGACTGCATTAGAAATGTCTGTGTATGCTCAGCCATATCAGATATTATTAGTAGCAATGTTATTTTTACCAGGGATGCCAAATCTCACAAATTCAAGCTGCTGTCAGTCATTCTGACATATAGACAGGGTGGAAAAGACATCTGACTTGCAAGCTGTGTCACTGTAGCATATGTTCTTGTGACTCACCTTTCGCAGCTCGACGGTCACTTCGTTTCTGTGTCTTCGCATAGTCTAAGAAAAAAAAAAAAAAAAAAAAAGTAAAAAAAAAATGAAGGTACTGAACAAAAAAACATTGACACAAACTGAATACTTCATATCAGATTACTACATTGAGCTTTACATGTTCCAGGCAGTCAACCCAAGTCATATATTTTTTAGTTTTGGCACTCTAGCAGGTAGAATCACCAACCTGTTTTCTTAATCCTTAGCCTATAGCAGCAAAACCTCAGCATCCAGTTCCCCCTTGTGATAAAGCCATTACACAAGGATCTCCGTTTATCCAACACCCTCTATTTTTCGTTATGTTGAATTGAAAAAAGGTGAGAGAGACTTAAAGCGGTATTAAACCCAAAAATGTATCAATGCAGCTTACTAATTAGATGTGATGGCTGCAATGGTAAGCTGGACAGTAACACATTATGTATTTGAATGCCATGTGCAGCCCTACCAAAAAAGCTTTTTAGTAGTTGACCCCCTTGGCTGGATGGGCTGGATGTATGAAGTGCTCAGTGACCAGCCTGGTTCTTTCAAATAATGAGCTCCCTCTATAGCAGCAGCGCCTGAGAAAATGCACTGCCCATGTGCTGTGTTTGAATGAGCCAAATCACCTCTCTACCTGTTTAGCTGCAGAGAGTCCGTTACTAAGGAGGTTTTTCTGACAGCCAACATAAAACGGAGAGGGAAAGAAGAAATTATATTAACAGCCAAAAGGTGCTATGTAATGTGTTGGGGATGCGCAAATGAATGTGGGATCTCTCAGAAAATATCCATTAAAAAGGTGAGCTAACCCTTCAAGCAGGCCATACATACAGTATAGATTTTTTATTAAAGTGGTTGTAAACCCTCTCATATACCCAGTGAAGTGAACAGTCTCAGGTGATACAAATTCTCCTACATGAGTTTTACTTGTTTATCTGCAGCCTTCTCTTCATCCCTTCAAAAGTGCACAATTGTGATAAAATCCTCCGGCATCTGTCAGGAGCAGAGAAGAGGGGGGTGGAGAGTTGCAGTACAGCCCTTATACACAGAGCTGATTGGAGGAAAGGGACCCCCCCCCCCTCCTCCTCCACACACACACACTGCACAGAAACGGAGGAAGGATACAGAGTGGGGTTCTAAATGGGCAAGCTGTGTGCTGAGCTCTCCTCCCCAGTCACAAATGTATCTTATGTGTCGGGAAAACTCTGAAGTGACTCATGCCGATAAATTGGGGGTACACACAAACACTATAGGAAAAAAAAAAAAAAAAAAAAAATCGGGCAAACATTCGATTTTTCTCGATATTTCACAGCAAATCGGAACTGATGAAAGAAAATTTGTACAAATATTCTCGTACAGCAGGTCTCTTCAGATTTTTTTTTTCTTTTACGAAAAAGGTAATTTTATGTCATTACATTACTGCAATCGGATTGAGCTAATGTTATAAAAGATGGTGGAGTTTCGCTTTAATATATTTTTGTAAAAGATTAGGTCCAAACCAAGATTAAAAGAGTTGTAAAGTCAGAAGGTATTAATGTGTTAAGATAAAAAGCCTTCTGGACTCTTCCTCCTGATAGGCTGAGACACAGCAGCGGCATCATTGGTTGATAGCAGCGGGAGCCAATGTCAGTTAGCCAATCACGAGAGAGAGGGGGTGGGGCCGAACTACAGCTCCATGTCTGAATGGACGCAGGGAGCTGCAGCTCAACTTGGGTGCCCCAATAGCCAGCTACTTGCTGTGGGGGCACTCAACAGGAGGAAGGGGCCAAGTTCACAGAAGAGGGACCCAAGAAGAGGAGGATCTGGGCTGCTCTGTGCAAATCCACTGCAACAGAGCAGGTAAGTATAACATGTTTGTTATTTTTATATAAAAAAAAACAAGACTTTACAATCACTTTAAATGATGGTTCTTCTGTGAAATAGTTTCATTATCCTGTGGCCTGGTCTTAAAGTTGCGCTTCTACCAAGAAGACCACCTTCACAAGAACAGAGCAGCACAAGGCATGGCAAGTCAGTAATGGAAACAAATAATCTGCAGGTAGACCGCAGACAATACTGGCGACTACTGCTTTTGTCTTGGCCACAGCTAATTTCAGGTCCATCTCACAATTCCTACATGCTTGTTCAAGAAGTATCATGATAACAGACCCAGAGCCTGGAGTCTATGAAAACAAGTTGACAATGGCAGTTCCCATATTTCTCCCCTCATAGCGCCCCCCCCCCCCAAACTGCTCTTGGATGTACTGTGTCTTTAAAGTAATAACTCATTGTACACCATGATGTCCTCTGAGAAACAGATGACATTTAAATGAACGAAAATAGCTTTTGCTCACAGAATGATCACAGCACTTTATGCTGACTATGCCAGGTCATAATGTATTTCTGAAGCAATTCTGGCTTTTAAAATCTGTAAATACAACATGGCATTATGACAAGAGATTAAAAGGAAATTAGCACCTTATTAACAGATGTGTTTAATAAACACAGTGAGGGTTGTCCTGTGGGCTGATCGCAGGCCTCAAAAGACTCTTATGGCATGCAGCCTGACAGCTTCTGCTGCAGGGAATGTTTCTGAATAGGATCAGTATGGAGGAACACGCTGATCTTTGGCACTACAGGAATGCCATAAGCAGTCCGCTTCGGATGCATTTCCTGTTTTCTTGCACAGCTTCAAATCGCACTATATTCTCAATGCATAATACAATGAAAATATATTTTTTCCAAAGCTCTTAATGACCACTTGAAACTTGGTTCCACATCTAAATGTGACCCTTGCAATACCCTACAGAGGTGAATGACAAGACCTACAATATACTAAGGAATGTCCGCCAGCACAGGTCAAATCTAAACATTCCACAAAAATCCTCTAAAGTGCATTTCTACTTTTGTAGCCAAACTGGGATATCATCTACTTTATATCTGTTACATGTCCTCATTCACATACCGCAATGGTGTGCGATTGCGTGTCAGTGCTAGGTTGCTCAATATATGTGTTGGCGTGCAACATGTGTAGATATACAGACACAAAACATTAAGTAGAGAAATGCAATGCTCTAATTAAAGCGGTAGTAAACCCGCTGAAACATTTTTTTATTTTAGTACACCTGTAAGGCAAAAGGCATAATGAGCTAGTATGCACCGCATACTAGCACATTATAAAATACTTACCTTAGAACGAGGCGTCGGTGACTCACCTGGTCCACGACGAGGTCGCTGACATGTTCCCTCGGCGTGTCTTCCGGGTATCGCGACTCCAGCGCTGTGAGTGGCTGGAGCCGCGATGTCGTCACTCCTGCGCATGCGCAAAGGAGACTTCTTCCCGGAAGGGTTCGGATTCTGCCGGCCTTTTCAGCCGAGAATGCCCGGTGCGCATGCGCCGCTGCAGTCAGCGGCGCATTGCACGGGTAATATCTCCTAAACCGTACAGGTTTAGGAGATATTTTTTTACCTACAGGTAAGCCTCACTATAGGCTTACCTGTAGGTAAAAGTCAAAATTTTGACTATACTACCACCTTTAAATAATTTCATATATCTCAAATAAGCATTGAGTTAAAGGGAATATAATCAATACTGTGAACAAAACTGAAGTGTTGCGGTATTACACTGCATACACGGTGCCAAAGAATCCTTTTGGCCCGGTTCACACCTATATATTTTTTTTCCGAGTGTTTTCAGTTTTGCAGAAACACACTACAGTCCATTTAACATGGTTTCCTATGGGTCATGTTAACACCTGCATTTTTTTTGGAAAGGGCCAGGGACTTTTTTGGGGGTTTTGGTTCCAGAAACTTCAATGGATCAAAAACGTGCATTGAAAAACAAAAATGCACCTGGAATATGCAAACTGCAACGGTGTGAACCAGGCCTTAAAAGCATAAATAGTAAAAGTTCATATAAAAACAAAATAAGTAAAGTAATCAACTATGTGGGAAACTCCACCTTGGTGTTCTTGCCTCAAAACAGAGTGCAAACTCACCAGAACCAATAGCTGTCTAACATATAGAACAGCAAATGCCGTTCATTACACTGTTCCTTCTTCACAATGGATGAATGCAGCATTCACTGGATACAACTATTCCTCCAATATTGTACATGGATATCAAAAGCGAAAACTCAATCACATCCATCCTAAACAGTGAATCACCAATGAGAAAAAGGCTTAGGTGGTCCGGTAGGGAGGGGGGTTGCTCACCCCCCATTACTTGCCATTGGTTTTAAATTTTAGTGTGGGATTCCCATCAGCAGTGGCCAACTTTGGGTGGGGGGGGGGGGCTTTTTTTAAAGCTAATGTGCACAGAGCCTTAAACATTTCCAGAAACATTGAGCTTCAAAAATTTGGTAGAAACATACAATGCTTATCAACTGTCAGCTGGAGCCTCAGTCAAAATTCTTAAACCACTGAGGGCTGAAAAGAAGAAGGAGTGAGAGGGATGCAGGAAGCCCACAACACCGGCTTGACATGCCTGCTTTTAAAAATGTATCTACTGAAAACTGATATTCAGCTTCGGAGAGATGCTAGCAGACAATCTTCCACGAGCTCCTCATGGGGCCTCTAAACAGGGAAGACAGGAACTCTAGAGATGAAATAGCTCACCCAAGCAGATGTAAAATTGAGTGGGTGCCTGTCCATAACCTACACCAGTTTTAATGAGCTTTAAAAATAAACCAATGATGAGAGAGACTGGCTATAACCATCCGGTTAGTGCTACTTCGCAAACTAGCTGAACAAAACCAGCAGTTTAGAACCAGTGTTCCCCTGGCAACACAAAGCACCAGAAGCTTGGATCCCCATGTATAACGTTTAGCATACTAGATATATGGCTCCAGAAGCCCATTGTTAGATAATCATACCGGTGATGTACTGACTAGTGTTGTCTCGAGCATATATCCAAAAGATACAAAAAGGGAGGCCCTGTAATGCATATAAAAAAAACCCCACTACACAACTTCCAACCCAAACATTTCTCACTCAAAATGTTTTGTAGTTTTTTCCCCCCCGATGGGTTTACACTGCTCTAGGGTCCCAGCAGGGGGAAAAAAAAGGCTTGTTCAAGCATTTCATTACAAGAACTTCAGGATAGTTGAGAACTTCTAAAGACGGGATCTATGGAAGATATGGAATCCGACAGATCCAAATAACAGCGATCACAGGTCAATTGGCTTAAGTATAAATCACACAACTGGGAAACACAAAGACGCAGAATTTCAAAAGAGCCAACTTCCTTAAACTACAAACCTTGCTAGAAGATATAAATTGCGATACAATCTTAGAAACAAAGAACAGAGGAGAGATGGGTTTGCTTTAAGAAGCATTAGACAGTGCATCCCATTGGGAAATTAAAAAAAAAAAAAAAAAAAAAAAAATAAAGTCCTGGATGGCTTAACTCCAATGTAAAAAAAAAAAAAAAAAAAAAGGCTGAGGGATCATCAGCATTCAGAATTTACAAAGGGGGCAATAAGGGCTGCTAAGATAAAACAAAGCTGTGAAGAGCAAAAAAATTAATCCCAAGAAATGCTTTAAGTACGAAAACAGTAAAAAAAAAAAAAAAAAAAAAAAAAAAAAAAGGGAGGACAGACCATATTGGCCCCATAAAGAACGAGGAAGGACATCTGGTTACAAAAGGATGGGGAGATTGCAAAGGTATTGAATTTCTTCTTCTCCTCAGTCTTCACAAGGGAATGGGAGGGGCTTCAGTAACCAAAACGGCAGTGTTTGTCCTCATGACACATCACAGGAAGCACCCTCATAGCCAACAGAGGACAGAATTAGAAATAGACTTGGGAAACTTAAAAATTTATAAATCACCGGGACCAGATGGCTCTGGCCCTGCGGGGGGGGGGGGGGGGGGGGAGAGATACGATTTCAAATTTACAAATACTGTACTGGTGACCCCACAATAGGGATAAAACGTTTTACCGGAAGGGAGTTTATTAAGACACGTGGCCACTCATTAAAAAAGGAAAAGAGGTTTAACCTTAAACTACGTAGAGGGTTCTTTACTGCAAGAGCGGCAAGGATGTGGAATTCCCTTCCACAGGCAGTGGTTTCAGCGGGGGGTGGGGCATCAATAGCTTCAAAAAACTATTAGCTAAGCACCTGAACGACCACAACATACAGGGATATACAATACTGAAATATAAATCACACACACAGGTTGGACTTGTGTCTTTTTTCAACCTCACCTACTATGCAACAAATTTGTGGATAGTACACCTAGCAAGAGGAAGCATTTTATTGTCGCACCTAATAACAGTATGCAATCCAGAATTAGAACTGCACGGATCGCTGTCTGGGCTATAAATAGGTAATCAGATCACTTTTCTTCTATGTACCAACGTCATGAGGTTGAGACGTTACTTTAATCACTTAGACAGACGTGGGCCAAATCATCTCAAATAAGATCAGAGAAAGGTTTCCTTTGTGGCATGATGTAAGTACAGATCCATTCATTACCATTTTGTAAAATAAAAAAATTAAAAACCAGCAATGTCTAAAAAGTATGGATGAGCCCATACTGAGTATTTAAGAAGACGAGTATTTGTGAAGATACTCCCAATACCCAAAACCGATACTTTGCGGTGCAATTCACGTCCATACAAAATTAATAGGGGGAAATCACATTGCAAAGAATTGCATTCAGTTTGAACAGGAATGAGGTAAGATTCCTGTCCGAATCGCATGCGGTTTCCCCCACCGCTCCTGTGTGAACCCAGGCTTGTCATAGTAATTTTGAGCCCAAGTTCACACAAAAGCGGTGCAGGTAACCTCATCTCTAGCAGCTCTCCCCCCCCCCCCAGCCACCAGAGTTCGAGCCATCCATTGGACCCCCCCTCCCAAAGTCCAGCTTACCAGATTTCTGGGCTAGACTGCTTCCGATTGGTCAGCACCGTCCGTGTGATGGTGATGAACATTTAGAATCCCTATAGTCAGTAGTGCAAGGAGAGAAAGCCACTGGGATTTCGAGTCCCAAGAAAGTGACGCGGATTTTCGGCGTCTGACAGCGGGGGAGGGGGAAATCACAGCAATCTGGTACAATTGGAGGAGGTCCACTGGAGGTCATGCAGGGAGGTTTCCCTGCACCGCTCCTGAGTGAACTCAAAATCACTATGACAAGCCTGGGTTCACACAGGAGCAGTGCTGTCCAAATTGCATGCCATTCTTTGCACCCATTCAATTTGTATGGACGCAAATCACACCACAAAGTATCAGTACTCATTAATTGCCGATATAAATAAAAGGGCATCGGTGCATCCCAATCTAAAAATAAATATGGAGCAGGTTACAGGTCTGTCTGAAGCTAAACAATGTATATTTTTACAATTATTTTTAGATAAGCAAAGATCAACTTGATGTAAACCTCAAGTCAATGATTTAAAGTAGAACGAAAAAAAAAAGAAAAAAAAAAGTTTTCCTTTTTTACATATTGTGAAGAGGGATGAAAAAAAAAAAGCTGTCAGTTTTTAGTGCTTTCACTTTGTTTGGGTATAGAACTGGGTAAAGTAAAATCTCCCCAATGGGACACAGATGGCAAAAAGGAAAAAAAAAAAAGTGAGGCGAGGCAGGAATCGGAACGCCTGCCTTTACACAAACATGAACTTTAATGGCATCCCAGTCTTAGTCCGTAGGGTTCAATATTGCGTTGGCCCACCCTTTGCAGCTATAACAGCTTCAACTCTTCTGCTGGGAAGTCTGTCCACAACGTTTAGGAGTGTGCATGTGGGGCTTCTCACCCACATCAGTGCCTGACCTCACAAATGTGCTTCTGGAAGAATGCGTCTATGGGAATGTTTGACCACTCGTAAACCTTGTGGACAGCCTTCCCAGAAGAGTTGAAGCCGTTATAGTGGCAAAGGGTGAGCCAACTCAATATGGAACCCTACGGCCTAAGGACTGGGATGCCATTAAAGTTTATGTGCGTGTAAAGGCAGGTGTCCCAATACTTTTGACAATATACTGTATATATCACAATATTTAAAGAAAACCTGTACTAAAAGATATGGGCGCTGCCATTGCCAACCTCCTACCCAAGCATACCAATGACATGACTTTCACTGACTTAAACTGATCAAACTGTGTACACTTGTCCCAAGACAGTGACTCGAAGTATATCGGTTGCAAGTTTGTGCCTCTATTGCTGAACCAATGGCTTCAGTACTTCTTGCCAGGCAACCACAATTTTTACATGTCGGCAAAGAAAGCCTCCATACACTCAGCACAGATTCTCTTTAACACAGGTCAGTACCACCTTTGACCAGGTCGACTCCTGTCAAAAAAATAAAAATAAAAAAAACTTTCCCCTGCTTTGGAGAGAGATAAGAAAAAAAAAAAAAAAAAAAAACACTACAGATATGTGCCCAGCTCAAATTTAATAAAATCGGGTTAACATCCACTTTAATGCAAGAAAAAATAAAATAAAAAGCACATGTAGCATCTTCAGTAAAATAGCACATCACAATATGTTAAAGTGTGCTGTAGCATAGCTGTATTGGCAGCCAATGTATGAGTGAATTGGGATGCAATTCTAAACGACCGGCAATGCATTCTGTACATATACAAAAGCATTCTGCCTTGGCTTCACAAAATTAGAAGCTTATTGAACGATTACTCCAAACTAGCATGAGTCACATGAGACCATATTGTGGTCATGCCGACTCCGCTGTGACCTCAGGTTTTTTGCTCTTAACGGGATGTGTCAAATCCAAGTGAAGTCATGCTATAGATCTGCATTAGCAATGAAAGCATTAGGTAGCATATAGCTAATTAGATATTTCTTTGCTAGGAAGTATTGAAATCTGGGACATTAGTTAATTGCCTGTGTAGATTTGAAATTTTACAGAGTCAGCAGAAGTAGGATATAATGGAGAAGGCCAGGAAGCCGAAAAATAAACTGCACACTCAGACTGCGGGACCGTAAAGGACGAGGATTAGGATTTTATTTGGAATTGTTCAGAAAGATTTCATTCAGTTTTATTATGTGCAGGTTTAGCAGCATTTCCTTATTCAGCATTCCAATACAAACCCTGCACAGAAGCATAAACAAATCATAGCAAGTAGACCTGTCATTAACCCAATGATGATGGCATTGTCTGATTCTTTGTAACAACATTCGATCTAGTCAAGACAAATATCTTTCCACATTCTAAAGCTGGCTTGCCGATTTCATTCATCCAAATGAAGATGACAGCAGGATCTTCCAGCATGTCAACAGAAAACAAACGATCGACTCCTGTCAAGCAGAAAGAGCATCCACACACAGATTCAACTTCTGCAGGTCCCTGCTGAGCAGTCCGAATTTCAGTCTAAAGCCAGCTTAAAGTATATGTGAACCCTTGTCTTGTAAAAGGACCCAGTTTAAAATGGAATTTGTGCAAACAAAAAATTATATATATATATATATATATATATATATATATATATATATATATATATATATATATATATATAAAAATATATATATATATATATATATATATATATATATATACACACACACACACACACACACACACACACACACACACACAATTTTTTGCTTAGGATAGATCACACGTTCATTTTTTTATTCATTGAAGTGCATTCCCCCCCCCCCCCAAAAAAAATTGCGTTTGAAAGACCGCTGGGCAAATACAGTGCGACATAAAATATTGCAGCAATTGTCATTTTATTCCCTAGGGTCTCTGCATATAATATAATGTTTTTGGGGGTTCCAAGTAATTTTCTAGCAAAAAAAATTGATTTTAGCTTAAGAAAGAAGTGTCAGAAAAAGATTTTAGACTTTAAGTGGTTAAACTTCCTGCATTGTTGAAAGCTTGGCAGACTGCCTGGATTTTCTCTTTACAAACTGAAGTGGATCCCTTTGATCTAAGAAGGAAGTTAGTTGCAATGTTTCATATTAAAAACTTGGCAGACTGCCCAGATGTTTTCTTTTGACAGCTGAGAGAGCAGATAAGTCTCTCCACTTGTTATATGAAAGAATCGGCAAACTCTGCAATAGGAGGTCAGAGGGGTTGAATCGAGATCACGTTTTTTTTTTTTTTTTTTTTTTTTTTAACGATTAATTGTGCAGCTTTACAAAAACAGAAACTACCCAAATGACCCTGATCAAAATTTTTTTTTACATACCTCAGTTCTTAATACCGTGTATTGCCCCCTTTAACATCAATGACAGCTTGAAGTCTTTGGTGGCATTTGTGGATGAAGCCCTTTATCTTCTCAGATGGTAAAGCTGCCCATTCCTCTTGGCAAAAAGCCTCCAATTCCTGTAAATTCTTGGGCTGTCTTACATGAACTGCACGTTTGAGATCTCCCAAGAGTGGCTCAATGATATTGAGGTCAGGAGACTGAGATGGCCACTCCAGAACCTTCACTTTATTATGCTGTAGCCAATGAGCGGTCGACTTGGCCTTGTGTTTTGTATCATTGTCCTGTTGGAATGCCCAATTACATACCATGCACAGCTTCCTGGCTGATGAATACAAATGTTCCTCCAGTATTTGATAACATACTGCATTCATCTTGCCAACAATTGACCAAATTTCCTGTGCCTTTGTAGCTCACACATCTCCAAAACATCAGCAATCCACCTCCGTACCTTTCATCATAGGCCTTATTGACTCCTCTCCAAATGTAGCGTTTATGGCCGTGGCCACATATCCCCAAAACATCAGCGATCCACCTCCGTGTTTCACAGTAGGAATGGTGTACCTTTCATCATAGGCCTTCTTGACCCCTAGCCAGATGTAGTGTTTATGGTTGTGGCCAAAAAGCTCAAATTTTGGAGTCTTATCACTCCAAATGACTGTGCCAGAAGGGTCGAGGCTTGTCTCTGTGCTGTTTGGCATATTGTCCATCCAGCCCATCTTTCAAGTGCCTCCTTATTGTGCATCTTGAAACAGCCACACCACGTTTTCAGAGTCCTGCATTTCACCTGAAGTTATTTGTGGGTTTTTACTTTGCATCCCAAACAATTTTCCTGGCAGTTGTGGCTGAAATTTTAGTTTGTCTACCTGACCGTGGTTT
The DNA here is from genome assembly GCA_028564925.1 of Lithobates sylvaticus. NCBI lineage: Eukaryota > Metazoa > Chordata > Amphibia > Anura > Ranidae > Lithobates > Lithobates sylvaticus. The sequence goes on along the minus strand of CM053027.1, from coordinate 560,048,212 downwards.
GGCTTTAACAGAACCCCTCATTGTCCTCTTCTTGATTAGAGTTTGAACACTGCTGATTGTCAATTCCTTGGATCTCTTTATATCCCTTTCCTGTTTTATACAGTTCAACTAACTTTTCCCCATGACTCAGAACCCAGAAACATCAGTGCAGCACTGGATGAAAGATGTAAGGGTCTGTCAGGAGTCCAGAAACTCATTGACCTTTTATACACACACACCACTAATTACAAGCAAACAGATCACAGGTGAGGATGTTTACTTTTAATAGCCATTCAAACCCCTTTGTGTCAACTTGTGTGCATGTTATCAGGCCAAAATCACCAGGGTATGTAAACTTTTGATGAGGGTCATATTTGGGTAGTTTCTGTTGTGATTTAAAAAAAGAGTAAATACAGTTTATTAATAAATGGCTTCAACCAAAACTAACCATGGAGTGAAAAAAAATGTTTGTCTTGTGTAACTATAGATATATATATATCTCTCTATTCTAAACTGGGGCTTGGAGAGGTTGGGGGGGGGGGGTGGAGAAAGCAGTAAATTGATCTCCCCAGTGCATGACTGTGCAGGGGGGCATGTCCGCAGAAGTCTGATCATTGAAGGACAGGCTCTCAGCAGAACCAGAAAATTGACTCCGCTGGGATGGATGTGCTCGCATTCCTAGCATGGTCAATTTGAAATAGGAAAGCATTGGGAGTGACAGGATTACCAGGCATTTCACACAAAAGGAAACAATACAAAGAGAACAGGATACTTAACAACGGACTTTTTTTTTTTTTAAAGGGGAAGGAAACACTTTTACCCACAGCTAAGCTTATAATAAAGCTTAACTTTAGGCTAAATTAAGATCTCCTTGCACCAGCTACATCACTGATGTAAGTGCTCTGAAGGAACAGCATACCCGTGCCATTCTTTCCCACACACATCCGATTTGATCTTACCAGTTCTCTGCCATACCCCATAGCAGCCACACACAGCCCCCTTCAGCACAGGAGGTATTTACACAATTCTCAGCTTGCCCCATCCCCCTTCAAATCGGCTATGTATACAATTCCCTGCTCCACCACAGCAGCAATATACAGTTCTGTACCAAATAAATGAATCGGCTACTGACTGTTCTAATCACGATGTGAAAGAAGCTCCATTGAACATTTTCAGAGGCATACGGGACCCCCAAATGACTGATAAGCATGCTCTGGTTTTTAATAGACACTGAGTCTGCCCTTTTATTTTTCAAATTTCTTCTATATAGGTTTTTGCATTTCATTTTTCGTCCAAGTATAGATATATTGGTCTCAAGCATATTTGAAGTGAAGGAATCTGAACGAAAATCTGTGTATATGGCCAGCTTTACAGCTGTAATCTTTAGTGTAAGGAATCAACTGCTCAAAGAAAAATAAAATTTTAACCAGAATGGGGGCATGCAGTCAGCGACGCAATGCATGTATATGCAGATTACATATCACTACAGTTCTACCCCACACATTACCCTGATCCCAGCACACACAAAGTGATGCAGAAAACTAAACCCCCAAGTGTCTATGGAGCCTAATTTTTTTTCCCTTTCCCTGCATCATGCAACTGGATGTGATCTTGTCCCTGAGTCACATGATGTACAAAACCTGGGTGTGAGTGGGGGAGATTAGGAGTATCCTAGTCACAGGAGACCTTTTCCAGTTGCCATGGTAAAGCTGCAACCAGGATATGTCCAGCACATTACATGCCACTCCTCAATTGTTCAAATAGTTACTCTTGTCCATGTTCATACATGTAGGTCACGCTCAACCAGTTCCCAAAAAAATATTTTTAAAATTAGTAGCAAACCTCCCTCCTCCATTTGCCTTAAGGTGATTGTAAAGTATCAGCTTAAAACTGACATATGTATTTTCACAGCAATAGTAAATAGTACTTTTTTTTTTTATTATATCATCTTTAAATACCTTTAGTACAGCTTCTGTACTATCATGTGGTTTTTGCTCTTTCCCGAGCGCAAGGACTCCAGTGGGATAGGCTGGTATTCCTCCGATATACAGTTGTGCTCATAAGTTTACATACCCTGGCAGAATTTATGATTTCTTGGCCATTTTTCAGAGATGAAATGATAAACTTTTTTCACTCATGGTTAGTGTTTACCTGAAGTCATTATCAACTGTTCACACTCTTTAAATCATAAATGGCAACAGAAACTACCCAAATGATCCTGATCAAAAAAGTTCTTAATACCGTATATTGCCCCCTTTAACATCAATGACAGCTTGAAGTCTTGGCTTATTTGTGGATGAGGCTCTTTATCTTCTCAGATGGTAAATTCTTGGGCTGTCTTGCATGAACTGCATGTTTGAGATCTCCCCAGAGTGGCTCAATGATATGAGACCGAGGTGGCCACTCCAGAACCTTCACTTTATCCCGCTGTAGCCAATGACAGGTCGACTTGGCCTTGTGTTTTGGATCATTGTCATGTTGGAACGTCCAAGTACGTCCCATGCGCAGCTTCCTGGCTGATGAATGCAAATGTTCCTCCAGTATTTGATAACATACTGCATTCATCTTGCCAACAATTTTGACCAAATTTCTTTGTAGCTCACACATCCCCAAAACATCTGCGGTCCACCTCCGTACCTTTCATCAGACCTTGTTGACTCCTCTCCAAATGTAGTGTTTATGGTTGTGTCCAAAAAGCTCAATTTTGGTCTCATCACTCCAAATGACTTTGTGCCAGAAGGTTTGAGGCGTGTCTCTGTGCTGTTTGGCGTATTGTAAGAGGGATACTTTGTGGCATTTGCGTAGTAAAGTCTTTCTTCTGGCGAACAGGATACTTAACAACGGAGTTCTATCAGGGATATGAAAAGTTGGGGGGTAACATTTTTATTTTTAAAAGGGGAAGGAAACCTTTACCCACAGCTAAGCTTATAATAAAGCCTACCTGTAGGCTAAATTAAGATCTCCTTGCACCAGCTACATCACTGATGCAAGTGCTCTGAAGGAACAGCATACCCGTGCCATTCTTTCCCACACATCTGATTTGATGTGTATTGCTGGGATCATCCCATCTTTCTTCAAGTATCCTTTTTGTGCATCTTAAAAACAACCACACCACATGTTTCCAGAGAGTCCCGTATTTCACCTGAAGTTATTTGTGGGGTTTTCTTTGCATCCCAAACTAAATTTTGCTGGCAGTTGTGGCTGAAATTTTAGTTGGTCTACCTGACCGTGGTTTGGTTTCAACAGAACTCCTCATTTTCCACTTATTGATTAGAGTTTGAAAACTGCTGATTGGCATTCTCAATTCCTTGGATATCTTTTTATATCCTTTTCCTGCTTTATACAGTTCAACTACCTTTTCCTGCAGAGCCTTTGACAATTATTTTGCTTTCCCCATGACTCAGAATCCAGAAACGTCAGTGCAGTCATTTGCAAACACAATGAAGGTTTCCCCATTTAGAATAAGCTGTCAGGTTAGTAAAACAGCAATATCAGAACCAAATCAATCATACAGTTTGTAGTGTACATAGATTTGCAAAGCAATGGGACAAAAGGAATATTCCTGAATTTCGTTTCATCTCATGGTTACTGTGACATTGTGTGAATGCATCAATGCAGTGTAGGTTATCTCAGCTTGCATTTTATTGAATGAGTTTACCAAAAATTTAAATATTGCAGAATATACAGCCTCATGCTACATTACTAACCTGAATTTAATTCTGAACAAAATTATTATTGTATCTTAAATAGAAAAAACTATCTTTAGCTAAAATGCTTTTGGAGAAAAAAAATAAAAAAATAAAATGTGCTAAAAAAAAATCATTGATATGACCGCGCAATTGTCATTTAAACAGCGACAGCGCTGATAGCTGTAAATTGGCTTGGGCAGGTGCCTGGTGTTGAAATAGTTAAAGCAGAATTCCATCCAAAAGTGGAACTTCCGCTCATTTGTCTCCTCTCCACCTCCGGTGCCACAATTGGCACCTTGGGGGGGGGGGGGGGGGGGGGGGGAGAACAGGATACCAGTCTGACAGGTATCCTGTTCCCATTTCCAGGAGTCACGGTCATGGCCCGTGACATCACACTGGGGCTCCCTCCTCCTCTCCCTGTTGCCAGGCCAGTAGGAGATAGGAGTGGGGCCTCGCGCATGTGCGTTAGGGTTCCTGACATGAATCCGTGAGGCTACACTGCCAGGTACCCTTACCAGCAATTGAGGCGGCAGCACCCGACAGCTGATGGAAACATCAGCTGCAGTGCAGACATCGCTGGACTCCAGGAGAGCCAAGGGGCCCATTGATAAAAGCCAGCAGCTTTTTGGGGCAGAACACCGCTTTAAGAGTATGCTATACATGCATGGTATGGGTAGGACACAAATATCTTCACTTTAAATTAGGACTCAGTCACATTACAATGCAGTGCTTTAACACCTTTACCAGAACCAGCATGAACTTTTTAAGCAATTTGAGCTACAGTAGCTCTTCCATTGTATCAGACTACACGGGTCAGCCTTCTCTCTCCACGTGCATCAATGAGCCAATGACCAGGTCACTGGTTTTTCTTCCTTGGACCACTTTTGGTAGGTCCTGACCACTGCAGACTTGGAACATTCCACAAGAGCTGCAGTTTTGGAGTTGCTCTGACCCAGTCTAGGCATTACAATTTGGCCCTTGTCAAAGTCACTCAAATTCTTACACATTTTTCTGCTTTCAACACATCAACTTCAGGGACAACATGTTTACCTGTTGCCTAGTATATCTATATATAGCTCTCTTGTTATGGGCGATTGGTGAAATATGCCCAAGGAGATTAGAACGAACAAAAAAAAAAAAAAAACACAAAAATTTGATTTTTCCAGTCAGTCATGAGCAAATTATACAACTATTGCCAAAGGCTGCCCCCCCCCCCCCCCCCCCCCAACCTTTAAGATGTTTGACTTTTAGATAAGAGGGTCTCTCTCTCTCTCTAAGGGACATCCAGGAAGGAGAAATAAAAAGTATGTAAGAGAATAAGGAATGTACGAGGAGCAAAGAGGGGAGTTAGAGTTGGGTGTACAAGAGGGCAGGAGAAGGGGATATATTTAACAGAGGGTCCCGGGTCAATTCATAGACTAGTTAGTGGAGCCCTTTTGTATGGAAGTTTTAAAATATTTGCTAAAGCCACATACAGAACACAAGGTCTACACATCTCAAAATAAATCTATCAAGTCAGATTCTCCAGTCTCATAAAATGACAGTTCCAGTCTATTTGGCTATAAATGGATTCCCAATGACATAGAATTTCTGCTTGACCTGAGCAGTAATTCTCCATCTCCTTCCTCAATAAGGCTCCTTTCACACTGGGGCGTTTTTCATGCGGTGCAGCGCTAAAAATAGCGCCTGTTCACCGCATGAAAAAATCCTGCCCCTTTAACTCCAGTGTGAAAGCCGGCGGGCTTTCACACTGGAGCGGTGCGCTAGCAGGATGACAAAAAAAGTCCTGCTAGCAGCATCTTTGGAGCGGGATAGGAGCGGTGTATTCACCGCTCCTATACCGCTCCTTCCCATTGATTACAATGGGAGACCGCGGTTACACCGCGGCTACGGCGGCGCTCTGCGGGGGGTGTTTAACCCTTTTCGGCCGCTCGCGGGGGTTAAAACCGCACCGCGAGCGGCCGAAAACCGCGGTGAAAACGACGGTAAAGCAGCGCTAAATATAGCGCTGCTTTACCGTCAGCGCGGCTCACCGCCCCAGTGTGAAAGGGGCCTTAATGAAACATACCCCTACTCCATATGGTTATAGATGGACTTTTTTTAATGTAGATTTACTGCTCAGGCTGCTAAGAGACAGAAGTCCCTTCTTGCAAAGGAAAACTGGTACCAGGAGGACAGAGAAAAAAAATTAAAGAGGAGTTTTTGGTATCACAATACTCTTGATCTTATGGAATATTTGCAAAATGGCAGATTGGAAGGTCTTGATGCATGGGCAATCTCACCAAACATGGTGGTCTTCGCACCTCCACACTACCCACAAGGGTCAGGGATAGAGCCCATCATTCTGTATTGTGAAAAGGGGCTTCTGTTGCACGTAGGTAAAAAGTCTATTTTGTTGCACTGAAGAGTCCAAGTTATAGGTTTGTGTAAGAATGAAGGAACGGAGTACGTCAGTCCGTAGTGGTGCTTAGAGGGGTATGCATTTGTGAGCAATAACAGCAGCGAGATCCCATAAGTTAGCTCATGAATTTTGGAAGATGTAAGTGGCCACGTCTTATGGCACAATACATGATAAAAATAATTGGTTACTTTAAGTATTGTAGTCAGCCTTCCTCCTAATCGGAGACTGTCATAAGGGGTGCCAGGGATTTCAGCTCCCCGAGTTTAAGGCAGTGAACACAAAGAATGTTAAGGGTCCCAGATGGCTGCACTCTTTATTGCAGTTGTTTCCCAGCATCCCCCCCAATCAGATAAGATTCATAAACAGGGATGACTAATCAGTAAGAAATATGAACCGATTTATGCAACCTTACTGAATACTTTACAAATCTCAAGGTTCCTTTCTATATTTCAAACCTCATACAGGACACGTGCCTTGTACTACAAAAGAAATTGTAAAAAATGTAAAGTTGCACCCAAGCACATAAAATCCCCCCCTCAAAATTTTGAGGCCCCCTACATATACAAAACGGAAAAGCATACGTTGGGGCACCTACGTATGAAAACATTGATTGCGATACACGTTGCATATCGCCACACACAAACTGGTTCCTAACTTTTTTAGCTGGCTCCTAGATCCAAAGCAAATGTGTCAAGTCCTGCTTTAACTTTGTGAGGAACCCTTGAAATAATTTTCAGATCTTTGGCAACTCATGCTAATAATTACACATCTACAGCTCGCAGTGCATTTATGTAAACGGTCAGTGTGGGGGGGGGGGGGGGGGGGGAGTGTGCCACACAGTAATGTGGCACACTTGGCACCCAGAGCTGCTCTATGCAAAAGTTATTGGTAGTCCGTGGGAAGAAATGTTCCATTTATCAATAAAAAGATCATAGTTTCAGTGGTTACTAAAGCAAGCCAAAGATAGTTAGAATGTCTGCCGGTTCAGTAGGGACCAGCCGAGATTCTATGCATGGGCAGGGTGACTTTACCCAATTCAATACATCAATCTACTTGGGTACAATCATAATGTTGGATCTTTACATGCCATTATTGCCAGCAGCTATAGCCACTAGCAATAATCACTTATCCCAGCAAGGGTGGCTTATCTCCCATGCTGGGAGAACACACAATAGCTCCACAAGAGGGATTCCCCCATCAACACCAACTCTACCGATTGAGGGGGGGGGGGGGGGGCACCTCAAGTGATTTTTTCTTTCCTGTAACCCGTGGTTGAAGGAAAGAAAACTGCATAATCTATGGCCTGCCTTAGTTTAAAAGACCAAATTTGCTCTTTGCACAATGAACTCAAGGTCTGGAGGAACCTTGGTTTGTCTAAAATTCAGAGCCACCAATAACCATTTAGCATCAAATCTGCCTTCCATATATACAGTATATGTGGACTCCAGGTAAATATGCTGAGGAGCAAGTGAAAGTCAGTCTATGACCAGGTTACTAGCAGTCAGCGCAAAAGAAAAAAGTGAAAGTTTAACTCTTGAGCTATACTGCCAAAAAGAAAAACAAACTAGGTATAGCGCTATAAGTAAAAGGATATCTAAACCAAGAACAAAAATGTCCTTAGATGTGGTGTCTGTTTGTTTCTCCCCCCCCACCCCCCTTGAAGTAATTCTGCCACAAGCACTTTTCCTTTAATAGGAGGGGGTGGGGGGCACTTTACCCATAACAACTTGACAAAAAAAAATATATGTTATTTTTCTGAAGCCCAGAGCCCCTGAATAGCATAAAATCATAAAGCAGAACTTAAAAAAATAAAAGATACGCTCCTGAAATGCCAGGTTTGCCATCACATTTACTTGTGTCCTCAACCAAACCATCAAATGGCTCGCGCCATAACCGACACGTGAAACACCATGGCAGTTGCAGGTCAAACAGATGCAGCATCCTTGGCTGTAAAGCATAGGACGGTTTAATTCTGCTTTAACCAGTCAGCAGATCGGCCTTCACAAATTCAGCAGTGCCTAAAAATGGAGAGCAACTGAGCATGTGCAGAGCAAGGTGAGACAGTATTATTGGATTTGAAACAGTAGACACTTTTTAATGTTTTACATAGATATACCTGCAAAGGGGGCCAGCCTGAAGTCATCAAGCAGGACTTGATTGTAAAGGCAGAATTTTTTTTTTTTTTTATCTTCATGCATTCTATGCATGAAGATAAAAAAATCCTATGTGCAGCAGCTCCCCTCTTACCCAAGGTCCCTCTAGATCCAGCATCAGTGTCTTGGCTGCTTGGGACTCCCCTCCTCACTGGCTAAGACAGCAGCATGGCACCATTGGCTCCCGCTGCTAGAAAAGTCAGTTGGCCAATGATGAGAGAAAGGGGGCGGGGCAGGAACGGGCCTTGGCTCCGTGTCTGAATGGACACAGGGAGCTGTGGCTCGGCTGCCCCATAGCAAGCTGCTTGCTGTGGGGTCACTCAGCAGAAAGGAGGGGCCAGGAGAGCCAAAGAGGGACCCCAGAAGGAGGAGGATCTGGGCTGCTCTGTGCAAAACCATTTCACAGAGCAGGAAAGTATAACTTTTTATTTAAAAAAAAAAAAAAACACAAAGCACAAGACTTTACAATCACTTAAATTTGACTAAAGTTCCACTTTAACATGTAACAATGTTAACAAATCTAGTCCAGGAGGCAGCAGGAAGTTATCAGCTCACCAGATTTCTGTCTGGATAGCGGTTTTTGTAGAAATACTTTTAAATGGGATATTTAACAGAACAAAAAGGGATGAAATATTCTTGTATGTTAACTCTATACATTTCTAATATCACAGAATGCATATTGTGCATCACATCAGAAGCACAAAAATGCATGACAACTTTCTGGATGCAAAGTCTTGTCACTAGCATGGAAACACACTGCAGTGTATGAAGAGGAAACGTCCAATGAGGATGCTGCACCCAGTGTGACAATAGCTCCATAACAAGTTCATTAGCGACATCTAAATCAGGACAATAATAGCACACATCCCTATCCTCCCTGACACATGTGAAGGAGTCACACTGTCTGAGCTGTGTACTCTTTATAGATGGGCCCATGTGACTCTGGTGTGTAAAATGTTGAAGAAGTCAGTCAGGAATCAGATAAAGAACATATTCCTCACAGTGCTCTCATCTAAGGAAAAACCGATTCATGAGCATTTCTGGAAATCCACTTACAACCTACTTAAGGCAGAGTTCCACCCTAAAGTGGAACTTCCGCTTATCGGATTCCTCCCCCCCCTACGGTGCCACAATTGGCACCTTTCAGGGGGGAGGGAGGTGCAGGTACCTGTATAATACAGGTATCTGCACCCACTTCCGGGACTAGCATCCCCACCCATATCCGAGGATGCCCCGTTGCGTCTTGGGAAACAGTTCCCAGGACACAGCGGGGACCAATAGAGAAGCGCAACTCGCACATGCGCAGTAGGGAACCGGGCAGTGAAGACGTTGCGTCTTCACTTCCTGATTCTTTGACAGAGGATGGCGGCGGGGCAGCTGAGAGACGAGCGATCGCTCGTCACATTCTGCTGACACCGTTGGACCCTGGAACAGGTAAGTGTCCATTTATTAAAAAAAGTCAGCAGCTGCAGTATTTGTAGCTGTTGACTTTTAATATTTTTGGTGCGGGTGCAGCTCCGCTTTAAGGCAGAGTTCCAACCAAAAGTGGAACTTCCACTTTAAGCACTCCCCGGCCCCTGACATGCCACATTTGGCATGTCGTTTTTTGGTAATACTTTTTTTAGTGGGACTTCCTTCTTTTTGGCTGCCTAGGCGACGACTCCTCTCGCCCCAAGCGGCCCCTCCCTGCCAGCGATCTGGGACACAACACAGGTCCCAATAGAGCGTAATGCGACTCACGCATGCGCAGTGCACACCCATAAGCCGTCACGGCCAGATGTCCAAAGTTGCTACGACGGCACAGAGAAGGGACAGGAGTGAGGCCCTGGGTGGCTGCATCGCTGGACCGCGGGACAGGCGAGTGTCTATTAAAAAAGTCAGCAGCTATGCTTTTTGTAGCTGCTGGCTTTAAAAAATAAAAAAAAACATGTGGAACTCCGCTTTAAAGCAGTAGTAAACTCGCAGATTTTTTTTTTTTTTTTAAACCTGTAAGGCAAAATGCACAATGAGCTAGTATGCACCACATACTAGCTCATTATAAAATACTTACCTTAGAAACGAGGCGTCGGCAGGTGATCCCGGTCCACGCCGAGGGATCTGCCATTTTCCCTCGGCGTGTCTTCTGGGTATTGCGGCTCCAGCGCTGCGAGTGGCCGGAGCCACGATGTCACTCCTGCGTGGGAGCATTCTTTCAGGCAAGGTCCGGCGTCTGCCGGACCTTTCAACAGGGAAACTCAGAGTTCATGCACTGCTGAAGTCAGCAGCTGCATGCAAGGGGAGTATCTGTACGGTTTAAAAGATATTCTTTTTACCTACAGGTAAGCCTCATTTTAGGCTTACCTGTAGGTCAAAGTGAAAAAAAAAAAAGAAAAAGGGGGGTATACAACCGCTTTAAGCTCTGTGAGGAACCTACAATACAGAACAATGACTGCCACCAAGTCATATCCTCCTAGGTGACCAACCACAGAAGAAATCTGTAGGCGTTTTGATTACTTAGGCTCACACAACCTACCTCTATTGATCCATCGCTGTGACCCACTCATCACCTGTATTGCAGTGGGTTTACAAAAACAAACACCAAGCTGTCACCAGGACAGCCATTGACTCGGTCATGTAGGAAGGAGTAGAGAAGCTCTGCACAGTCACTGTCCCACACTGATCTCACAACTTTGGCACAACACCAAGGTATCAGATCCTTCTCTCTGCTAGATCTTATATCCAAGTACAAGAGGAAATCCTAATGTCTAGGATAGTACTCTGGCCATTATCACCCTAATGTTAGCTGGCCAATGACCATAACAAAAACAACGCTCCCATTCACCTGGAATACTGGGGTCCCCCATCACAAGGCTCACTGCTCCCCAACAAAAACCTACCATCAGCCCTGTCTTCCTATACACACAATCTGTGCAAAGAAATATGCTTGCCAAAAGGTAATTCTCAAATCGCTAGAAAGGAACCTGTACAGTACTTTCCACCATTAGGGGGAAAGGAAAGACCATTGCAGATCATGTCTGCCATACTGCACTGTCCCCAAGAGAGGACTCTCAGGTCTAGGTCACATAACCAATTCTGTTGCAGGTGACAACTTACCAGCAACCTAATCACTAAACGTCCGCTCACCTACTCATTGACCCCGACCAGCGACATTTCACTGCATTTCTTCTACCTCACTAGCCAAATATTGTGCATTGCTTCATCCAGCAAGACATTTACTGCCATTAGGTGGTAGAGAGAACAGGATCACTAGGAACAGGACGACAATCACTCTGAACCCCGTCAGAACGGGGATCTGTTTGTTTACATTGACAGATCCCCCATTCTGGCTCTGGAGTGGCCGCCGGGCCACGGGCATCAACTCCCCTGCTGCGGGCCCACTGTAGCTGTTAAAGGGACTGCCGTACAGCTACACCGATTTACGGGAGCGAGTCAACCTGCCACCGTATAATGACGCCGGCTAGTCGGCAAGTGGTTAAATGGCAGCCAATTACACCTGAACACTCGCTGTGTTACTAGAAAGATGAATTTCTTCAGGCAAATTTTTGGCCCTATTGGCTCAAACTGAATCAACTGGGAAAAGTGGGTGTGTACACATATATATATATATATATATATATTAATTACACACACACACACACACACACACACACACACACACAGGGATCCTGCCCCAATGAAGCTCCTGAATAGCACACTGCTCCTAAACATACATAAACCCCAGAAAACACTGACAATTAAGGTGTGAACGGAGCCTTCATCATGTTGGGCAGTGAGGAGAAACCAGGGAGGGCAAAATATAAGAGTTAAAAACTTAAACTTTAAAAAGGAAGAAAGGGACACAGGGGCTCCTGTACAGACTGCAATGCTGGAGCCGTCATCATTTTGGGATTAAAGTTTGAGGAGGAGGCAAGAATCTTCTATAACTAGAATGTCAATGGACACCTATCAACCAATACAAAGCTCCGAGCAGAGAACCACTTCCACGCACAAGGAGGACACTGGAAGTCGTCACACCACACTAATCCACCCAGCAGATAACTACATAATGTGCCTTAAAAAAGTATTCATACCCCTTGAAAATGTTCCAGTTTGTCATGTTACAACCAAAAACTTAAATGTTATTGGGATTGCATGCAACAGACCAAAGTGGCACATAATTGTGAAGTGGGAGGAAATAAATGGTTTTCAAATTTTTTAACAAATAAATATCTGAAAAAAGTGTGGCATGCATTTGTATTCAGCCCCCTAACTAAAATCTAGTGGAACCAATTGCCTTCAGAAGTCACCTAATTAGTAAATAGAGTCCACCTGTGTGTAATTTAACCTCAGTATAAAGACAGGTGTTCTGTGAAGCCCTCAGAGGTTTGTTAGAGAACCTTAGCGAACAAACAGCATCATGAAGGCCAATGAACACACCAGACAGGTCAGGGATAAAGTTGTGGAGAAGTTTAAAGCAGGGTTAGGTTATATAAAAAAAAAAAAAAATATCCCAAGCTTTGAACATCACGGAGCACTGTTCAATCCATACCCGAAAATGTAAAGAGTATGGCACAACTGCAAACCTACCAAGACATGGCCGTCCACCTAAACGGACAGGCCGGGCAAGGAGCATTAATACGAGCAGCAGCCAAGAGGCCCATGGTAACTCTGGAGGAGCTGCAGAGATCCACAGCTCAGGTGGGAGAATCTGTCCACAGGACAACTATTAGTAGTGCTCTCCACAAATCTGTCCTTTATGGAAGAGTGACAATAAGAAAGCCATTGTTGAAAGAAAGTCATAAGAAGTCCTGTTTGTAGTTTGCGAGAAGCCATGTGGGGGGCACAGCAAACATGTGGAAGAAGGTGCTCTGGTCAGATTAGACCAAAATTGAAACTTTTGGCCTAAAAGCAAAACACTGTGGCGGAAAACTAACATTGCACATCATACTGAACACACCATCCCCACTGTGAAACATGGTGGTGGCAGCATCATATTGTGGGGATGCTTTTCTTCATCAGGGACAGGGAAGCTGGTCCGATTTGATGGAGCCAAATACAAGGCAATCTTAGAAGAAAACTTGTTAAGAGTCTGTAAAACACTTGAGACTGGGGAGGAGGTTCACCTTCCAGCAGGACAACGACCCTAAGCATACAGCCAGAGCTACAATGGAATGGTTTATATCAAAGAATATTCTTGTGTTAGAAAGGCCCAGTCAAAGTCCAGACCTAAATCCAATTGAGAATCTGTGGCAAGACTTAAAAATTGCTGTTCACAGGCGCTCTCCATCCATTCTCACAGAGCTTGAGCTATTTTGCAAAGAAAAATGGGCAAAAATGTCACTCTTTAGATGTGCAAAGCTGGTAGAGACATCCCCAAAAAGACTTTCAACTGTAATTGCAGAGAAAGGTAGTTCTACAAAGTATTGACTCGGGGGGGGCTGAATACAAATGCACCCAACAAGGGGTATGAATACTTGAGGCATTGTACCACAGATCCCTGCACTGATCCACCCGGCAGATCACTACACACCTCAGATCCGATTCACCTGGCCTGATTCATGGAAAAAATAAAAATCACTCAATAAGAACTGTCAGTGTTGCTCCAGAACAGGAAATCACATTCTCCCTTGGATTCTGCTGGTGTCACTTGGCTGGAAGTAGATGCTGAGAGACGTATAATGAGGATTACCAGACTAGAGCCTATACTGATAGGATCAGAGCATACCCTGAAGAAAGGCAGCCAGGCATAGGAGGACCCATACCCTGCCTAAGGACAACCAGGCATACAAGTCTATACCCTGATGGAAGACAGTCAGGCACACAATCCCATATCCCACTGATAGCAGCATATAGACTTGTGTGCTTGGCTAAGACAGACAGCCAGGCACAGGAGCCCATAGCCCACTGACAGCCAAGCACACAAGTCTATATGCTGCCAAGTCAGACAGTCGGGCATACAGGCCCATACCCTTCCAAGACAGCCAGGCACAAACCCATACCCATGTGGAAGACACCCAGCCCTACACCCAGCCACACAGGTCTACTCCACCCACCCACAGGGCAGACGGGCACACGGCCCTACACCCTTCCAGGGGACACCCACCCAGAGGGCAGCCAGGGAAAACAGCCCTACACCCTTCCAGGGGACACCCACCCAGAGGGCAGCCAGGTCTACTCCACCCACCCAGAGGGCAGCCGGGCACACGGCCCTACACCCTTCCAGGGGACACCCACCCAGAGGGCAGCCAGGGAAAACAGCCCTACACCCTTCCAGGGGACACCCACCCAGAGGGCAGCCAGGTCTACTCCACCCACCCAGAGGGCAGCCGGGCACACGGCCCTACTCTCTTCCAGGGGACACCCACCCAGAGGGCAGCCAGGCACACAGGTCTACTCCACCCAGAGGGCAGCCAGGCACACAGCCCTACAGCCTTCCAGGGGACAGCCAGGCCTACTCCACCCAGAGGGCAGCCAGGCCTACTCCACCCACGACTACTCTACTCTTCCAGGGGACAGCCAGGCCTACTCCTCCCCTGTCAAAGGGGCAGCCAGGCACACAGGCCTACTCCACCCTTCCAGGGAACAGCCAGGCACTCGGGAGGATAATCCCCGGCGGTGTCCTTGGCATGGGAGATGAGCCGCCTCCTCCCCTCCCTCCTCGGAGGACTGAGGCCTAGCCCTGTCCCCTCAGCCCCCCGCCTTTCCCCCGGTGAGGCCGGCTCAGCCGTCCCAATTCCGGAGGCCGCCATGTTGGAGACCGGCAGCAGGCTCAGCGCCAGTGTGTGTCACACTCCCCTCACCTCCACATCTCGCCCCTTGTTCTTGAAGCTCTTGATCCGGTGGTTCTCTAGGCCGGCGCTCTCCGCCATGGCGGCTGTGTGAGGCTCTCGGTGATCTCTTCTCCCGTTACCGGCTGCGACACCACAAGGACCGCGCGAGCCGCACTCCCCCGCCCTGCGCGCACTCGCCTCGAGGAGGAGGATGAGGGGGCGGAGCCGTGGCGTCACTCGGTAAGGGGTGGCTGAGTTCTGGAATCGCGCGGCGCTTGCTAGTCAGGCGCGGGCAGTACTGTCGCGTGCCCAGTCACGCCCCACAATCCTCCCAGACCGTCCCCTCTATTACAAGCCCCTGAGCAGAATCCCTTTTGAGGTGTACGTGCTGAGTAATGTTTATTGTAAGAGTCGCGATAAAGTTACGAGAAGAAAAAAAAGTGTTTGGAGGTGTAGCGACGACGTTTAGCGTCACGTGATTGGAAAAAGAACGCGCCAGATTGCAGAAGTCACCTCCCTCTGCCGCTAGCGGCTGGCCCCGCCCACCCGGGTAAGCCCTATCTTCCTATGAGGGCGGGAGGAAGGCGGGAGTTCCCTGTGTTGTGCTGAGAGGGGTCCGTCACTCCGCATTCCTCCCGCGTCTTCCTATCAGTATAGGCGCCTTTCAGGGCCTCCAACCTCTCCCCATCCGTGAGTCAGCGCTGAGCTACTTATATAGAAGTCATACCTGACAACCCCAATCCCGAGAGCTCATCTCCCGTCCTACTCATCTCTCCTCTCCCACTCATCCCCCGTCCTACTCATCTCTCCTCTCCCACACATCCCCCGTCCTACTCATCTCCCCCGTCCCACTCATCTCTTCTATCCCACTCATCCCCCGTCCTACTCATCTCTCCCGTCCTACTCATCTCTCCTCTCCCACTCATCCCCCGTCCTACTCATCTCTCCTCTCCCACTCATCTCTTCTATCCTACTCATCCCCTGTCCCACTCATCTCTCCTCTCCCACTCATCCCCCGTCCTACTCATCTCTCCTCTCCCACACATCCCCCGTCCTACTCATCTCCCCCGTCCCACTCATCTCTTCTATCCCACTCATCCCCCGTCCTACTCATCTCTCCCGTCCTACTCATCTCTCCTCTCCCACTCATCCTCCGTCCTACTCATCTCTCCTCTCCCACTCATCTCTTCTATCCTACTCATCCCCTGTCCCACTCATCTCTCCTCTCCCACTCATCCCCCGTCCTACTCATCTCTCCTCTCCCACACATCCCCCGTCCTACTCATCTCCCCCGTCCCACTCATCTCTTCTATCCCACTCATCCCCCGTCCTACTCATCTCTCCCGTCCTACTCATCTCTCCTCTCCCACTCATCCCCCCTCCTACTCATCTCTCCTCTCCCACTCATCTCTTCTATCCTACTCATCCCCTGTCCCACTCATCTCTCCTCTCCCACTCATCTCTTCTATCCTACTCATCCCCTGTCCCACTCATCTCTCCTCTCCCACTCATCCCCCCTGTCCCACTCATCCCCCCTGTCCCACTCATCTCTCCTCTCCCACTCATCCCCCGTCCTACCCATCTCTTCTATCCTACACATCTCTTCTATCCTACTCATCTCTTCTATCCCACTCATCTCCCCCGTCCCACTCATCTCTTCTATCCTACTCATCTCTTCTGTCCTACTCATCTCTTCTATCCTACTCCTCCCCCGTCCCACTCCTCTCCCCCGTCCCACTCCTCTCCCCCGTCCCACTCATCTTCCCCGTCCCACTCATCTTCCCCGTCCCACTCATCTTCCCCGTCCCACTCATCCCCCCTGTCCCACTCATCTCTCCTCTCCCACTCATCCCCCGTCCTACCCATCTCTTCTATCCTACTCATCTCTTCTATCCCACCCATCTCTTCTATCCCACTCATCTCTTCTATCCCACTCATCTCTTCTATCCCACTCATCTCTTCTATCCCACTCATCTCTTCTATCCCACTCATCTCTTCTATCCCACTCATCTCTTCTATCCCACTCATCTCTTCTATCCTACTCATCTCTTCTATCCTACTCATCTCTTCTATCCTACTCATCTCTTCTATCCTACTCATCTCTTCTATCCTACTCATCTCTTCTATTCTACTCATCTCTTCTATCCTACTCATCTCTTCTATCCTACTCCTCCCCCGTCCCACTCCTCTCTTCTGTCCCACTCATCTCCCCCGTCCCACTCATCTCCCCCGTCCCACTCATCTCCCCCGTCCCACTCATCTCCCCCGTCCCACTCATCTCCCCCGTCCCACTCATCTCCCCCGTCCCACTCATCTCCCCCGTCCCACTCATCTCCCCCGTCCCACTCATCTCTTCTATCCTACTCATCTCCCCCATCCCACTCATCTCTTCTATCCCACTCATCTCCCCCGTCCCACTCATCTCCCCCGTCCCACTCATCTCCCCCGTCCCACTCATCTCCCCCGTCCCACTCATCTCCCCCGTCCCACTCATCTCCCCCGTCCCACTCATCTCCCCCGTCCCACTCATCTCCCCCGTCCCACTCATCTCCCCCATCCCACTCATCTCTTCTATCCCACTCATCTCTTCTATCCCACTCATCTCCCCCGTCCCACTCATCTCCCCCGTCCCACTCATCTCCCCCGTCCCACTCATCTCCCCCGTCCCCCTCCCACTCTCCCCCTCCCACTCATCTCCCCCGTCCCACTCATCTCCCCCAGATCCCTGGGATCTGAGCCTCATCTAAGTCACATCAATAGACAAACCATTCTCATGTCTTTATTCATCACACCCAATAAGCACTTTCCATCCAGGCGATGGCCGATAGACGGCGCTAGTGTGTGTCTCCAGTAGGGTTGCCACCTTTTCTTCAAGCCAAACCAGAACACTTTAGTGGCCCAGGAAACCTTTGGGTGCCCCAAGGAGAGGAGTGTTGCGGTTTTACATCGCGTGCCACAGTGGGTGTGGCCAAATTGCTCTTGCTGATGTCATTACACCCCCCCCCCCCCAGTGATGCCGAACCTGCATTTTTTTTATTAATTCTAGACCCAATATTCATGGTTAACTCTAAACGGATAACCTGTGGGCTTTACCTATGGAAATTATAGGGTACTGCAGTTTGCTGCCGGTTCACGCATTGGTTAAAAAATTTATAATATATATTGTGTTTGTGTGCCCTAAAATTAACTTTGGTGTATTTTTTTTTTTTTTTTTACTGAAATCTTGTGATTCATAAACCATTGCACTAACATGGTATGACAGAGAAAATTGGAACTACCACTATTTTATGCTATTTTCATAAAATATATAACGTTTTGGGGGTTTTATGTAATCTGCAGGCCTAAAATTATTTAAACATGTGTGCAAAAAAAAAAAAAAACAGCTCTGGCAGCAAATTGGTATACCTACTAGAACGCCTTCTCACCACCTTTGAAATGCTCTCTAAAGAGCGATCTGGGTTGCATTGCTCTTTAGAGGGCATTTGGCAGGAGGTGTAAACAAGGCTTTATGGGACTGGAGGAGATATCAATGGACTACAAGAAACTGAAGATCCATACCTTGGCATAGACCTGCAGCTGGAAGAATTATTAATCGCTCCAATGAGAACAATGAATCTCTAGTGGCAGATGAGACCTGTTTTCCTTTCACAGATCTCTATGAGTGAGTGATGTGGCTGTGCAGATGAAGGCCAATAATGACAGGAGACAGCATGGAGAAGAACCCCTGGATTTATATTAAGTGGGGGAGGCGGTTAAGGGGTCTGCAGACTCTTACCATGTTTTGTGCTACACCCTAATTACGGGTGAAACATGTTCAGCAAAGTGGACTTCTCTTTTAAAATTGGGGAAATCTGTCCTACAGATGCTTTTAGTTTGGGGGACTGGTTGAGAAACTCCCAGTTAGCAATCCTCACGTCCTGCCTTGTTACTAGGACATGAAATCCATTGGATGTTCACTCCCAGCTTTATAGAAGCAAAAATCAACAGTTTTCATGTCCCAGTAACAAGGCAGAATGTGGGAATTACTAACTGGAAGTTTTTTGGCCATGGCGTCCCCAATGGCCTACAGGTATGACAATAAAAAGAATATTTTTTAAAACATATTTTACAGCTGAACTTTTTCTAATACCAACTATGGCCCCCCGATAGCACCCCACCCCAACATAACATTGTGATGTAAACCGGGAGCATGGGAAAACACTTGTTATCTATGTGCCACGCGTCTTGATCAACGCAGATTAATGCAAATCTTGCACACAGTGGGAACGAGCCCTTATGCCCCGTACACACGGTCGGAAATTCCGACCACAAAATCCGTCGATTTTTTTTTTTTTTTTTTCTCAAATCGCCTTTCAGGACAACCCTGGAGAGAGCGCAGCTCCGCCCACTTTTAGGAAACACATGCTTGACCTTTTAAAACCCCTCCTCTTCCTCCATGGCTTCAGTTATTTGTGTTTCCTCCGCCATGTGGAAGCACTTGTGGGAACCAGCAGGGCTGCGATCTCTCCAGGGGGAGTTGAAAGGCCTTACCTCGGTGAGGTTCAATTCGCGGCAAAACGACCATCCCAGCACCTTCCTGGTACGATCGGAGGGTGTTCCGGAGTCCCCAGCCTTGTCCAGCTTAGGGGAGCAATGGCCGAGCAGGAGGTCGAGGCGTCTTGGACCCGGGAGCCCGAGTTTGAATCTCGCGCGCTGGCGCTGAGTTGGCTTCCGGGTCCCCTCTGGAGGGCGGATGACGCGGCGGCCAGTGACGCGGCTTCCTGTTTGGGTGGGGCGACGAGTGGTTCCGGTCGCCTGATACGCAGGGGCTAGGGGGCGGGTCCATAGACCGTGTGCAAGCTTCCGGCCAGCGTAATGACGCAACGCCTGGGAGTTTTAAAAATCAGCTGTGCAGATTCAGTCCCCGCTGCGCTCTCTGCATGATGGAAGAGAGATCGTCAGCGTCGGTGGAGGCAGGCACCACAAGCACCGGTCAGGCCCAGGTAAGAGGGGCACAACGGTGCTCTTGATTCTTACCCTTAAGGGCTTATATGTTTTTTCCTTGTGAACTGTATTTCCCTCCCTCAGGGGAGCCTGCCCCTTCAGGTTTCTGAGGTTACTGTCACTCAGACCTGTGGGTTTTGGTGGCTGTGTCTTTTCCCCTTTGTTTGTCACAGTGGGGTGTTGTCCTTCTCCCTGTTGGTGGTCGGTGTGAGCACTGTGTTTGGTTTAGTGGGCCCTCTGCAGTAGCAGTAAGACATTCCTTTTTGGTTTCTTTTTAGGAGGCTGTCTTGGGGAAAACTAAACGATCTAACCCTCCAGGCCAGAAGAAATGCCCCTCGTGCAAAATACCATTGCGGGAATCTTGGCAAAAAGCCCTTTGCAAAGCTTGCATTAGGGAGCTGGTGGAGGAAGAGTCCTCCCAGCAGTACAGGGACCTCTTCTCCTCTGTTAAGGAGATTGCTAGTTCCCTGAGTTCTGTCAAAACCATGTTGGAGAACCCAGCAGGACAGAGCACTAGCCAGCAGCCACCACTAAGTCCTAGACAATCCACCTCCAGACAGCTGGAGATCCTGGATTCCGAGGACGAGGGGACAAGCACTCTTCCTTCCCTCAGGGATTCAGAGGATGAGGGGGAAGAGGAGGATGAGGACCGTAGGTCTAGGTACAAACTTTCCCTAGAAGAAGTAGATGACCTACTTAAAGGTATATATATACTACCTTAGACATTCAGGAAGAAAAGGTCCAACTGTCAGTCCATGACAGAATGTACCAGGGCCTGGATGACACCAAAACCAGGGTTTTTCCGGTCCACCGGGTACTATCAGACACAGTCAAAAGGGAGTGGAAGGACCCTGAGAGAGGTCCTTTTCTCTCCAAAACCCTCAAACGGCGCTTCCCATTCGACGACAAGGAGTCGGAGGTTTGGAATAAAAAGCCGCGGGTGGATGCCGCTTTCTCCCAGGTCTCACGCCGCACTGATTTGGCATTTGAGGACATGGGGGTCCTCAAGGACACGATGGATAAGAGGGCTGATGGCCTCCTTAAAAAGGCATGGGATTCAGCGGCAGCTAGCCTCAAACCAGCCATGGCTTCCACGGTAGTAGCGAGGAATCTAGAATGCTGGGTGGAGAAACTAAAGAGTCATATTGAGGCAGGGACATCTCGGAAAGACCTCTTGGAATCTTTCCCATTGATCCTGAAGGCAGTAAAATACATGGCCGACGCCTCTGCCGAGTCTATCAAGTTGGCAGCTAGGTCTTCTGCTTTAGTTAATTCAGCCCGTCGTGCTGTCTGGCTAAAGACATGGTCGGGTGACACGGCCTCAAAGATTAGGCTATGTGGCCTTCCCTTTTCTGGGGACCTACTTTTTGGGCCAGATCTGGAAACCATCTTGGACAGAACTGCTGATAAAAAGAAGGCCTTCCCTACTAAGAAGAAACAGGCACCGAAGAAAAATTTTCGTGCTGTTCAGCAGCCCCAAAAAAGTAGGGAAGATAACAGAAGCCGTTGGGCTCCCCAGAGGGGTAGAGGTAGGGGAGGAGTCCTGTTTAGAGCTCCCTCCGACCATACACCCAAAAGCAAATGACGGTCTGGTTCCAGTAGGAGGAAGGCTGTCAGCTTTCCTTCCGCAATGGAACAGGATGACTCCGAGCCTGTTTGTGAGGAGTATTGTCGCCCAGGGCTACAACCTAGAGTTTCTGGAACCTCCCCCGAACAGGTTCTATGTCACGACCCTCCCAAGGGATCAGGACAAGGCCTCTGCCATGACGAACCTGCTGCAGGATCTGATACAGCAAGAGGTGGTTGTCGAGGTCCCAAAACATCAGCAAGGGCAAGGGTTTTACTCCCACATTTTCCTAGTCAGAAAACCCTCAGGAAAATTTCGGTTGATCTTAAATCTAAAGATCCTAAACCGATCGATCCGGTGCAAACATTTTCGTATGGACACCATCCACTCGATAACGAGATTGTTAATGCCGAATTGTTTCCTGGCATCCCTAGATCTAAGGGATGCTTACCTACACATTCCAATTGCCCAGACCTCCCAGCAATTTTTGCGGCTGGCAGTCAATCTAGGGGAGTCCATTTGGCACCTGCAATTCAGGGCTCTGCCCTTCGGACTCTCATCCTCCCCCAGGATCTTCACGAAGATTTTGGCGGAAGCTCTGGAGCCCCTGAGGTTGAAGGGAATCTGCGTAGTACCCTATCTAGACGACCTTCTGTTTTTTGCAGACTCCAAGGAGCAGGTAGCCATGAATTTGCAGGTTGCTCAAATTCACCTCAGAAACCTGGGGTGGCTCCTCAACTTAGAGAAGTCAAGCCTGGTACCAAGTCAGGAAATAACTTTCCTGGGTTATGTAATCAACTCAGTCCTCCAGAGAGTTTTTCTCCCGCAGGCAAAGCTGGAAAAGGTCCAGGCGGCAGTGAAGCAGGTCCAAACGAACTGTGCAATCTCAGTTCGTTCTGCCATGAAGGTTCTGGGGCTTCTCACAGCCGCAATACCGGCAGTACCTTGGGCTCGGTTTCACGCCAGGCCTCTTCAGGCAAATATCCTGAAGTCCTGGTCGCATCAGGTTTCTCTAGAGAAACAAATCAGGCTCACGGTAAGAGTAAAAAGGGCTCTATGGTGGTGGAGGTGTCCGACCAACCTTTCCAGAGGTCTCCCGTGGGTCTTCCCGTTGGACAAGCGCCTCACAACAGACGCGAGTGCTTGGGGTTGGGGGGCTCATCTGGACGGTTTGACGACACAAGGGACCTGGACCAAAACAGAGTCTCGAAGGTCGTCAAACTGGCGGGAGCTCAGGGCCATTCTCTTAGCTCTTTTGAGTTTTTCAAGAGGAAGTGAGGGGTCATCATGTCCAGATCCTCTCGGACAATACGACCGCGGTGGCTTATGTACAGCGACAGGGAGGAACCAGGAGCAAGGCTCTTATGGACTTAGCCGAGCAACTTTTCAGTTGGGCGGAACCATGGGTAGCCTCCCTCTCGGCAGTCCACCTGAAGGGTTCCTTAAACCTTTTTGCGGATATGCTCAGCAGGAAAAGGCTGTTGGAGGCAGAATGGGCTCTGAATCAAGAAGTCTTTCTTATGATCACCAAAGTGTGGGGGTCTCCTCAAATAGACCTTTTTGCCAATCGGCAGAACTGCAAGGTCCGCAGTTTCTTTTCCCTGCACAGGGAGGACGGAGCCGTGGGTCTAGATGCCCTAGCTCACCCATGGCACTACCACCTGTGCTATGCCTTTCCCCCCTTCCCGTTAATTCCGTTAGTACTGAGGAAGTTCAGGGAAGAGGGGATCGGTATGATCCTAATCACACCCTACTGGCCCAAAAGGCCCTGGTTTTCAGCTCTCCTAGGCTTAGCAGTGGAGCCTCCGTGGAGGCTGCCAGTCAGGGAGGACCTGCTGTTGCAGGGAACGGTGGTTCACCCAGAAGTAGGCAGACTTCAGTTAACTGCCTGGCTTCTGAAAAAGACCTCCTAAAAGCTAGAGGCCTGTCTGATAGAGTGGTTAGGACTCTTCTGTCCAGTAGGAAGGAGGTGACTAGGGCAATATACTTTAAAGTTTGGAAAAAATTTAATTCATACTGTACCTCTAAGGGATTCCAGGTCAAAAGTGTAGTGTCCGTTCTGGAATTTCTCCAAGAGGGGATGGAAAAAGGATTAGCAGCTAGCACCCTGAAAACGCAGGTAACAGCTCTATCTGTTTATTTTGAAAAAACCCTGTCCAGGGAGACTTTAATTTCCAGATTTTTTAGAGCTCTGGCTCGAAATAGGCCAGTGGCTCCTACCTTTTTCCCTAGTTGGGATTTATCCATTGTCCTTCAGGGACTTATGGAGGCACCTTTTGAACCCCTGCAGGGGTCTTGTTTAAAAGATTTAGTCTTGAAAACTATTTTTTTGGTGGCTATTACGTCAGCGAGGCGTATTAGTGAGCTGCAAGCTCTAGCAGTTACGGAACCTTTCCTTAGAATTTTCCCAGACAGAGTGGTTCTTCAAACAGACCCAGCTTTCCTGCCCAAGGTCTCCTCGAAGTTTCATCACTCCCAACAAATTGTTTTGCCTACCTTCTCTACAGCTCCTGCCAACGCAGGTGAGGAGGCGTTCCACACGCTAGATGTAAGGAGATGTCTTCTGCAGTTCCTTTTGGTCACTAGGGAGTTCAGGAAGTCTAATGCCCTCTTTGTGATCTTCTCAGGACCCCGCAAGGGGGAAAAAGCTTTGAAGAGCACCTTGGGCAGGTGGCTTAGGGGGGCTATTGCAGAGGCCTACAAGGCCAAAGGGGAAGTGCCCCCAGCGGGGATTGCTGCCCACTCCACAAGGGCAACAGCAGTATCTTGGGCTGAAAGGGCCGGTGCTACGCCTGATCAGATCTGTAAGGCGGCCACGTGGTCAAGCTACTCGACCTTCCTTCGGCACTACAGGCTGGACTTGCTGTCAGCTGCAGATCAGCCTTTGGCAGGAAGGTACTGCAGGCAGTAGTCCCACCCTAGGTAAGCTTCTCGGTTATCCTCTTCGGGGTTGTCCTGAAAGGCGATTTGAGAAAGACTTGGTTAGACTTACCGGTGACGGTATTTCTAAGAGCCTTTCAGGACAACCCCTAGTTCCCTCCCTTGTGTTTCTGAATGCATAAAAAGGATACAAGTATCTGTCATGGTTTTTTGTGTGGTTCTCTGTGCTTTGTTTTTCAGTATGCCGGAGGTCCCCAATAACTGAAGCCATGGAGGAAGAGGAGGGGTTTTAAAGGTCAAGCATGTGTTTCCTGAAAAGTGGGCGGAGCTGCGCTCTCTCCAGGGTTGTCCTGAAAGGCTCTTAGAAATACCGTCACCGGTAAGTCTAACTAAGTCTTTCCGTCTGATTTTGTCTGACACTGGTGTTGCATACACACGATCGGACAAAGTTGTGGGAAAATCCCATCATTCTGAAAATGGTGGCGTTCGTTGCGTACAACGGAACTACGTAAATGCTAGTAGCCAATAGCTTTGGTCTCGTAATTTGATCTGAGCATGCGTGGCACTTTGTCCGTCGGAATTCTCTACACACGATCGGAAAAAGTCAGATCAGATTTTGTTGTTGGAAAATTTGAGAGCAGGATCTCAAATTTTTTCCGACGGAAAAAGTCCGCTGGAGCCTACACACGGTCGGATTTTCCGACAACATGGTCCGACGGGACATTTTCCGTCGGAATTTCCGACTGTGTGTACGGGGCATTAGAGTTTTTGGAATACTAAATCTGTGGACCATAGTCCGTTGTCTCTGTGCATTACACTTACCTCCATGTCCCAAATTCATAAAACGTCACTTCCACAGTTATACAGAATAAGTTTCTGTCCCCAAAGATGAGGGGGATTTCCCAGTGGCCAGCTGAGATTACAGGGGGTAGGAGCGTGTTGGCACTGTAGCTACTTTCAAGATAAATATCTCAATCATGTATATGGAAGTAGGCATAATTTACATTACACTTCACTGTGTTCTACGTATCTAGATGGTGTCCTTCTATTGGCCAGAGGTGTCTATATTGGATTTTGGTACGGAGGTATACGTGTGCCAAAGTTTGAAGCTCAAGTCAACCATTATTCCCGGTCCTCTTTATGTCAGCATACTATGGATCAGCTCCATCCTAGATGAACCTCCAGCACCAACCCTAAGTCCTCATGCACACAGGGCGTTAGAAAAAATTAGCTGCAAAGCCACTACCAACGCCATGAAAAAGCGGCTGTCAAAACGTGCTTTAACCGATTGTCGACCAGCCACCGTCATTATACTGCGGCAGGTCAACATGAACCGTCGCAACTATACGTCGGTCCCTTTAAGTGGGATAGCAGGCAGGGGGCCAATGCTCTGCATGCTTGGATAAAGGTCTGGTATGGATTTTGGGGGGACCTCACGCAGTTTTTTTTTTTTTTTTTTTTTTTTAAAATTTATCGTGGGGTTCCCCTTCAAGATCCTCAGAGCACAAGTCGGATCATCATGATTCCACTTGGATGTGACTTCTATTCAAATCAATGGGCTCTCATAGGGAACCATTGATTATGACATGTCAAAGAAAAACGCTTAACACAGCTTAATGCTGTATCCAGCATTAAGCCGCATTTAGGAGCGCCAGACGTTTTTACAGCTGTACCATCGCTCCTCAGAACACGCTGGCCCTGTGTTTTTTGCAGCTTGAAAGAGCCTATACCACTTACAGTTCCTAAAAGCCTGTGTGTACAAGAGGCCAAAGAATAACATGGAGAGGCGTTTTTAAACTGCAACAAAAAAAAAAAAAAACATCTGATGCCGGTAAAAGCAGCTGTGACAATGCCCTGTGTGCATGAGGTTTAAACGGTTTATAAAATCCTCCTCGTTTTCCTTTTCCTTTTCTGTCCTCTCTATGGACCATATTGCATTCTGGGAAGGTGTAATACTGTACAGTTTGACTTTGTTCTTTTTTTTTTTCCGCAAGTTCATTCCCTCACGTGAAGAACCTAGATTTCCGATGGGAGGGCATTGGATGAAAAGCTTTTTGGGGGGTGTACAAGAGTGCATACAGAAATGCATTTTCCTATGGCTCATAGGGACAGCGATAGGAGCCCAAGAGGTAAACCTGCCGAAGAAGCTTTGAGATCATTTAGGTCAGAGGTGTCCAACCTTTTGTCCTTCCTGGGCCACATTGGAAGAAGAGGAATTGTTTTGGGCCACACATGAAATACACTAAAAATAGGGATAGCTGATGAGCAGAAAAAGTTGGGCAGATCACAAACTAACAATTACTGATATAGAGTAATAAAGGTTTTTTTTATTATAAAAGTATAAGAGAGCAACATAAAACTAGTGCGATATTTGACACTGTTTTTGATAAACAAAGGCATCAATATCTAGGTCGATGGATGTAGTACCAATTTTCAATTAATTCTCAAGGTGCTCATCAGATATTTTTGTTCCAATTTTGCCCTTCGTGTGCTTCACCCTTGGAAATAGTTGCTCACAAATATAGGTGCTGCCAAAAACTGATTACTTGAATAAGGCTTGACTGTGAAGAGTGGGCAGATAAAACATATTAAAAAAAAAAAGTCCAGTAGAGACCGTATGTGTTCAGTAAGTGCAAACGCATTTTTACAAAACATTCCCCACCGAAAATCAAAATTTTTAAGTAAGTATACGATTTTGTGCTGGACTGCATTCAAAGCTGTGGACTGTAGGTTTATGGTGTCTTGAAAAAGTATTCACACCCCTTGAAATTTTCCACATTGTCTCATGTTACAACCAAAAACGTAAATGTATTTTATTGAGATTTTATGTGATAGACCAACACAAAGTGGCACATAATTGTGAAGTGGAAGGAAAATTATAAATGTTTTTCAAATATTTTTAAAAAATAAATATCTGAGAAGTGTGGCATGCATTTGTTCCCATATTGCTTCCACTATTTAGTTAGGGATATTGGAGTAAAGGGGGCTGAATACAAATGCACACTACACTTTTCACATATTTATTTGTAAAAAAAAATTGAAAATCATTTATCATTTTCCTTCCACGTCACAATTATGTGCCACTTTGTGTTGGTTTATCACATAAAATCCCAATAAAATACAATTTGTAATATGGAAAATTTCAAGGTGTATAAATACTTTTTCAAGGCACTGTAAGTCCTGTTTATCCTTTTGGCACCATCTAGCCACCATTGCTCACCCTCAACTTATTATTCTCAGTATTGTCATGCCTTTAGGACACCACAAACACATTTACAATCGCACTGTGTGCATTCCTGCAGATGCATTACCCCACTTCAGAATCTCTTTCCAAACAGGTAGAAGGGAGCTACTCAAAATAAGGAGGCCAAGCCATATGAAGTTTGGTCAGATATCTGCCAAACTGTAATGATAAGCATGCAAGAGTTTGTGAGAACATTGGAGGTGGCGCCAAAAAGTTTACTCTATGTCCTCTGACCGAGAAAAATAGGATTTTTATAACAGCTTACCTATAAAAATACTTTTCTTTGAAGTACATCACAGGACACAGAGCCATAGTAATTACTATGTGGGTTATAGGCCACCTTCAGGTGATGGACAACGGCACACCCTAAGACAGGAAGTCCACTCCCTATAAAACTCCTCCCACTACTGGGAGTACCTCAGTTTTTGCAGCAAAGCAATACACGTGTATACCAGAAAGAAGGGAGGGACCTCTGTATCCCATGATGTACTTCAAAGAAAAGGATTTTACAGGAAAGCTGTTATAAAAATCCTATTTTCTTAATCGTACATCACGGGACACAGAGCCATAGTAATTACTATGTGGGATGTCCCATAGCAATGCCAACTGAAGGGAGGGAGACACAACAAAATTAGGGCACCATGAGATAAGAGGACTTATATTGCAGCCTGCAGCACACTGAATCCCAAAGGCGATATCGTCATGACTTTTTACATCTACCTGATAGAATCTGGTAAATGTATGGACTGAAGACCAAGTTGCGGCCTTGCAGATTTGAGCCATGGAGGCTTGGTGATGCACTGCCTACGAAGCACTAACAGTCCTTGTGGAGTGCGCTTTGATTTGAAAAGGTGGAATCTTCCTCTTTAAACCATAAGCTTGAAGAATTACTTGTCAAATCCATTTGGAAATAGTAGATTTTGATGCTGCCTGTCCTCTTTTAGGACCTTCAGGAAATACAAACAAAACATTTGTTTTTCAAATCTGAGCAGTCGCCTTCAAGTAGACTTTGCTCTCACCACATCAAGAGAATGTAGTGACTTTTCTTCGGTAGAACCGGGTTCTGGAAAAAATTAAGGTAGAACAATATCCTGGTTTAAATGAAAACTTGACACTACCTTCGGTAGAAAGTTAGGATGAGGACGCAATACTACCTTATCCGTGTGAATAATTAAATATGGCTATTTACAAGAAAGAGCAGCCAATATACCCTTCTTGCAGAAGATATGGCTACAATTTTAAATTTTTTTTATGAATTTTGAGCAATTTTTTTTATTTGGTGGAAACACCACTTTAACCAAGGTAGATACCACTGAACCTGACAGACCACGCTTCTTCAGAATGTGGGTCTCAATAGCCAAACCATTAAATTTAGCGTTTGTAAGGTAGGATGGAATACCAGACCTACCGCCATCTTTATGATCTCTGCAAACCAAGATCTCTGGGGCCACAAGAATCACTGACTTTCCTTCCTGCTTGATCCTGCGAAGAAGTCATGGAAGCAGAACAGGAGGGAATGCATAAATCAGTGAAAACTTATTTCAAGGGAATACCAAGGCATCTGTTCCGCACGCTAGCGGATCTTTTGTTCTTGACACAAAGTTGTTGATCTTTTTGTTGAACCTGGACACAAACAGATCTACGTCCAGAATCCCCCATCTTTGACATATTGTCAGGAAGATATCGGGGTGAAGAGACCATTCTCCCGGGAACAACTGCTGGTGACTCAAGTAGTCCGCCTGCCAATTCTCTATTCCTGGAATGAAGACTGCCGACGGGCAAGGTACATTGTTTTCTGCCCAAGTAAGGATATGATTCATCTCTCTCTGGCCCGCACGACTTCTTGTGCCCCCTTGGTGATAGATATAGGCCACTGCTGTGGCATTGTCAGATTGGATCCGGACAGGACAATTCCATAACATGAACGTCCAGGCCCTCAGGGCCAAGCGCGTTGCCCGAATCTATAGGATATTGATGGGCAAGGTAATTTCTGTTCTGGACCATTTCTTTTGGACAGTCGCCTCTTCCAGGTCTGCTCCCCAACCCGAAAGGCTGGCATCTGTTATCACCTTCCAGGTAACTGGTAGGAAGGATTTTCCTTTCTGCAGATTCTTGGTTATCAGCCACCAACTGAGGCTCTGGCGCACCTTTGGAGACAAGCACATTGGGAAATCTAGAGCTTGGACCGTCTTGTTCCAAGCCGATAGGACACTGTTTTGCAGCAGTCTCAAATAAAACTGAGCATAAGGAACGGCCTTGAATGAAGCCACCATCTTTCCCAGCAACCTCATGCAAAGTCGAATAGAAGGATTCTTCTTTGCCTTGACTACCTGAATCAGCTCCCTTTATGGCACTGATCTTCACCTGGGGTAAGAATACCCTCTCCTGGGCTGTATCTATGATCAGACCCAAGTATTCCAATCTCCTTGATGGTTTTAAGGAAGATTTCTCTAGGTTGAGAATCTAACCTAGGTATTCCAGGTAGTTGACTTTGGTCTAAGTGGGCTACCGACTGGTCTATCAAGAGCAGATCATCTAGGTACGCTAAAATCGTTATACCTTGATCTGGCTAGAGGAGGGGCCAGAAACTTTGTAAATACTTGAGGAGCAGTAGCTAGTCCGAAAGGCAGAGCTACAAACTGAAAATAAAGATTTTCTATCTATCTCAAACCGTAGATATTTCTGGTGAGCGGGGAAAATCGGCACATGGAGGTATGCATCCTTGATGTCGATTGACATCAGTTCTCCACCGTGTAGGATGACTACTGATCAGATTGACTCCATGAGAAAAGAGCGAATATTCAAAAAACGGTTTAGATCTTTGAGATCTTAGACACTGGCAAAAAACTGAGGTACTCCCAGTAGTGGGAGGGATTATATAGGGAGTGGACTTTCTGTCTTAAGGTGTACCAGTGTCCATCGCCTGAAGGTGGCCTATAACCCACATAGTAATTACTATGGCTGTGTCCCCTGATGTACGATTAAGAAATACTGCCTATAATAGGACCAAGTCATACCCCTGTAAAAATAGTAGTTGGACAAAAACAATGTGCATTTTTGGCTTCTTGCTTGTACCTCATTTTTTCCAGCAGTGAAGGAAATCATTGATGGGAAGAAAATCCCTCCGCTTCTCATAAAGTAAAAACGATTAAGCAAATTTGATACAAAGCCCTCCCTTGGTTTCATCTCATGCATAAGATAAAAGGAGATGATTGTGGAAAGGGGCCAGACCAGACAAGAAGGCAAGCCTACAGGATAGGCTATTGGGAACCAGGTGTCAGACACTGCTGTTGGTTCCCATATTGATGGCAGTGTCATGGGAGTTCACACTGCATTTGTAACAATAATGCCCCGTACACACGGTCGGAAATTCAGACGGAAAATGTCCGATCGGACCATGTTGTCGGAAAATCCAACCGTGTGTGGGCTCCATCAGACTTTTTCCATCTGCTCTCAAATTTTCCGATAACAAAATCCGATCAGACTTTTTCCGATCGTGTGTAGAGAATTCCGACGGACAAAGTGCCACGCATGCTCAGATCAAATTACGAGACCAAAGCTATTGGCTACTAGCATTTACGTAGTTCCGTTGTACGCAACGAACGTCACCATTTTCAGAATGATCGGATTTTCCGACAACTTTGTCCGACCGTGTGTATGCAACACCAGTGTCGGACAAAATTTGTCGGAAAAAATCCAACGGATTTTGTGGTCGGAATTTCCGACCGTGTGTACGGGGCATTACTTTGTTTTCTGCCACTTAGATTGTTGTCCCACAGACTGTAAATTATTTGCACAAGATGAGCCTGTTTAATCGTCTCAGTACTTATCTGCTGCTTTTCTTCTGACATCACAGATGCTGGAAGCCAAGGCTCAGGATGCCTCCTCAGTTCAGTGTGACTTTTTAGTAGTCTGTTTTTTCCCTCCAACATCCCTGTTTCTCAGAATTTTACTGAAGATGCAAAAGGAGTTAGTGTCAACAATGGCCATCCTATTGTTCTGGTAGACATTATCAGCCTCCATGCTGTGGCCTCACCTCTTCAGGTGTAACGACTTTTGCCAAGATGGTGATTTATCTGGAATACTTAAATTTGATGTCCTGGAGCAGGGGTCTCTAAACTTTCTAAACAAAGGCCTGGTTTACTGTCCTTCAGACTTTAGGAAGGCCGGAGTATGTCCAGTGGGAGTAGAAAATGTCCTGATGTACAGCTGGAGTAAACAATGCCCTATATTTGGTGTCAGGGACTAGTGCCCCATTGTTGGTGTCAATAAAAGGAATTGTGCCCCATCGTTGGTGTCAGTGAGAGGAATTGTGCCCTATCCTTGGTGTCTGTGGGAGGGATTGTGCCCTTTCATTTGTGTCAGTGTGTGTCAGTGAAAGGAAGTGTGTCCCATCGTTGGTTTCAGTGGGAGGAATTGAGCCCATTCTTTGGTGTCAGTGCAAGGAATTATGCCCTATTTTTGGTGTCAGTGGATGGGATAGTGCTCCAAGGGCCGGATAAAGGCTAGCAAAGGACCACAGTTTGGAGACCACTGGCCTGGAGAATGAGAAGCAAAGGCTATGTAGGCTCAACTTATGATCTAAGGTGACTGACATGTTGGTAAACACAAGAGGTTGACCAGTGCTACCTACTTTATCCCCTTAGCGCAGGGATCCTCAAACTACGGCCATCCAGCTGCTCTGACATTCACAGACATGACTAGGCATGATGGGAATTGTAGTTCTTGAACAACTGGAGGGCCATAGTTTGAAGACCCCTGCCTTAGCGTATATGCGGCCTTGGCTTTAAGGGATTATAGCGGGATGATGCCCGCAGCTGCAGACATCATCCCGGTACCATTTTTTTAGAGCAGGTGGTCAGCTCTTCAGGGATTACAACTGATGCGGCTAAAAGCCGATCGCCTGTTATCCCGAAGGAGCGAGAGGGGACGTCCCACCGCCTTCCGTGGCCTTCTCAGGCCTTCCGTCTCACCGGGAGACCCGATCCACGATCCGTCACTTCTGCCAGCTAGAGTGAGACTGGAAGGGAGCCGGAAATGGCTTCCTTCCAGTCTCCTATGTGTAAACACAGAAGCAACGTCACAATGTTACTTCCGGTTTACTCGGCTGCCAATGGCAGCGATTTCAAAAAAAATTACAGTATTCAGAATTGCTGTTTTTGGCGATCTGAATACTTTGAAGTGCAAAGGAGGGATTTGGGGTCTTTTAGTCCCCCGATCCCTCCATAAAGAGTACCTGTCGCCATCTATTACTGTCACAAGGGATGTTTACATTCCTTGTGACAGCAATAAAAGTGATCAAAATGTTTTTGTTTTAAAAGAGACAATGTAAAAAAATAAAAATAAATACGTTTAATTATTATTATTTTTTTAAAAGCACCCCCATCCCCCCCGAGCTCGCGCATCAAAGAAAATGCACACGTAAGTCTCGCCTGCATATGTAAAGGGTGTTTAAATCACACATGTGAAGTATTGCCACAATAGTCAGAGTGAGAGCAGAAATACTAGCACTAGAACTCCTCTGTAACTCTAACCTGGTAACCGTTACTTTTTTCAAATTTTTATTTTTAGGTACCGTAGTTTGTCACCATTCCACGAGTGTGCAAAATTTCAAAGTATGACATGATAGGTATCTTTACTCGGCGTAACATCATCTTTCACATTATAGAAAAAAATTGGGCTAAATTTACTGTTTATTTTTTTTTTAATTCATGAAAGTGTCTTTTTTTCCCCAAAAAATAAGTTTGAAAGACTGCTGAGCAAATACAGTGTGACATAAAATATTGCAACGATCGCCATTTTATTCTCTAGATTCTCTGCTAAAAAAAATATATATATATATATATATATATATATATATATATATATATATATATATATATATATATATATATATATATATATATATATATAATACTATTTGTGGGTTCTAAGTAATTTTCTAGAAAAAAAATACAGATTTTAACTTGTAAGCAACAAATGTCTTAGGCATGAAAGGGTTAAACTTTATAATTCTTACTATTGCTTTAGGGAAGTTTTTTGATTCCTTGCCTCTGTCGGACAACTGTTTTGGAATTTCTCTAGTCATCCCTGAATACAGGTTTAGTTTCAACACTAAAGGCTATAACGGGTTACAGGTCTGGATATTTGTCATCTCTCTTGTGAAAGTAATAAAAAAAACATATAAAGTTATTTTAAAATATTATATTGAACAAAAACACACAGCAAGTATATCAAGTAGCATTGTGCATACCGTAGTGACCTTGCCTCCATTTCTGTGGCCCGCCTGCTAGCGCTGTCCGCTCTTCCTCTTTTACAAGTACCCTTCTTAGCAAACTGAGTGCTGAGGGGGCACTTGTGGGGGTGCTGTTCCTGGGAGAGGCTGTGTATGTCCATAGACACACACAACGCAGCTCCACTCTCCTTGGATTTTTTCGAAACTATCGATGCTCCCCGCTGAGACCACCGCCTGTGGAAGGGAATTCCACATCCTTGCCGCTCTTACAGTAAAGAACGTAGTTTAAGGTTAAACCTCTTTTCTTCTAATTTTAATGAGTGGCCACGTGTCTTGTTAAACTCCCTTCTGCGAAAAAGTTTTATCCCTATTGTGAGGTCACCAGTGCGGTATTTGTAAATTGAAATCATATCCCCCTCTCAAGCATCTCTTCTCCATAGAGAATAAGTTCAGTGCTTGCAATCTTTCCTCATAACTAATATCCTTCAGACCCTTTATTAGCTTTGTTGCCCTTCTTTGTACTCGCTCCATTTCCAGTACATCCTTCCTGAGGACTGGTGCCCAGAACTGGACAGCATACTCCAGGTGCGGCTGGACCAGAGTCTTGTAGAGTCGGAGAATTATTGTTTTATCTCTGGAGTTTATCCCCTTTTTACTGCATGCCAATATTCTGTTTGCTTTATTAGCAGCAGCTTGGCATTGCATGCCATTGCTGAGCCTATCATCTACTAGGACCCCCAGGTCCTTTTCCATCCTAGATTCCCCCAGATACACCACGTCTACGGGCCTTCCTTTATCGAGATGGCAACTCACCTCTTCATAGAAGGTTAATAGATTGGTTTGGCAAGAACGATTCTTCATGAATCCATGCTGATTACTGCTAATGATACTGTTCCCCCTCCCCAGCCAGCTATCATTGGTGTCCCTGCAGCTTTAACGGCTTCCCGACCAACCGCCGCAGTTATACTGTTGGCGAACGAGCCGTCGTTGGTGCTATACGTCGGCTTGCGGGGTCGGGGTAGCAGGCGCGCCCGCTGCACAGCGGGGGTGCCGATGCTCGTGGCCGACGGTCGCAATGACCGCCGGCTACGAGCGATTGTGACCAGGAGACAGAATAGGGATGAGTGTGTGTAAACACACACTTCCCTGTTCTGACAGAAGTGAAGCCCAGGGAACACAGTTAACCCCTTCACTACCAGTGAAATTTTTACAGTAATCAATGTATTTTTATAGCACTGATCGCTGTATAAATACCAATGGTCACAAAAATGTGTCAAAATTGTCCGATGTGTCTGCCATTATGTCGCAGTCACAATAAAAATCGCAGATCGCTGCCATTACTAGTAAAAATAAATAAATAATAATAATAAAAATGCTAGCAAACTATCCCCTATATTGTAGATGCTATAACTTTTGCGCAAACCAATCAATATACTCTTATTGCAATTTTTGTTACCAAAAATATGTAGAAGAAAACATATCGGCGTAAACTGAGAAAAAAATTAGCTTTTAGAAAAAAAAATAAAAAATGGGGATATTTATTATAGCATAAAGTACAAAATAATGCGTTTTTTTTTTTTTTTTTTTTTGTTTATAGCACAAAAAATAAAAACCGCAGAGGCGCTCAAATAGCACCAAAAGAAAGCTCTAATTGTGGGAAAAAAAGGACGTCAATTTTGTTTGGGTACACCGTGGCACGACTGCGCAATTGTCAGTTAAAGCGTCGCAGTGCCGAATCGCAAAAAGTGCTCTGGTCAGGAAGGGGGGTAAATTCTTCCGGGGCTGAAGTGGTTAAAGCTACACACTGGTGATGTAGTAGCCTTGGGAGGAGGGGGGGGGGCACAGCACCACCATCTGACACACCCAGAAGTGTTTAGGTGTAAAAGGTTCTGCTAATAAGTGAAGCTCTGCAAAAGCAAAGATCTAAGTGGTCAGTGGGACCAGTAAGCATTAATGCTGTTCTTTTTGCAGCCTTTTTTTTTTTTTTTTTTTCTGAAGAGTCACTTTAAAGCACCTCCAGAGGCTAAGTCAATTTTAGTTGCACTTGATAATCCACCTGGCATGTGTAGGTCTTACAGCTCTAACTACTTTCCCCTGTGAGGTTAAAATCAGTTTGGAACTGAAAGAACACGCCAAGTCGATGTGCTGCCAAGCACTTGGCAAAAATCTATTCAGTTAGATGGGGAAAAAAAGGAATTCTAAAATCAAAGACATGCACAGGATGTAACACACACTGAAGTCTTCCTAATGTGTGCAAAAAAAATGGACAATTGGCACTTCACTGTAAGGGTTTTAGAACAGAATGTAGGATACACTTCAGTTGTGGAAAACTGCAGTATCTTAGGGATTTTGTGTGTACCAAAATTATATACAAAAATTGTGTTACATTAAGGCAGGCCATTTATTTGAACTGCATACTGCACCAAATATGCACAAAAAAATGCGCATGCATTACTTTTAGCAATGAAGTGCACAATAGTGCTTTATCATATGTTTTGGAGTGCTGCAAGTTGCCATTTAGAATGGCTGGCACTGCAACATCCCAGCGCACATACTGCAACGAAACTGACTAGACATACTAGCACGGGGCGTGGCCTGATGGCGGAGCAAGCGGACGCTTAGAAGCGCAGCTCCGGCTCTCAACTGACATTCTGCAGCCATTCTTCGCCTAAATTCCTCACAAAAGGGCTCAAAACGTTCCCCACAGTGGTGGGCACCATGGTTAAATACGGACTGCCTTGGCCCCCATCCGCGGCGGACCGACTGGTGGGATTCCGGAGGGAAGATGGCGCCGGTTCACATGCAGGACAGGCAGACATGCAGCCAGCGTCCCACTCTGCAAAACGGAGCACAGCTAAGGGGGTGAGTGCTTCTATTCCCACTATATTCTGCACACAATCAGACCCCAGGCTAGCACAGGACTCCCAGCCACAGCATGACACCCAGCTATCACAGTCATCTATACAGCCTGATGAGAGCAGCCAGGATGAGGTCTCTCCCCCTGCTGAACCCACACTGGCCACCATCATGCTGGCTATACAGGACTGCAAGGCCTCCCTTACTAATCAGATCAGCCTCTATGCACATGGACTTCTCCCTCCTGAAACAGGATGTCCAAAACCTGCGTGATAGAACTGGGGATATGGAGGAACGTATCAGTACCCTGGAAGACACTGTACACCCAATGTCGGTTAACATGCGGGAAACCACAGGGGAGATGGCTGCCCTTCGCGCCAAAATTGATGACCTCGAGAATCGTTCACGAAGGAACAACCTCCACTTTGTGGGGTTCCCTGAACGAGCAGAAGGCCCCTGCCCTGAAAAATGTATTTACTCCTGGTTGAGAGATATTTTTGGCACTGATGCACCCTTGTTCTATGTGATCGAAAGGGCGCACCTCACTCCTCCCCGCCCTCCTCCAGAGGGAGCACCTCCACGCTCCATTATTGCACGTATTCTCAATTTTCAAGACAAGGTGGCCATTCTGAGATTGGCAAGAGAGAAAGGCCTGCTCAAATATAACGGCAATACCATATCGATTTACCCTGATTTTTCAGCTGAAGTCCAGCGACAACGTGTCTCCTTCTCAGCAGTAAAAAACCGCCTGCGCGCTGAGGGACTGTCATACGACATGCTCTTCCCCGCCAAGCTGCGCATCATTTACAATGGGAAAGCTAACTTCTACACTAATCCTAAGGAAGCCATGGCATGGGTGAACGACCACTATGGGCCCGCATCTAGACGCAGAGGTAACTGACAGCTGCACATGTTCCCTAACATTGACTCTCTGCCTGCTTTCCTAATATGGAACTGAAACCCCTTGTCTGCTCTAGACCATGATTGCAACATGACGGCTGACCAACTCTGCCACACTACCCAAAGGCTCCGAAATCATCCTGACGCCTTCCCTAAGCATCAGAAGACAGTGTCTACCTATGCGCTGAACTTTCCCCTGCTATTGGAACTACCAAAATTCCACCGGCCTGCCACCTCCTCCACGGCTGAAAAGAAAAGCAGCAGACTCATATACCCTTACACAAAAACGGCAGCAACATATCCTGCACCAGGACATAACGTTTTATCACAGGGTTTTTTACCCGGCCACGCCGGTCTCCACGTTTCCCCTCACCAGTTAGTGGCAAGGCCACGGGATAAGTTAAAACCCCACTGACAGTTGGGGGGGTTTAACTTTTTTTTGGGGTTCAGGGATCTAAGGCTCGCTAAGTTGGGGATGGCCGAGCAGGGAGGGGGGCAAAAGGTGTTCAACAGATGTTCTTTTTTTTTTTTGTTCCAGGGGCTTGTTTTTCTTTTTTTTCCCATTTTTTGTATTCCCCAAGGATACCAACCATAGCATTGTATGGGTTTTTCCTATTTTCCTCATTGACCACTCATATTTATGCAGAAGCAGATATATGCAGTACATCATAGATTTATGTACGCCTTTGGATTTCCTACTCATTTTGTATTTTTTTACACAACCCATTTTTTTTCCTTTTTTTCCCATTTTCTTTCTTTGCGTTGATTCAGGTTGATACCCAAGGCCACCTGTGGGTCCCTTCTGGTCTCTCTATTGCTAATACATATATGCGTGGAAATAATTACCTGCAGTATGCTATAGATGTATTTGAATATGTTCAGATTGGCACGGTCTTGCAGGTTTTACCTAAATCTACGTATATATGTCCATCTGGTTATGATATAATGTATAGTTTACTATGTTGAAGCACCTTAAGATAGTGTCTTGGAACACCAGAGGTTTGAATGCACCCCAAAAACGATCTCTTGTCTTCTCAGTTCTAAAAAACTGTCGCCCTCACATTATATGCCTCCAAGAAACTCATCTCACTGGCACCAAAGTGAGAGCCCTTAAGCGTCCATGGCTGGCCCAATCATATCACGCCACCCACACAAATTATTCCAGGGGGTTCTCAATATTATTGGCCAAATCTCTCCCAGCTGAAACTTTACAAGTTAAGACGGATCCAGAAGGGAGGTATATTATTCTTACAATACAAATCTCCTCTGTAACACTCACCCTAGTGAATGTTTTATATTCCTCCCCCCTTCTCGGTAGAAGTTTTATCTAAATTGTCACTTCATTTGCTGACCAGGCCTCCTGGGCCTTTGCTTTACGTAGGAGACTTTAACGCAGTGTTGGACCCAGCCATGGATCGCTTGGGGGGTGGGGGTAGACCTTTCCCCTCTTTTTTGGACTGGATGCAGGTGTATGGTCTCACGGAGATATGGCGATGGAAGCATCCAAGCAGTAACCAGTATTCCTGCCACTCGGACTCCTTTCACACCATGTCTCGGATAGATCTGGCCTTTTCCCCAGCGGACACCCTTCCCGTTGTTTCTACGGTTTCCTACATGCCCAGAGGTGTCTCTGATCACGCTCCTCTGTCTATGGACCTCGACATCCTTCCAGGTTTGGGGCCCCCTGTCTGGCGCCTGAACTCCTACTGGTTGGAGGACGAGGTGGTACAGGGAGAATGTAGGAAGGGCATTGTGGACTACTGGAGGAGCAACCTGGGAACAGCGGACACATCAGTAGAATGGGAAGCTTTCAAAACCACACTAAGAGGCACGTTTATGTCAATCACTTGGATTCTACGTAAAAATAACAAACAACGCACGTTAGAACTAGAAACAGCTATGGCGCAGGCAGAATCAGTTTATGCCTCCACCCCAACCCCTGACACGAGGGATACATGGCTTTAGACACGCAGGGAGTATGAACTCCGCCTACTAGACCTTACACAAAAACAAATGCTACATGCTACTCAGAAGTCATTCGAACACGGCAACAAAGCTGGACGCCTTTTAGCATATCTCACCAGACCTGACAGTCCCCCCATATCCATTCCCCGCATTCTTACTACCCAAGGCCAAATAAGTGAAACTCCCAGGGATATAATGGAAACTTTCCTCAGCTTCTACCAAGACTTGTATACTTCTAGAGCCACATACACTGAAACTCAACTGAACGATTACTTAACTGACATATCCCTTCCTTCTCTCTCGGCTGAGCAGAGAAATGAGCTAGAAACACCTATTTCGACTGAAGAGATTGCAGCGGCTATCTCTCAAATGCAGACACATAAAACCCCTGGCCTAGACGGATACCCAACTGAATGGTATACTCAGTTTAAAGACCTACTAGGCCCATATCTATTACGCACGTACAATAAAGCACTAGATATTGGACTTCTCCCACCCACTATGCGTGAAGCCCTGATAGTTCTAATACTAAAACCCCGTAAGGACCCACTCAAATGCGACTCGTATCGACCAATATCCCTCATAAACGTAGATGTTAAGATTCTGGCCAAAGTATTAGCTAACCGATTGAATATTGTAGTAACTATCCTGGTCAACAGTGACCAGGGAGGTTTTATACCCAGAAGATCCACTAGGATGAACATTCGTAGACTGTTCCATAATTTACAATACCCACACGAATGCCACCCCACGAGAGCCATTGTATCACTAGCAGTGATGTAAGTAACTGAGTTAAAATAAACTGAGTTACCTAACGCAGTTACTTTAGAGGGTAACAAGTAATCTAACTGATTACTTTTCCCCTCATGGTAACTCAGTTCCCATTACTTTGGCTTAGTTACCCCAATTACATCTACCGCCACTAGATGGCAGTAGTGTAATTCCGGTGTCCTGCCGAAAAAGTTCCCCCGCCGGATAAGGACCCCCTGTACTGCGCAGGCGCAAGGTTTGCGTAGTACGAAGGACTACGGAGCTTCCGAAAATTGCGGAACCTAAACAGCTCTGAGTGAACTCCTCACCGCGCAGGTGCAGTTAACATGTAATTGTACAAGGCGATGCCGAACGTTCCTGATGCTCGTGCTACTCTGCAAGGGGAGTCTATCGTGTAAGTAAGGGGCGGGTCTAATATTACTGTAACCAAGGGGCGCATTTATTATTATTGTTATATATCGAGCTCTGCCCATTAATTTACCATTCGCCCTCCGCCCCTTACACAATATAATAATAATAATAATAGACCCGCCCCTTACACGATAAAATAATAATAGACCCGCCCCTTGCTTACACGCTATAACAGATCTGCCCCTTGGTTAGAGTAATAATAGAGCAGCCCCTTGGTTACACGATATATAATAATAATAATAAATGCGCCCCTTGGTTACAGTAATACTAGAAAAAAGTCAGTTACTTTGCTGCGTAACTAATTACTTTTCCAATGTAGTAACTGAGTTACTAACGCAATTACTTTTTGGGAGAAGTAATTTGTAACTTAACTAATTACTTTTTTAAAGTAAGATGACCAACACTGATCACTAGATACATGTAAAGCATTCGATAGTGTGGAATGGTCATTCCTCTTTCGAGTGCTGCAGTTATATGGCTTTGGCCCCCGTGTGGTGGCATGGATCAAGCTTATTTATACATCCCCGAAGGCCCGTATTCGGGTCAACTCCTCAGTTACAGAATCCTTCCTAATTACCAGGGGCACAAGACAGGGGTGCCCGCTGTCCCCATTGCTTTTCGCCCTGGCCATGGAGCCGTTAGCAATGTGCATACGTTCCTCTCCAACCATTAAGGGTCTCCCTATCGCCTCCATAGAGGAACGAATTTCACTCTATGCAGATGACACTTTGGTATACCTTGCAGATACTAATACATCCCTCAAATCACTACTGATCGAGATTGATAAATTCGGGGACTACTCGGGATTCCGGGTGAACTGGGATAAATCCATCCTCTTTCCCTTAAAGCGGTTCTGCACTCATTTCATTTAGTAAATCTCTTTGCCTTCCAAATCAGGCAAAGAGTACTAAATGAAATGTTTTTTTTTTTTTTTTTTTTTTTTACTTACCTTGTAATTGAAGACTTCCGGTCTTCTCCCTCTGCGGCGGCGGGCGGGGTCTTGCGTCGATCGTCGTCACGCCGCACTGTCTCCTGGGATCTGGTGTCATTGATCCCAGGAGTCAGTGCGGGCATCTTCCGAAATCTCGCGAGATTTCGGCCACATCTTCCGAAATCTCCCGAGATTTCGGCCGCATCTGCCGAAATCTCGTGAGATCTCGGCAGATGAGCCGTTACTGCGCACGCGCGAGTAACGGCAGTGCATGCTGGGCCATCTAAAGTCCCTGTGGGTGTTTCACATGCCCACAGGCAAGATGGCCCCCAGCACTAAAGAAGAAGACGAGGAACTTCATCGGACGAAAACCGGCGGCGATCGAGATGGAAGATGGAACAGGTGAGTCCCCTAATAAAGGTAAGCACACTTTACATTACATCCTAAAAAAAAAAATTTTTTTTTCAGAGTGCAGAACCGCTTTAAATACAGCTGCTACTACCCAGATTCACCCGGACTCTAAATTACAAGTAGTGTCTTCATTCAGATATTTAGGGGTAATAGTGCAAACGCCCCTGTCCACATATATTGCCAATAATTTAGAAACACTACTAACTCGACTACAGGAACAAATGAAACAATGGATGGACCTACCTCTAGACCTCATGGGGAGGGCAAATACAATTAAAATGATCTACCTGCCGAAACTACTTTACATTATGGCTAATTCCCCATGCAAAGTACCCAAATCAGTTTTTAAACGTGTAGACTCAATCTGTACAACGTTCCTATGGAAGGGTGGTTCCCCTAAGGTGGCACTTGAGACGCTAAGGTTGCCAACACTTGGCAGGTTTGGCGTTTCCAAATTT
Source organism: Lithobates sylvaticus (assembly GCA_028564925.1). Taxonomy (NCBI): domain Eukaryota; kingdom Metazoa; phylum Chordata; class Amphibia; order Anura; family Ranidae; genus Lithobates; species Lithobates sylvaticus. The sequence goes on along the minus strand of CM053027.1, from coordinate 560,005,629 downwards.
TTTTCTGTACTATTTAGCATCCCAGCTAATGCACATTTACGATTGGCTGCATCCAGTCTCAGCTAATGCCTGCACTACCACAGAGGGAGCCATTGCATCTTCAATGGAAACACTCCACAATGTAGTTTACAGAGGCAAGGCCCCTTCCAGACCAGGCACTTCTGTTCTGTCCACCTCCCTCTCCATCTTCCAGCACGTTACAAAAAAAAATTACCCGCAAAACATGGTCAACATCTCCAAACCATCCCCTATGGTTTAACCCCGCGCTCCAGGAATTATATTCCCTGCCTGACCCCAATTGCTGCTACTCCAAGGGGGTGAAGTATCTGTGTCATTTATATGATGGGCTTTAAATCCTTTGATCAGCTGAGACTTGACTTTGACCTTCCCCGCTCTTATCTGTTCTATTACTACCAGCTTAGACATGCTATTCGCACACAGTTTGGCTCCCTGGATGACCCCACTGACCTATCCCCATTAGTAAAACTACTGAGACAACCAGACTCTACTAAACTTGTCTCTGCCTACTACGCCGCCCTAATGACAGACTTCAACCCTAGATTCTGTAAAGCAGAAGACAAATGGATATCCATGGATATCTCAATTACAGAGGATGACAAGACAGAGTTTAGTGACACGTATAAGACCTCGGTTATAGCATCAAGGGACCGTATTATACAAATTTAAGATTTTCCATCAGTCTCATCTTACCCTGACTAGGTTGCGTAAGATGGGAATGATGCCTACTGCCAGCTGTTTTCGAGGCTGTGGCCAAGAAGCTGATTTTCTTCACTGTTTCTGGACATGCCCAATGGTAAATGACTTCTGGAGAGAAGTGGGTTCTTTTATTTCCTCGGCCTTGGGCCTCCCTAACATTGTACATCCCAAGAACAGCCTACTGGGAATTTTTGGTGACTTACAACTATCTTCACATGCTAAAAGGTTGATGTGTATCCTTTATTTCTATGCCAGAAAGACTATATCTATTAACATGGAAGGGTACACAAGCCTCTATGAAAAACCTTTGGTTAAAACTAATTAATGACACGGAAAAAAAAAAAAAACTAAATTAATGATGCTATACCACTGTATAAACTCACCTTTGAGCTTCGGAAGCATAAAAAAACATTTCACAAAATCTGGGACAGATGGCTTAGTAGCCCCCTGACCCTTTCTCAGCACCGAATCCATCCTACAACTCTCTATAGCCCGTGCCAAGCCAAAGTATAATATACTGCACTTAGAATACCTGTAATATTGTACATTTATGCATTATTACTAGATTGATTGTACCACCAACTGCCTTACTATATAAGCCTAACATAGGCTGAGACAAGTTACTGTATAACGAAGAGTGTTTTGTAACTATCCACTGTCTGTATGATATACTTTGTGTTGTTTTTTTTTTTTTTTTTCTTTTCTTGGTTTGTTTGTAAAAAAAAAAAAAAAAAAAACAATAAAAAGACATACTAGCACATTATGACAGACTTACCTATAAAATAGATCCTTTCAGCAGCATGCGGTCACCGCTGACAGAGCTTCTGTACCTGGCCTTCCTTTCAGGTTTGCTTGCTCTGGCAGCTTGAATGTGCACAGGAGTCACGATGGCAGCACTGTGCTATGAATGGACGGGCACACTACAATGTACCATCCAAACCGAGCACAATTCACACGCATCGGTAACGTCAATACATTACCTGCATTAAGGTAAACCACCCATCTCTCTCGAACCAGTGCTGTGCCCATTTGCAGCAGTACTGTTTTTTCTCCCTGCTCTCAGGAGGACAGGCTGATAGCAGCAAATCCAATGAGAAGGGAGAAGGACCAAGCCACATAGTGTCTCTCTATGGAAGCACACAGCACATGGATTGCTATGGTTGCACATTCAGGAGAGTAGGAGCAGACACCAGTGGGAGGCCCCAGAAGAGGAGGTAAGGCCACTGCAATATCCTTGCTTGTTTGCATAGGTTACCTTAAACACTTCAAAGACATCCTGCTAGGTTACAGTGCATCCAGAAAGATTTCACAGCGCGTCACTTTTTCCACATTTTGTTATGTTACAGCCTTATTTCAAAATGGATTAAATTCATTATTTTTCTCAAAATTCTACAAACAATACCCCATAATGACAACGTGAAAGAAGTCTGTTTTGTAATTTATTAAAAATAAAAAGCGAAAAAAAATCAAAGTACATAAGTATTCACAGCCTTTGCTCAATACTTTGTTGAAGCACCTTCGGCACCAATTCCAGCCTCAAGTCTTGAGTATGCTGCTACAAGCTTGGCACATATTTTTGGGCAGTTTCTCCCATTCTTCTTTGCAGGACCTCTTAAAGTGATTGTAAAGTCACGTTTAACCACTTCAATACCAGGTACCACATACTAGCACATTATGTTAAACTTGCCTTAAAACGCTTTACGTGTGCCGAGAGGTCAGCGATGCAGGCGTTCTCATCTTCACCAGTCTTGCTTCTGGGTTCGTGGACTCCGGCTCGATGGCCAGAGTCGCGATGACGTCACTCCGGCGCACGTGCGTGGGAGCCGCTGTTCACAGAAAAGGGCTCTGAAGAAACGGCACGGGTGGCCTTTTCTTCAGAATGCATGCGCCAGCAATATCACTGGCTGCACGTACACTAAATGTACACTCCTAAAAGTTGCACAGGGAGGAGCCAACGTGGCACCCGAGTAGAGGAGGATCAGGTCTACTCTGTGCAAAACCATTACACAGAGCAGGCAAGTATAACATATTTGTTATTTTAAAAAAAAGTTAGACTGCAGATAATACCGGGGTGCCGTTAAGTGGCTCTGCAGCTTACACATGTGCTTGCAAATGTGCGCTAACCAAACCCCTGTTTTTAATGCATACTGTTAGGTTAATTCGTGTTGTAAAAATCTTGCTGACCAGCTGCCGTCATTCTATTGTGGCAGGTTGGAACGGCTGCGCAAATTGCCGTAGGTGTACATCGGCTACTTTAAGAGCAATAGGAGGGCCCGCGGCGCGACACCAGATTCGATGCGCGTGGCCAGCCACCACGATGTCCAGCTGGCTACCTGCGATCGCTCCACAGAGTGCCGCCATTACTACTAAAAAAAAAAAGGCCAGAAATATATCCTATTTTGTAGATGCTATAACTTTTGCGCAAACCAATCAAATGCTTATTGCAATTTTTACATATTGGCAAAAAGTAAAAATATATATATATTTTTTCAAAATTGTCATTTTTTTTTTTTTATAGCGCAAAACATTGACTTCTCTCGAACTGGCTCATTCAAAATGTTTCCTTCAATTAGCTGCAGCTCTGATGTGTGTATTCTGAGAGTGGAGGAGTCCCTGCTTGTCAGAAAATAATACAGTGGTGAGGATTCCTCCATCAACCTTGATTGGGTGGATAAGGGAATCCGTAGTCTATTTGGATCAGATCAGGAAAAAAAAAAAAAAAAAAACCTGATCCACGTATTGCCACAGCTTTACACAAACAATTGGTTTTTGTAATAGCCCGAGTTGGCTGGTACTAAATCTTGGTGGGGAACAATGAAGTCCCCAAGAGACACTGGGGGTTATTTAGGAAAGGCAGAGCCACTTTGCACTGCAAGTGCAGTCGCTCTAAATCTAAGGGGTAGATCTGAAATGAGTAGACGCTCTGCTGATTTTATCATCCAATCATGTGCAAGCTAAAATTCTGGTTTTCAGGAAGCGAGAGGAAATCCCTTAAAATTAAGGGAATCTCTTGGGGACTAATGTCCCCATTGGGAGATTCTCCTCTAAAAAAAAATCTGGGGACAACCCAAACGTTTGGATTTCCTTTACTTTCAGGATAATGGTAAACAGGACAAATAGAGAGGGTAAAATCGAAGGCACAGACAGCAATACAAATTAACAGGGGTACCAATCCCTCTCCAATCTATTGAAAAAAGGAAAATTCATTTTTTTTTTTTTTTTCCTTTAGTTACACTTTGAAGACAAATTATCAGTTTACTATGGACGTTGGCTTCTAATTGGGTGACTTGTAATGCCCTCATTGTATAGTGAATGACTAACAGGAATACATTTTATAGCAAGCAACTCCATTATTTTATAGAAAGTCTTTGTATTCATAGACCAAGTCAAGCCTAGGATAAAGTGTCTTACACCATAAAATTATAGTTATCACATCATAACTGAAAATATATTTGCAGAACACCAAAACCATTAAAAAGTAGTTTTGCATAGTGCAGTGAGCTCATCCCTGACGTCCAGACCTCATCTGTGCACCCTGTGTATCTGTTGAAGTATGTGCTACTTTAGATACGCAAATGTGGACCTACTGTGAAGGTTGGCAATTTACCCAACTTCTATTTAGAGCAGCTATGCCTTCTCCCTGTGACAGCATTTATGTTAGCGTCCCTTGATGACCAATCTTCCCAAGCATGTGACTACTTAAGTGCATCCCTTCCAACGTTATCACTCAGGGTGAGACTGCCCCCCCCCCTCAAAATTCTTGCACACGTCACCCAGCTTGATCCAAGGAAAGAAGTTACTGACCCCTACAGCAAATTTCCATAGCACCCAAAGATGGGCTTAGGGACAGCTCTGCTATGTTGTGAAGGCAGGACGGTTCCAGCATTAGTAGACTGATATTGCTAATGCTTTGCGGAGTAGTGTAGTAGTTTTGCATTAATATTCTATAAACTTGAATGTACAATATAAAATATGCTCAATGTATATACATTAAAGTGTTTGTAAAGTCACATTGTGACTACTGGTGTCACCTCTGGGATTATGCAGGCAACTATAGCAGCTTTTCTCAACATGTTCAACACAGAGGAACCCTTGAAATAACTTTCCAGTCTCAGGGAACCCCTGCTAAAAATTACTTTATCTACAACTCAGGATACACAAGTGTGATGGTCACTGGGAAGATTTACCAAAACCATGTAACGCAAAGGCCTGCCTGATTGCATACAAAATTGAAACTCTTAAGGTTTGACCTCATATTATATGGTTTTGGTAAATCTAAAAAGGAAAAAAAATAATTGTATAGTATGTATCCAGCTTAAGGTTCCCTGAACGTGTGTGTGTGTGTGTGTGTGTGTGTGTGTGTGTTTTTTCCATTAAAAAACAAATACCCCACTATAGTTAATTCCAGCATAATTCAGGGGGGATACATGTATTTTTGAATAGTGGCCGGAGGAGCGCTGCTCTCATGCTGAAAGGAAGGGAGGGAGACTCACAGCAGAGAGCGGGATGACGAATGCACATAAACTGACCACAGTATGATGGCTCAGCAGCCATGATTACTGTGGTCAGCACAGACAGGGGGGAACAGGCAGGATCAACGAGGTATTTTACTACATAGGAAATGGCAAATTACACAGCACAAGCACTGTACTAGAGATCATGCCCTTTTTTTTAGGGTTACAACCACTTTAAAAGGGTATTAAAGTGGTTGTAAACCCTTACATGTACCCAGTGAAGCGACTCACCTCAGGAGATGCAGAGATTAAACAAATCCACCTACATAAGTTGTTGTACCCTGTTTATCTGCAATCTTCTCTTTCCATCCGATCAAAATCCAGATTTTATAAAGTTTGCCTGAGCTGTCAGAAAACAGAGGGTGGGGAGCTGAAATTACAGACTGCAGAGCTTACTGAGGAGAGCATAGAGCCGATTGGAGGGAAGAGACACCTCCCCTTCATACAGCACACAGGAACAGAGCTAAGGCTGTCAGTCACAGGCTGTGTGCTGGAGATCACAGGAAAATTTGTCAAAAGTGACTCATGCAGATAGACAGAAATGACACTTACCGTGTTTCCCCGAAAGTAAGACAGTGTCTTACTTTCTTTTTATCCCTAAAAGCCCCACTATGTCTTACTTTCGGGGTATGTCTTATATTGGGAAAAAATTGTCGGCTCGGGGCACATCTGGGCATATTATGGGGCACATCAGGGAAAATTATGGGGCACATCAGGGAAAATTATAGGGCACATAGCACATTATGGGGCACATAGCACATCAGGGCACATAGCACATCTGGGCACATCATGGGGCACATTAGGGCATCAGGGCATGGGGCACATTACAGGGCATCTTACACTGGGGATCTTACTTGCGAGCATGCAGAGTAGCGCAGGAAGCGTCTGTCTGTCATACGTTTTCTCTCATGTCACGCTGCTCGCTCCCTGGCGGCCCCTCCTCTCTTCTCGTCTATCCCAGATGATGTCTCAAGCCAATGGGGATTGACGAGAAGAGAGGAGGGGCCGCCGGGGAGCGAGCAGCGCTGAGTGACATGAGAGAAAACGTATGACAGATAGACGCTTCCTGCGCTACTCTGCATGCATCTCATTCGGCTCTGGCGGCGGCTCTGGTCTCTGGAGGCAAATCCCCCGTGTTTCCCCGATAGTAAGACATATGTCTTACTTTCGGGGTACGGCTTACATTAGCTGACCCCTCTGAAACTCCCGATACGTCTTACAATCGGGGGTGTCTTACTATCGGGGAAACACGGTAGTGCTCTGGATTGAAGTACGTACACACTACAGAGGAATATAACTTTGCTCATATTCTAGGGGTGCAACGGATCGTCACCGATCCGAACGGGTCACCCTGTTTGGATCGGCACACCCTGCGATCCGCTGCCTCGGCCTTAGAAAAGGCCGCGGCTTCGGCCTAGCTCCGGAGCGGCGGCCATCTTGGTACATCCGGCAGCCGTTTACAATGTGATCGCTCTGTCAAATGATGAGCGATCACTTGTAAACAAACCTCTGTGTACTGATCTGTACAGCGGAGGGGAGAGATCGGATGGCAGCAGCGCTGTGAGCTGGATCTGTAGTGCCCACAGTGCTGCTCTGTGACAATTGCAGTCACATCCATCCATACCCTGCAATACTCGGTAATACCCAGCCAATATTACAGTGGGTGAGAGGACGTGGACATTAGTGGGGGGAATGACGTGGCTATTACAGTGGGGACTATATGGTGGTGGAATTGTCACAGGTTTTTTCAAATTATTATTATTTGCTGATCCGAAAAATGATCCGATCCGTGACTCTGATCCGAGGAACGATGCAATCCGTGAGTTTTTTTGATCCGTTGCACCCCTATCATATTCCATATCTGAGATTTACAACCATTTTTATAGAAGCAACTTTAAAATAAATTATGTCACTTTTGCGTGTTTACATGGGAAATTTTTAAGAGGTGCAGGGCCACTTAACGGAAACATAGCGGTTGCATAAAATCCATTATCTATCACAAACTCATATTTTTGATTTTATGCAAGAACACTACAAAAAGTACACAGATATTATATTTTGCCAATATTCCATTTTATTGTTTATAGGACTTTCAGGAGAACTCCAGACAAAAATATAGAATTTCATTATTAATTATGCAACAAGGATATCTACTGATCTGCATTAGCTTTTAGTTTTTATATTGAATGTTTAAAATCCAAATACACACTATGCAATTTAGTCTTCCCTTAGCCCCAAAATGAGGCAATTATAATAATGCACTCGCCCTCAAGCGTCTGTAAGGCCCCTTTCACACTGGGGCGGGAGCCGCGGCGAGAGTAAAGCAGCGCTATATTTAGCGCTGCTTTACCGTCGTTTTAGCCGCGGTATTCGGCCGCTAGCGGTGCTGGTTTAACCCCCACTAGCGGCCAAAAAAGGGTTAAAATCCCCCGCAAAGCGGCGGTATTACCCCGGTGTCCCATTGAAATCAATGGGTAGGAGCAGTGAATACACCGCTCCAAAGATGCTCCTAGAAGGACTTTGACCGTCCTGCTAGCGCACCGCTCCAGTGTGAAAGCCCGCCGGCTTTCACACTGGAGTGAATGGGGCCGGATTTTTTCAGGCGCTGTATAGGCGCTATTTTTAGCGCTGTACCGCCTAAAAAACGCCCCAGTGTGAAAGGGGCCTAAAAGTTTGAGCACTTACCCCAGCAGTTTACAAAACAAAATGCAGTCTTTCCACTATTATGTTATCTGTATTATCAAATTACTGGCAATTTACATCTTGACTGAAGTTCTCCTATAAAAACAAAGTGTCTGCTACAGCCTGTGGGATGAATGCATATTCACCAGAACTATTGCTCGGTGCCTCAAAGTGTAGCATTAGGTTCTTAAACTGGGTACACACTAGTAGAAATTCATTTGTTACTCTAGCAATTAGTCGGATCAAAGCAACATTTGTTTTTAAACCATAGTGACAAGAAAGGAGCAGGATATATAAAAAAAATAAAAAATTCTCGAATGTATAAATTTCTAACAGTGTGTGGTTTTTGTTCAGTAAAGTCCATTCCTTCCAAAATCCAATGTTAAAAGCAAACAAAATCTTGACCGACATTCAAATGTACTGAGAATTTTTATATGCATTTTCGTTTGAAATTCTACCAGTATATGCTCAGACTTCGGAATATGAGGCGAATGGCGAGTTGCCTATAGCAACCCGAATCCTTTTTACATGTTCAACCCTGGGCTGCGGAAAAGACAGTGTGTGACGTCAGCTGGTTGCTATGGACACCAAGAAAGGTTTAGGTTTGAACACTTCATACATAAGCCCCATAGAGTCTAAACACTGAGCTAAAATGACTGCTGAAGACGAGTGTTATAATTAAAGTGGTATTAATCTCAAAAGCAAACATTACATTGCAGCTTACCAACTCCTAGATGTGATGACTGCATTAGTTCCTTTCTTTAGGGCAGGGGTGCCCAACCCGTGGCCCGCGGCGCCATCCGAGGTGGCCCGCCACGTCTTGCTCTGAGATGGCGGGTCGGGAAGCCCTGATCGCGGGTTCCCGACCCGCCATCTCCGAGCATCAGCGCGAACAACGGAGCCGCCGCTAAAGGAAGCAGAGCCGATGCTTCCTGTATAGCGCCGGCTCCTTCACAGGCGGAGTGATATCAAATGTACTCCGCCTGTGACAGGAATGTGTACTGCAGCTGCTGAGATCTCACAGCAGCCAGCAGTGCCAGTACCAGTACCCATCAGCAGTACCAGCCAGCAGTATCAGTACCCACCAGTACCAGCCAGAAGTACCAGTACCCACCAGCAGTACCAGTACCCGCCAGCAGTATCAGTACCCACCAGTACCAGCCAGCAGTACCAGTACTAGCCACCAGTACCCGCCAGCAGTACCAGTACCTGCCAGGAGTATCAGTACCCACCAGCAGTACCAGCCAGCAGTACCAGTGCCCACCAGCAGTACTAGCCACCAGTACCAGTACCCGCCAGCAGTACCGGTACCCACCAGCAGTACTAGCCACCAGTACCAGTACCTGCCAGCAGTATCAGTACCCACCAGCAGTACCAGTACCCACCAGCAGTACCAGTACCCACCAGCAGTACCAGTACCCACCAGCAGTACCAGTACCCACCAGCAGTACCAGTACCCACCAGCAGTACCAGTACCCACCAGCAGTACCCGCCAGCAGTATCAGTACCCACCAGCAGTACTAGCCACCAGTACCAGTCACCAGTACCCGCCAGCAGTACCAGTACCCACCAGCAGTACCAGTACCTGCCAGCAGTACCAGTACCTGCCAGCAGTACCAGTACCCGCCAGCAGTACCAGTACCCGCCAGCAGTACCCACCACCAGTACCAGTGCCCAGTACCAGCCAGCAGTACCAGTACCCACCAGCAGTACCAGTCACCAGTAACCGCCAGCAGTATCAGTACCCGCCACCAGTACCAGCCAGCAGTACCAGTACCCATCAGCAGTACTAGCCACCAGTACCAGTCACCAGTATCAGTACCCACCAGCAGTATCAGTACCCACCACCAGTACCAGCCAGCAGTACCCACCAGCAGTACCAGCCAGCAGTACCAGTACCCACCAGCAGTACCAGCCACCAGTACCCGCCAGAAGTACCAGTACCCACCAGCAGTACCAGTACCAGCCAGCAGTACCCACCAGCAATACCAGTACCAGCCAGCAGTATCAGTACCCACCAACAGTACAAGTACCAGCCAGCAGTACCAGTACCCACCAGCAGTACTAGCCACCAGTACCCGCCAGCAGTACCAGTACCTGCCAGAAGTAGCAGTACCCACCAGCAGTACCCACCACCAGTACCAGTGCCCACCACCAGTACTAGCCACCAGTACCCGCCAGCAGTACCAGTACCTGCCAGCAGTATCAGTACCCACCAGCAGTACCCGCCAGCAGTACCAGTGCCCACCACCAGTACCCGTCAGCAGTATCAGTACCCACCAGCAGTACCAGTACCCGCCAGCAGTACCAGCCAGCAGTACCAGTACCCACCAGCAGTACCAGTCACCAGTAACCGCCAGCAGTATCAGTACCCGCCACCAGTACCAGCCAGCAGTACCAGTACCCATCAGCAGTACTAGCCACCAGTACCAGTCACCAGTATCAGTACCCACCAGCAGTACCAGTACCAGCCAGCAGTACCCAGCAGTACCAGTACCCACCAGCAGTACCAGCCACCAGTACTAGCCACCAGTACCCGCCAGCAGTACCAGTACCCACCAGCAGTACCAGTACCAGCCAGCAGTACCCACCAGCAATACCAGTACAAGTACCAGCCAGCAGTACCAGTACCCACCAACAGTACCAACCACCAATACTAGCCACCAGTTCCAGTCACCAGTACCAGCACCAGCCACAAGTACCAGTACCAGCCAGCAGTACCAGTACCAACCACCAGTACTAGCCACCAATTCCAGTCACCAGTACCAGCCAGCAGTACCAGCACCAGCCAGCAGTACCAGCACCAGCCAGCAGTACCAGTACCAGCCACCAGTACCAGCCAGCAGTACCAGTACCCGCCAGCAGCACCAGTACCCACCAGCACTCGCCAGCAGTACCAGTACCAGCCAGCAGTACCAGCCAGCAGTACCCAACAGCAGTACCAGCCAACAGTACCAGCCGTGGAGGACCGCCAGCAGCAGCCACCAGTTATAAACACCTGGGGGACAGCAGCAACCAGCTGCAGGAATCCTGAGGAAGAAGTGATGATCAAGGTCAGTTGAGGAGCAGGTAAACCGCTGTGCATCAGTGTGAAAGCAGCCTAGTCCCCTTTCACACGATCGGTCCGATCGGTTCTGCCTGTCTGTTTTTCAGGCGGACCCAATCAGACCCTCCATTCACCTCTATAGAGCGGCAGATGTATACAGACTCATGTCTGCTTACACCCGCCTATCTGCAATCCGATCTGCTTAAAAAACAGAAGGGGATCTGTCCCCTTCTGTCTGGGCAGATCGGAGGGCCCTTAGGGTAGAGCGGGCTGCATCTGTGTCTGCTCTACAAATGCAGAGTGGACACAGACCTGCCATCCGCCCGCTACGGTCATTGTGGCCCGCGACCGGTTACCAAGTCGCTAAAGTGGCCCTCGCTCCTCAAAAGGTTGGGCACCCCTGCTTTAGGGCTTCTATTTTCATCTGGTGATCCAGCCCATAAGTCTGTTTAACAGAAAAGCTCTCTTGCAGTATGTACATATATTTATACACAAACTAAAAAGAATCCCAAATCCCTGGATCTCCCACTACTCCTAAGATGTAGTGTGTGCACATAATGTTTATTCGTGACAAATTTTACTTCAACGGCTTGCCGACCAGCGCACGCTAATGTATGTTGGCAGAATGCCACTGGCAGGCAAAAGGGGCGTACAGGTGTGTCCCCTTTAAGAAGCGGTGGCACGCGCCGCAGTCTCCATGACCGCAGACTCGACGTCCGCCGGGTGCCCGCGATCGTGTCACGGAGAGGAATGGGGAGATGCTTATTTCAACAAAGCATTACCCGTTCTGCCTAGTGACAGGACAGTGACTCTCCGATCAAGAGCAGTGATCGCTGTCCTGTGTGTTCAAGCCACCACTCCTCACAGTTAGAATCACTCCCTAGGACACACTTAACTCCTTCACTGCCAGTGTCATTTACACCAGGAAAAAATGCATTTGTATAGCACTGATTGCTGTATAAAATGACAATGGTCCCAAAAATGTCCGCCATAATGTCGCAGTCCCAATAAAAATAAATTTAATTTAATTAAAAATGCCATAAAAAACTATCCCCTATTTTGTAGACACTATAAATTTTGCGCAAACCAATCAAATTTTTTTGTCAAAAATATGTAGGATACATATCGGCCTAAACTGTGGGAAAATTAATTTTAGATTTTTTGGGGGATATTTATTATAGCAAAAACTAAAAAAAATACTGAGTTTTTTTCAAAAAAGAGCCATTTGTGAAAAGAAAAAAAAAAAGTAAATTTTGTTTGGGCACGCCCGCGCAATTGTCAGTTAAAGCGACGCAGTGCCGAATCGCAAAAAGTGCTGTGGTCAGGAAGGGGATAAAATCTTCCGGGGCTGAAGTGGTTAAATACAAAATTAATCTTTAGGCTTCATGTACACGGGATGTTTTTACAACCTCTCCTGAACGATTTAACTTGACAGATAGTAACCCACGTTTAAAACATCAGTTTTGACCAGTTTAGAATTTTTTTTTTAATGGGCAAATACGCCTATAAAACGGGTTACTGCGTTTAGTGTCTTAACTCATTTTTTTTTTTTGCCTACAAAACAAGGCCTCTAAAAACACAACTGCCTAAAAACGACAGTAAACGAACCTGTGTACATGTACACATAAGATAACATTGAATGAGTTCAGGGGCAATTGCCTCTGAATGTCCGTTTAGCAGCAGCGTACCATGCCTTACAGTCCTTTTGTTGCCAACTTTAAACATGTCCTCCAGAGGCAACTGCAAATGGCCGGACACAATTACAATATTTGATGTAATAGCTGTATTAGTTTCCAGTTTCCCTCTATTTTCATCTAATGATCCAGCCAGTAAGTCTGTTTTTTCCAACAGAAAAGCTCTCTTGCAGTTACAGGGATGAGACAGACCATTTATAACCCTGGCAGAGGTACTTAAAATGATTAGCTTTTATACATGTAAACCTTTATCCCATATGGCAACCCCCCCCCCCCCCCCCCCCCCGACTGACCATGCTGCTGCCCAAATCTGCCTCCTGTGTTCCTTCATCCAGAGCTCTAAAACAGGAGGTGAGTGTTACTGGCCAGATCACCAGGTGAAAACAAAAAAGGGGAGAAATCCTAAAAAATAAAACTGATGCAGTCACCTCATCTAATGATTGGTAAACTGCAATATATAAATGTTTTTGGTTTAAGGTTTAATGCCGCTTTAAAGCTAGCTTTCGAATCATTGCAACTTGACACATCTAAATTTTATTTTTTTATTTTTAATTTTTTTAAACGGAAATACATTCAAAAACTAAAACAAGCAGAAAATCCACACACAATTCTTTGGTAACTTTAAGTAAACCAAAAATGACAGAACATAGATTTAAATCATATTAAGTCACAGTGCAATTGATCACAATATCATAAATGTGCAAGCAAACAATACAAATTATAATAAAAAAAAAAAAGATAAATACAGTTAAAGAACCTCAACTAAAATTTTAATTTAAAGGAATGGTCAATGCAGCCAGTTATTTGCGCTGCCTAACCATAAGGATTTCTGCTTTAACCCAGCAGATACAGATATTTATACACAAACTGAAAATAATTCCAAATCACTGTATCTTCCGGTACGCCTAGGATGTAGTGTGCACATAACGTCTTATTCATAACAAAATAACATTTCACTTCAATTACAAAAGTACATTTTAGAGTCCCGGCAGTTGCCAACTTTAAATATGTTCTCCAGGGCCAGACACAATTACAATATTTGAGTCTTCAGGCTGCTCCATTGGACTCAGGTGTGCATTGTCAGTACAGGTAAATGTATGTGAAGTTGCACATAAAAAAAAAAAGGTACAACATCTGTGCACCCTTATAGTGAATGCATTTCCATCCAGTGTGTGTTTTTTTTAAAGTTCAACAAGCAGCATTTTTGCTGCATTTAGACCAAAATTGCACTTGATATAAATGCTTGAAAAATTAGTGTAATTTTAATAATGTATGCCTTTAAAAAAAAAAAAAAAAAAAGTGTGTGTTAACCAGCCCTCACAGTACAGTAATTGTCTTGTTCTTAAAGAAAACAGGCCAGCAAGGATTTATTGTAAAAAATTTGCAATATCTGTGAAAACGGTTAATTTAGAATACATATTGACAATATTTAAAATTACCACTACCCCATTAAGTTTATTAAGTGGGGTAAGTGGGGGGGGGGGGGGGGGTGTACCAGATCATGGCTCTTTTCTGCAGAGAGTAATGGCAGAGGATAGGCTACTCTAAGCAGCCCACAATTTTTTTTTGTTCAACCAAAATGAGAAAAAAAAAAAAAAAAAAAAACACAAAACACTTGTTTCCCCCATCCACACACTCGGATGAGGGAATCCCCCCGCGGAGCTATTGTGTTCAAACAGCAAGGAGACTTCCCTGCCAACAATACACTGATCAGCGTGTGCCTTTGGCTATACCCGGCAACACTGATCAAATGAAGAAAATCCAGCTGGCTGGTTGTACAGAAGTGGATCAGTATATCCACTTCTGTACAACCAACCTGCCCATACACAGATCGAAATTTGGCTAGTCCCCGCTGAACCAGCCAAATTTTGATGTATCTAGGGAAGCTGAAAAAACAAATAAATGGAAAGACTGCACTTAATTTAAAACACATTTACATAATTTTCCAAGAACTATATATATATATATATATATATATATATATATATATATATATATATATATATATATATATATATATATATATATATATATATATATATATATATATATATATATATCTCTGTGCATTACATTTCACTTACTGCCAGGGATATTGAGGAGCAGCTCTACAGAGTGTTTCAGTAACGATTTAACAGAAAGGACCCTTTTGCTCGGCCAAAATTATAGAACAAGCAAATAGCTTGCTAAGCTGATCTCATTCACAGTGGCGGCAGCTGCCACAGCCTCCTGTCTACCGTATTGAGGGATTTCCCGGCTGTGAATCAGGCATGCGAGTGTGGGCACGCAGATCTGGATTGTCATTTAAAGCGCAACTCCACTTTTGTTGAGAAGAGAAAAAAAAAAAAAAAACACATTCCCCCCTGGGTGATCTATGTACATTGCAAGGATTATAACAACCTTTGTTGCCGATTTCTACCTTTTTGTTATTCTGAAGAAATCGCTGTTTGTTCCTATGTTCCTCTGTGTTGAGTGGGTCTAATGGGTGTGGTTTCATAATTCTCAATCAGCGGTGCCTGTGCAGAGCATGAATGAGGAAAGCTGCTGGGCCTGCATCCCTTTAGACATGTCCCTATTGGGAGTATGTCACCAAAAATGACATTTTTGTTGCAGGGGATGCTTGAAATCTGACTTGCATCTTAGGCAGACTTCTATGAACATCAGTGAGGAAAGCAGGAAATTTTTTATGCATTTTTTTTTAAAATCTTTCTTGGGCAATTAAAAGTCTTGTTTTTACTACACTTCAAAGTGCCTTATTCTAATTTTAGTTACATCTTTCCAGGTTCCTGTGGTACATACCTGCTCACTAAGGATCGCTACACTGATCATTTGTTATCCAATGGCAGCTGACACAGAAGCTGCAAAACTGAAACCGTAAGGCCACACGTACGTGAGCAGTTTGGCTCCTCTGTGTCAAATCCTGCCGTTTTCAACCACCCAGGAGACACGGGTGCCAGCAGCCTGCCCAACATCTCAACGGCTTGATGCATACTTATATTTACAGTCGTATGTGTTCAGGAAAGTAGGTCCACAACTGCAGAATTTCTGCATTTTGGGCATATGTTCCAGAATGCATATGGTCCTGAACACAAAGAACCATTCCACACAGCATCCAGCTGACATATTTTTGCCTTTCAGATTTTGACAGGCTGCTGGCAGTGGGGTTGGGCACATCAGAGGCCTTGGGGGGGCACCAAAAACACTGATGAGATGCATATGGTTAAACCAACAGTGTGACTGTGGCCTTGATAGAGCATCTACTCAATGTTTCAGAGGTGCATTACTAAATCATGCAGGAATGACATGACAATGACACCTGGAAATATTTGCATGAAATATTCACATGTGTCATTCAGCATGCAGCCGGTGGAGCTGCTGGAAGGGAGAGACCACCATAAACACACAAGGGAGATGTAGGGACTGGCAAACATCCAAGTTATGTAGGGCAACAGATTGTAAACTAGCCTCTTAACCACTCTGGCCACGATGTTTTAGGAGGATTTTCTCCTTAAATCCCCTGAGATATTAACTCATCTAGGAACAACATGACCACCATACATTCTGGATGGTCACCGAGGATTTGAGCACAAATCAAAGAACACAATGACCGGTAAAAAGACAAAAAAATAAAAAATAAATCAAATCAATGACATCCTGAATTAGCAAAAGCCAGGAACTCCTTTCCAGTGCTGCTGACCTAAAGCTAGGTTTATAGGCTTGCTTAGACATTTTATAAACGGTTGTTCTTTGACAAACCATATAAAAGAAGAACGTTTATAAGAGCTGTGTGAATCCCAGTGTGCCTCATGTGACCACTTTTTTGTGAAACCTAAACAGAATGCAATGGACAAAGTGATAACTGGCCTTTTTGTGCACGGCAATGTGCTAAATGTAAAAGTACAGTACAAACATAACAGGATTTCATGCAGGCACACTGTGGTATGTTTACACCAAACACTTAACTAGATACCAAGTCATGCTCTCATCAGCATAAAAATTCATAAGGCACTCTGGGACTAAATTATTAGAGAGTAGGAAACACAGTCAGTAGAAGTTTGTGTTACACGAAGGACGAGACTCAGCTACACTATATACACATCACACTCCAGTAAAACTTAAAATGTCAATATGAAAAATAAACATGTGTATTCAAATGTGTGCAAAATAGGTCAATATCACTGAGAAAAATAAGACTGCAAGTAATACTGGGTCAATGTGAATATTTTAAAGAAGTTCTCTAGGAAGAGTTTTTTTTGGAGGGGGCTCATATGCGATTTGTAGCACATAGCTTGGTGACAGAAGCCAAGATCTGTCAGAATACTGACCACAATTCTGAAATAAAAAGCACCGATACAGACTTGTAGTCCAGCTGCTTCCGCAGATCTGTGAAGAAATGAATAGTTCTCCACAAAACACAACCCGTACCAACCTGTCCATTTCAATACTACTCAATACTTTTCATTTCAAATAAGCGCTCAGGCCCTACAGCAGGGGTCTCAAACTGGGGGCCCTCCAGCTGTTGCGAAACTACAAGTACCATGAGGCATTGCAAGGCTGACAGTTAAAAGTGTGACTCCCTCAGGCATGATGGGACTTGTAGTACCGCAACAGCTGAAGAGCCACTAGTTTCAGACCCCTGCTCTACAGAGTCCTCAGCCTTCCTTCCACAGAAGAAAGCTGCAACTTAGAGCTCCCCCTCTACTGCTCTAAGTAGAGAGCATCTTTAAAGTAAAACAGTCAGCCTTTTTAAATGGTTTAAAACAAAACATCCTAAGTGCAGGCACCACAAGTTGCTTGTCAATACTCCCATTACTCAGAAAACCCTCCACCGTCTGCTACTCTCACACTAGGTTCACTTTACTACTTCAAGCAATTACAGTAATGACAAATTGAAAGTTCCAATTACGGCTGTTCCTGTAAGTCAGTGGTCTTCAAACTGCGGCCCTTCGCTTGCTTTTATCCAGCCCTTGGGGCACAACTTTATTTAGGGACACCAATGAGGCACAGTTCTTCCCAATGGCACCAAACAATGGGAGACCATTCCTCTTAATGACAAACGATGGAGCACAATTCCTCCAAATTACACAAACAATGGGGCACAATTCCTAAAAAGAAACAATGGGGCACTCACTTTTACCAAAGATGGGGGATTGTTTACTCCAACTGATGCTGGGACATTTTCTACGCCTGATGGCCACAGTCCAGCCCCACTAAAGTCTGAAGGATAGTAAACTGGCCGCTATAGAAAGTTTGGAGACCTCTATTGTAAATTATTACCTCTCGTACAGCTGAAGCTGCTCCATAGAGGAAAAAACGGTCAGCTAAAATTTGTGCCCAGTGTTATCCCCAGCCAACCCCTATCTTACATTATACAGGACACAACAGTGAGGAGGGCTGGGTGGGTGGAAGGAACCACAAAAACTTCCGCAATGATCTTCTTTACAGAGACAGCTTTCTTTTTTTTATGGTTGAACTGGATGGACTTGTCTTTTTCAGCCTAGCTAACTATGTAACTAACTATGTATTGGGACCTTCAGTTTGGTGACAGACGCTTTGAGCCTTGAGTGTCTTACTTATGGGCTAAGCATTAATAACTGCCACTTTCTTTGCCCAATGAGGTTTTCCTTACTGGCCACAGAGATACATTGATTAAAGAAGAAGAACCGTAATATGCAGGACAGGAGCCAGGCAAGTTAGATCCCAATAACAAATTAAACTAGTTTAGGAGCAGACAGAGGAGGAATTCTGGATAATAACGTTTTCTCAAGCACTTTGCGGTGTCTGATTTTATGAAGGAGTTTTATTTTTACAAGTTCAAAAATGGCCAACAATTTCACATTAAATCACTGGCTAAACTATCCTATTTACAATTAACACCACTAACAATTTGCCAAAATCTACCATATATATATATATATATATATCACAAAAATATCAGATAAGATCTACACGGCTTTGTGGACAGTGGCATTTGCAGCTAGGCAATACTTTGTAAAATACTTACACACACAAGATCTGAAAGACCTGCACCCACTGAGATAAAAATACAAAGCACATGTTCAGTATATCGTGCAGCTTAAATATTAACCAACAGCTTTGGGAAAAGTGTAGAGGTCCAGTCCTTAGAAAATCTGCTGCTCAAATAAGATCTTCTCAAATCCAGGTGGAGGAGTATGGTAAAACTCATTGAACTGGCAGTCCAGGATTGCACTGTCATCCACTGCAAGAAGAAGAAAAACAACTGGTTAATCAAACACTCCACATTTCAAATGACGTGTTCTGTAGGCATCACAACCATCCACACGTGTCATGACCTGTATCATCTTTTTTTTCCCCCGCAGAGGTTTACAGTATCTCACATGAGTACACCCCTCACATTTTTGTAAATATTTTATTATATCTTTTCATGTGACAACACTGAAGAAATTACACTTTGCTACAATGTAAAGTAGTGAGTGTACAGCTTGTATAACCGTGTCAAATTGCTGTCACCTCAAAATAACTCAACACAGCCATTACAAGGGATACTAAAGGTTTGTTTAAAAAAAATAAAAATAAAAAACATATACTTACCTCCACTGTGCAGTTTTGCACTGAGTGGCCCCGATCCTCCTGTTCTGGGGTCCCTCAGCGGCTGTCTCAGCTCCTCCCTGCATCAGATAACCCCCCTCTAGGAAGCTCTATCCCGAGGACCTAGCGTGTATATAAAAAAAAAAAAAAAAAAAAAAAAAAAAAAAAAAAAACGGTACCGCTCCCCCGACGGGCCGCTTCATTGGATGCGATTGACAGCAGCGCAAGCCAATGGCTGCACTGCTATCTATCCACTAAACGGCCAGACTCCGTGGAGAAGAGGACACGGGGATGCGCACAGCAGGTGAACGGGCTCAGGTAAGTAACCGGGGGGGGGGGCTGTTAGCTGGGGGGGCCGTCATTGCCAGGTGTTTTTCACCTTAATGCATTAAGGTGAAAAAAAAAAGAACCTTTACAACCCCTTTAATGTCTAAACCGCTGGCAACAAAAGTGAGTACAACCCAAAGTGTCAATATGTTGGGTGGCCACCATTATTTTCCAGCACTGCCTAAACCCTCTTGGGCATGGAGTTCACCAGAGCTTCACAGGTTGCCACTGGAGTCCTCTTCCACGACGACATCACGGATCTGGTGAATGTTAGAGACTTTGCGCTCCTCCACCTTCCATTTGAGGATGCCCCACAGATGCTCAATAGGGTTTAGGTCTGGAGACATGCTTGGCCAGTCCATCACCTTTACCCTCAGCTTCTTTAGCAAGGCATGGAGGTTGCACCTCTGAGGTTTACTGCTGCATAGGTAATCACAATTGATGGCAAAAAGAATGCAGCATATTATCAGAAAATGTTGGGAGCAAAATTGGCATTCAAACAGCCCATGAGCTGGGCACAGGGTAACACTAGGACTTTCCCAAATGATAATGAGGCTAAAATGACCAGATAACAGAAAAAAGTGAAAGTTTTGGAGTAGTCTTGACCTCATCGTTAAGGCGCTTTGAGAAGCTTTTAAATATGCTGATTATGCTGGACAACCTAATAATTCACAGGACCCGGAGGCTTTTTGGCAAAATAAGAACAGGCAGCTTTACCTTGAGAAAAAAAACGGCTGCAAAAAAACGGCTGCAAAGCTGCAAAAATATTCCCAAACTCCTCTGATATGTGCTGGCGGAAGTGTGGGCTAAGAGGTTCTTTTCTACTTATATGGTGGGACTGCCCCAAGCCAAGACCTTACTGGCAGGACATTAGAAACCAAAATATGCCACATACTGGATGTGGACCTCCCCGACTCCCCAAGAAGCTTTATCCTGCACTTCCCCCACCATTCCTCTCTGCCTCTACCGGAAATCGGTGCTACCGCGCCTTCTAAATGCGGCTAGAAGGCTGATCCCCATTCACTGGAAAAGTAGTCGAATCCCCAGCCGACCGTATTGGATCCGGTTGGTGAACGAAATTAAGGCGGCGGAGGAGTGGATGGCGAAGTGCAAGGACAGATATATGACAATTGGTATGGGATATGGGCCACTTGGATTAACTATGTTCGTGGGGTTAGACCTGAAAGACCACCTGGCGACCCCTCTCAGACAGGTGGGGACTAATTGTTAATACAACTACAAGTTCAAACAGATCTGTAGGGAACATTTGAGATAATGGCTGTAGATTTATTACTATACTATAACTACGATGAGTGCATTCTACCTCCTTTTCCTCTTAGTCTATCCTATGTATGTCTCCCGAATGAAACGCACCTTATGTAAATCCATGCCATTCGGCTATGTTTCTCTCTTCAATTCGGCCGAGCCTGCACATATCTATTACTCAGACCCAATGGCAGAGCTGGAAACAAAATTATTGGTGAAATGATTCATAGGTTCCTATGCTTAAGTGACTAACATGTTTGTCCCCCACTCTAATGGTTGGATAGCCTACTGGGCGCAAGAATTAGCGGATTATGCAGGCACATGAGTCGATAGCTCGGTACTGCGGCTTATTTAGACTTGTTATTTTTGCTCTACACTTTGATTTTTGTTACTGGTTTGTACTTAGTTTGAAAAAATGGATACAGATTATATATAAAAAAAAAAAAAAAAAAAAAAAAAAAAGGCGGCAAGCCGTCACTGATGCTATATGGGGCAATACACGATATGAAAACTTTTGAAGAGGAACATTTTTATCATTTCCTTTACGAATATGGTTACTTTCATTATTGTTCCATTATGTGATGCCCAATAGTTTAATTTAGGGTTTCAACTTTTTTCCAGTCAGAGCACCCTTTAAAAAATATTTTCAGTCTCGGGGCACCCCAGTTAAGGCTTAGTTTACACTCCTGCATGGCGGGGAATACCCACAAAATCATGCGAGTTCCTGACACGCAGACACATTGCTCTTCAGCAGAAGCACAGGGGTGTCAATAATTCTTAATGGAATGCATTCAAATGCATAAACTGCAAAAATCACATTAGTTGTTCCCCTCTCTGCCAACCTCTGCACCCAATCCTGCCACTAATCTCTGGACCTCAAACCCTCTCTCTGCTCACTTATGGACCCCAAGACCCCACCCCCTGTTCATCAAACTCTGCTCACCTCCATAACCCAAACCCCCCTTTACTCACCTCTGTACCTAAAACCCCCTGTTGGCACACCTTTGTACCCCCCCTCCCTTTTGATTCCCTCTGCATCCTACTTTTCTCAGTAGAACCTCAGGGCAGGACCATTCGGTCATTACAATTTATAAGTCTGAGTGGTGCTGGAAGAGTGAGGAGCGAGCGTGGCCAGGCTAGTGAACTGCGAGGGACATATGGCTGGCTGTCAGGTGTAGCTCTGTATTGGCAGCCAGGGGCACCTAATACTGTAGTATGTATTCGACACATATCCCTTCTGCATTTTTTTTCTTCTGTGAACTGACTTTCACTCCTGTTTTATATGGTATTTACACATAAATACCACACAAAGCAATAGCACATTGATATTCCCAGGAACGCATGCGTTATTTGGGAAAACACCTAAATACCACATGCGATCTGGTTCTGTGAATGGAGCCCACTGTGTGTATGCAGCGTTTAGCTCTGCCAGCAAGAATCCAGTGATTCTCACTGGAGGCCAACCCTCACCACCCGTTTGAATGTGGCCTAAATATTTACATTTGACATCACTCTGTTGATGACAAAATTGTCCCCAAAGTCTGCTCCCACTGACCTATATGCGAACACTGTGTCCTGTAGTGACACAGAAGTCGCTGGAGAGAACCACTGGGAACTGCGGAGGACACAAAAAATGGTAAGACATAAGATTGGCAACAAGGATATCATCCTGAAAGACATTACTCACCATATACAACAGGAAAGACTGTCCCTCTTATGCCCGATGCAGGACAATGCATATTCTTTCCATTTAAATACACATTTAATTCTACATGATCATAAGTAATGCCCTGGAAAAAAATAAATAAATAAAATTAGTCAGTGTTTAATGGAGAAATAAATATAAACCTACTACTAAACACACACAAATTATATATATATATATATATATATATATATATATATATATATATATATATATATATATATATATATATATATATATATATATATATATATATATATATATATACATACACACACACACATACATATATATATACATACACACACACACACACACATCTATATGAGGAACATTCACCGCTGCCAAGCATCGGTCCAGAGGATATCCATAGGGGTCGCCCCACACGCGCATTTGACCCAACTAGCGATAGTTGGTCCACTCCCAGGGGTGAGTGCACATTGATTAGGGGGGCATCCTATTTAAAGCACTTAAGAAGCACGGAATCATCCATCTATTGTTCAAGTCACAGCATTGTATATTGTTTCACTAGCACGAGCACCTTCTTTTCACTGGGGACTGTTTGATTAATTTTGTTACCAGTGTATCATTTATTACCTGTATCATTTTTTTTGCATTTAGCGTGGTATACTTATCATTTATTCATTGTTCACACCAATTTCACACTGCAGCTGCTTTAATTATGTGGTAAAGAAATTTGTTCTCTTTATCCATATTAATACATACATGAGGTTTTTCACTTATTTTCATCCTTTGGCGCTTTGGTTCATTTTTATATTTTTACTACTAAACATATACAACAATGTTGATTTGCATTAGCCAAACTGTACAATGAAAGAAAGTTAAAACAATTGAAAAAGTGTCTTTTTTTATTGTGCCTTAAGACCTATGTGGTAATAGAATTGTTTTGGGGCAAAAAACAAAAAAAAAAAAAAAAAAAAATCCTTAGCCCAACAAAAAACGCAGCTTTTGCTGCAATGCTAACCTTCAATCTGCAGCAGTCCACATTAAAGTGTTTCATTTGCCACTAGATGCCACCACCCATCCAGTTGATGGCCAGCATCACTCAACTTTGTTCCTCTGCTCCCAGGCTGTCATACATGCAACTCCAAGGGATGCGCCATCACATCTGCCTGGGCTCAGAGCACTATTCAAAGCATAGTAGGGACCACCCACCACCATGCAGAGAAAGAAGAGGAAGTACCCATGTCATTACCAGACCCTCTGTAAAATAGGGCGTGCGTATCTGAGTATTGTGGGGGATGAGAGCCTCTTAAAACTGGAAATTTGGTTTAAAGTGGCTCTACACTGCATCTGAACACCAAACAAAAACACAAATTTATTTAGTATTCAAAGCAACCCAACCCCCCAAATCTATCCACTCCATAGCATTTCTGGCCATGGTTATAAGAGTAAGGGCAGATGATTCATGTAGCATTTACTTCCTGGAATCCATCTTCCCTTAGCTCAGGCACACAGGCAGGAGGGTGTGCTTAGCCGAGAAAGCCCCTCCTCCCCTCATGAAAACTCCTGGGATGCATGACATTTGCCTAGGCATAGAAACCAGGAAGCAACTGAAGAAATTGATAAAAATAAATAGTTTTAAACAAGTAAATATAATATAATTATCCATTTACTAATGCGAGCAGCAAAAGGATTCAAAATAGTCAATGTTGATTGAGAGAGTGAAGTTCCACTTTAAGCTTCCAAGTAGCAAACCCAAACAAGAAATTAACCTCCAAGTGGCCAACAAGCTTCAAAGTATGGCACATGCATTGAATGATGCCACAGAGAACAGTAGTTATGCCCAATGCAGCACACACTTCAGATGGCAAAGCCTGCTGAGATTGATGTGAACATTGTGCCAGCCTGGGCAGACAGGGCAATTTAAAGCATGCCTATGCAGAGAAATATGGAAACTTCCAATGCAAGCCTCCTCAGAAAAAAGTTAATTTTCTTGTCTCTGGCTTCAATACTTTGAGTTAAATGACATTGAATAAGCAAAAGATTCTGCATCTACCAATCTGAATACTTTTAATCAAGTAGTTTTAGGCTTTATTCACACCTTGGCGATTTGAATGGCTGGCAGAATTGCGGTGATTCTGCCCACAATTGCAAAACGCGGGAACCGTTTGTGATGTTATTACTTCTTAATGGCACCCCAATCGTGGTGCGATTTTGCCATGATAAATCACGCTGCAATCGCAGCAAAATCGCAATGCGCAAAGGTTGCCGCTCAAAAAAGGAGGAGCTCCTTTTAGGTGACAGTGTTGAGATTTGCCACGATTGAAGTGCGATCTATCGCAGGGCAAAAAACAAAACAAAAAGGCGCAAGCTAGACAATTTGTATCATACATGAACACAGCATCTGATTTTTCGCTCAATGTGTACAGTAATTGTACATAAACAATCAAGGAGACAAATGCGCATGATCAGAAGCAAAAGCATGACCCGGGAGAAGGTGGTAACGAACATAGAAAGAATGCCTTTGTCGTTCAACTATTAGTACAAGGTAATACCATTGTCGGTTACATCATTTGTGGAAAATCAAATGACCGTTCATGTGATTTTCTCATAGTGTATACCCCACATAACGTACTTTTCCCTAGAAAGGTGGTATTAAGGTTGTCTGTCCAGAGGATGTATGTGTGGGGGGTGTGGAGACAACCATTTCTGAGATATCAGTTTATTTGCTATAAAGAGTAACCTTATTATAAGTGGCACAACGTCAGGCTGATATTGCACTTTATTCCTGCTGGATATTATGAATGTTTTGAGGTGGAGATCAAATTTTGTTTGTAACATTGTATTAATTATCAACACTATAGTCTGCCAGCATCTGATCAGCTTAGGCACCTCCATAACAAATGGATCAAAATTACCTGAGCCTTGGTAACATCTGGGGCATGCAGGTAAATCAGAACTTCCCCACTGAAGGTTTTTTCAGGGTTTTACACCCATGTAGAAAAAATAAAAAATAAAAAATAAAATAAAAAAATAAATCTGCGTATGTTCTGAGATAGGAGGATGCTTCCATTTCTTCCTATGTTGTTCATCTAATTGGCCTACATCTTGCTCCCATCCAGTTCTGTATGTTAGGGCAATTGATGCAGTATGCCTAGATAATAGTGAGGTGTGTGTACACTCACTGGCCACTTTATTATTAGGTACACCTTGCTAGTACCGGGTTGGACCACATAGCGTCACGCAGCTGCACATCCATGATGTAAAAACTCCCCTTTCACCACATCCCACAGATGCTCTATTGGATTGAGAACTGGTGACTGTGGAGGCCATTGGAGTACAGTGAACTCATTGTCATGTTCAAGAAACCAGTGGTGAGATGATCTGAGCTATTTGACATTAGTGCATTATCCTTCCGGAAGGAGCCATCAGAAGATGGGTACACTGCAGTCATAAAGGGGTGGACATGGCCAGCAACAACACGGTAGGAAGTGGCATTTAAACGATGCTCAGTTGGTACGAAGGGGAGAAATAGATACCCAACATGTCATGCTTCAAAATTGCATGCGCTTGTGGAATGGCGCCAATCTTTGGTACTTAAAAATCCCTTGTAATAGCAATATGGCATGATCGGACCCATTTACAGTGAGATATGGGGGTCAATAAGACCCCACATCTCACCTCTAGGCTGGGAAGCCTAAAATCCGGGGATGGCGGATCCTGTGTCTGACTCACCGACGGAAGCGGTGAGTCGGTAGAAGCAGCGGAGGGCGGCGCCCCCTCCCGCAAGAACGACCAAGTGGCGGAACTGCCGATATGATCATTCTTATGGTGTAGGGAATCGCCGGCTGAAAAAGCCGATATCTGAATGATGTCTGTAGCTGCAGGCATCATTCAGATATAACCCCGGAAAGTCAAGGATGGCCCTCCGGCGCAAAGTGGTTAATTACATGCACAAGCAAAAAAAAAACAAGAATCTCTTATGTTTGGCTTCAACTATCTTGTTTAAAAGAGGCCAGAGTGAGCCCTGAGGGCCTGTGCCTCCAATGTATTCAAGTATTGATAGCATTTGCCTGGACAGCCTATACTCTGCTTGTACACTACATTAAAAAAAACACTACTGAGTGTTGCAGTTGGTGCATACACAGTAAATACCAGGTGACCACCAAGAATCAAACCCCTCCAATGCATATAATCAATACATTTTTGCCATTTCTGCAAGAATCATAATGGAGATTTGTGTAGAATCTACAAAAGTTGGAGGAGCCCAAACTATTGAGTGAATTTACCCTACTGATTAAGCACCTTGTGGCGATTCAGTTCGCATATGTAGCGCTATAAAAGTCATTCATTCATGATCAGGGCAGTTTGTACCATCTATTACGTTTAGCCTTAAATTTACGTAGAAATGCAAGGAGATTACCCAAGTACTCCTGAATATGGGGTGTCACTTTTACTTCTAGATATGTAAAAGGAGCTCACTGTGTTATTTGTGAGGCACACTACAGGACAGGCTATGATAGGGAACCACTAGTTAGTGACATAACGGATTCCAGAGAATAGTATCCCCATGAAAAGTAGGGTGTCAGTGTAAACAATCTGTATACTTCTGAGTCAGTACTAAAGCTACTGGATTAGCATTAAAGCCAGGCAAACAGTATTTCCAAAAGAGAAGATCAGTAATGAGCATATTTCTCCAAGCACAGGTTTCCCTGCAAAGCAATTTTTTATTTTGTTTTCTATAAAAAAATAACAGAGGCTTTACAAACATGTTATACCTACCTGCTCTGTTGCAGTGGATTAGCACAGCAGCCTGGATCCTCCTCTTCTTGGGTCCCTCTTTGCTGCTCCTAGCCCTCCCCCCCCCCCCCAAGCAAGCAGCTTGCTATGGGCACCCAAGCCAAGCTGCAGCTCCGCGTGTACATTCAGACATGGAGTTGAAGTTTGGCCCCACCCCCTTTTCTCTCCTGATTGGCTAACCGATTAATTGACAGCAGCAGGAGCCAATGACGCCGCTGCTGTGTCTTAAGATAAAAACCTTTTGACTTTTCAACCCCTTGAAGGATTCCTGGGGCGTCACCAGAACTAGTGTCACCATTGGATGATTTTACCTCCTATTCTAGCAAACCAAAATTTGGGATTTTCATTTACTTTCATTTTTAAATGATAACATGAAACCGAGAAAGAGAGGCAAATCTCCCCAAATGGGACAAAAATAAATAAAAATCTGACAGAGGTTCCAATCCTTCTCCACTGTATCCCAAGAAAATTAAAATAGAATGGCATTGATCACAATGCTGGATGGATTATCTATACTGGTAGAAATCACCCCTCCCCCCTCCATTTTTTTTTCCAGGCTACACCTAATATTAAAAATGCTGCCTGCCCCCTCCTAATACCTATGCTGACTAACCTGGCTAAGAAAGAAGTATATACATTTTCAGCCCACTCCGGTCTGGTGATCTCCCCTGTGTCAGTCACCTGCTGCTGCAGGGGAGAGAAGAGAGCGCTCAATATCTAGGAATGTCCAGGAGCAGCAATGTCACTTATAGGCTTCAATGGTACATCTGATGCTGGCACTCCCACCTCTCCCCTGCAGCCGCCAGGGACTAACACAGGGGAGCCGATCATGTGACAGTGCCGAAGCAGAGAAGACTGAAAATAAGTTAATACAGACAACATTCTTACACAGGTTAATCAGTGTAGGTTTTAGAAAGGGGCTAGTTAGGTTTAGCCCAGAATTCTACTTTAACAATTTGCACATTCTGGCACAGTAGCATTATAAACAGTATAGCACCTAGTGCAAAGGGCTGCACTCACCACTACATCACCCTCTTGTGGAAGGCTGTTGGCTGGTAGCCTATTCTTCTCCTCATTGTTGTGATAGATGGCTCCATCGTTTCTCATCACAAGACTGTGCACATCTTTTCCTAATGGGATCGGATTAAGGTTGGCTTTTTGGGTTGCAACTCCAACTCCCCAGACACCTGTAATCATTGGAAAAGGCATGTTTATATCAACAGCTTTATGGAAAAGAAAAGCAATTTAACAAATCTAGGGGGTCTTGCAAACTGGTGCCAAAAACACCCCAAATAAAAACTCCAAATATGTTTTTAGGACCAGTGTACAACAGTCTGTTGTGTTTTTTCCAAATCATTAGTGCCACCGGCTATAGTCTGCAACAATAATTGTGTTCTGCCAGCAGGGAAGGCTTCCTGCTGGCAGAACACAATAGCGCTGTTGGGGGAATTTGCCCTTTTATACTGATGGCGGAATCAAGCAATTTTGAAGGAAAACTGAATAATCTATAGACTACTTTAAATCAGAAAAAATAAATAAAAATAACATTTAAAAAATATATAAAGTAGAGAACATTGATCATTCGGCATTCTGGGAGCTAGAATAAAAAAGGTACCTATGTATACACAGGTAAATGCATGCACCATATGGGCCACACTCCGAGTATGTCTAGGGATATTTTCCACTGGTTTATTCAGTAGGGCAACACTACCGTCTTTAACAATACTGACCATTGTGATCGAGACTATGAATGCCTGAACCCTCATCCAGAAGCGACAAACCTTAGGGCATGTCTACAATGCATGCAGTGGTGAACCCGCCTGTCCACATCCCCTGAAGCAGGAGGCTGAGGTCCCTGGATACATTTTGGAGAGGTGCTCTGGTACCAAGTACCATCTGGCATATACTTTGTATACTGCCTCAATCAGGTCAACATTGAGGATACCTTTGTGGATTTGTGTGCTCCATTTGTGCCAGACCTCTGCCTCGGGCTTATATCCAGATCCCTCTTCCACGCCACCAGATCTACCATATTTATCGGCGTATAAAACGCACCCCCCCCCCTTTAAAAACAGGGGGAAATCGTGGGTGCGTGTTATACGCCGATCCCCCGCCGATTCTGAAGAAAGGAGCGAGCGGAGCCGAGATACAGAAAGCCGAGTGTACTTCGGCTTTACTCTGCTCCTCTCGCAGTCCCGACCACCTCCACTGATTGCGAGAGGAGCGAGCGCCGACAACATGCAGAGAGCCGAGACTAGCCGAAGTACACTCGGCTTTCTGTATGTTGTCGGCGCTCGCTCCTCTCAGTCACTCGGCACTATCCTTGTGTTGTGATCATGCAATAAATCACCTGTTTGTTCGCTATTTGTGTCGTTCCATGGTGTGCTGGCAAATATCTTCACCGTGACTTGAACCAGTATCCAGCTGGTTGTTGCTGCAGCACCCAAATCCGAGAGCGCTTCCAGGAACGTGTGCAATGGGAAAATGAAGTATCGATCCTCTCAGTCGGCGCCAATTTTAAATCAGGGCAGTGCTGCAACTAGACTAGCAATGTTGCAAAGGCCCTGGGCAAGGCTGCACTGGGCAAGGCTGCAGATGGACACTGATAAGGCTGCATTGATGGGCATTTAAATGTAAGTTTTTTTCCTTAATATCCCCTCCTAAACTTGGGGTGCCTGTTATATGCCAATAAATACTGTAATTTAGTAGGAGGTATAATAAACTGTTAATAAACCCTCCTGGAGGGCAGCATCCCGGATGCGCCCGTTTTCAAACATCTGCCAGGTCAGACTGAAGAAAATGTTGAATTTGCTGCAAGTGGAAGCTCTCTGCAGGGGGCATCCCCAAACTGCCTGTGAAGTGAGAGGAAGGACGTATTCCTCTGGGTCTAGGTAGTCGTCTATACAGTAAACTCCCTTGTTCACCCACTAACCAAATCTATCAGGTTGTACACCAGGGGTGCTTGGGAACAGGGGATTGCCAAAAAGCGGGCCACTGGGGTATATGCAGACCGTAGGGACCATCTCCTGCAACTCGTATCCCATATGTGTAATGAATGAGAAAGCGTTGGACTCAAAATAGCTTTACGGCGCTTTGGAGAAGTTTAAAGGATAAGGTACATTGCTAGCGGAGTGCACGCCTGAGCCTTCAGTGGGACCCACTTGGGGCGATGAAGGCTGTGGAGTTGGAGTAGTTGGGCCAACCACGCAGCCATATAATACTTCTGAAACTTGGGTACCCCCCAGGTCTTTGGGAGCATACATCGTAGCCAAAGCTATTCTGGGACTTTTGGCACCCCAGATATAAAATGGAGGATTTTAGAGTGAAACGGTGCGTGGCAGCAACGTTCGAAAATATAATAACCTTGTTAGGACAGTCATTTTAACAGATGCGATTCTTTTTTTCCCCAGCTCTTTTTTCCTCACCAGGTAATCCTGCATTTACTGTCCCTGCGTGGCTACGCTCACTTTCTCACTGAATCTATAGAGAAAGAAATGGCTGTCACACAGGCTGGACTTCAAATACGTCTGCCTTCGTTCATTTCCATGACACTGTTGAATATCAGACCAATACTTTACATAAAAAAGGATGATTTTTTTTTATGCTTCCAGATCAGCCCACAGGAAGTTACGACACTGCATTTCTGCATGAAGTCTGAGAAAAACAACATGCTATTCCGAGTGTAAAATAGCAAGAGATGATCGCTCCTAAAATACTGTTAGCGTGAGCCCTGGTTCACACTGATGCGATGTGAGAAACGCACAAGACTCACTGTGTTTCCCTACATCGCATTGCACTGCAAGGCAATCATGCAGTGTCCATGTGATCTGCTGCGGGTGTCAATGCTAGATTAAACACCCGAAACAGATCACAACATGCAGGGCGATTGCCAGAAGAAATGGCACAACACAGACATCACATGTGATGTGCACTGGAATGTGGTGAGAGTCCTGTCCGAATCACATGCAGCAGTGTAATCCTAGACTCAGGCTGCAGATAATTGTTAGCTTGAACTATCCCACTGAGGAAAGCTCAACATGGAGCCATTTGATGCTGTATTAAAATAACTAATAACAGCTTAAACCAGAAAGTGAAGTCAGGTGAAAGAGAAAAAAAGAAATAAAAATACATGCACACCTTAGTGATATCTATGTCTGAAAATCATTAATGATAATAATCAAAATAATAAGATAATATATAGCGTATTTAAATTGACTTCTATATCTTAGTGAATTTACCTTTTAATGATACTGTCTAGACAGTAATCTAATCACCCAATGTGTTCAAAAATCAGCATGCTGTAGAAAACATCACTGTGTGCACAAGGTATATTGTGTAGTGAAGTGTTTAGTTTAGATCCCATTGTCTTGTTATTTGTTAATTTCACTACCGCCTTCATCATTAGCTCACAATGGCCCTTGCACACAGAATTGTTTAACCATCTTGCTGGCTGCATATTCATTCATGTGCTTATTTTTACTTTTCTAAGGAAAGGAGGAGCTGTAAGGTACAGGTCAGCACAGTGCAATTTTTACTGCAGAGGAATGCAGTCCTTCCAGATTATTCACTCACGGATGTACCAAACTCACTAGTTGGACCTTACAGCCATAACAAAAATTTACATGCCCAGAAGTGCACCTAAGGCCTAGTACACATGAGCCGAATGTCGGGCGGCATCGGCCGGTTTTAATGGAAACCAGACGACAATCTTCAGGTGTTTACTGAAGTCAGCTTTGCGTCTGTCAAAGGGACATAACCGAAAAAAAGGTCTGGCGATCGGCTCCCGATCAGCGCTCTCAGTCAATGGCTGAGAGTGCTGACCGGAGTGTTCAGACAAGGAAGCCGTCTCACTGTCAGAACACAATAGAACAGCAGGGGAGATCAATGTACTAATGTTGGGTAGTTAGTACAGCAGCTCCTCCTGAGCTGTCTAGTTTTTATTTTATTTATTTTTTTATTCAACCAAGCCGGGTGGAACAAAAAAACTACTGTGTGTGAACTAGGCCTAAAGATAGCCACACCAGCATAAAATTTCTCTTGTTCAGCCCCCGGAATGACAAGAGAAATCTAATAGATTCCTCCATCCACAATAAAACAGCTTGCTTAGAAGAATTTCCTCAGCTGGCTGTCAGAATACATGAACAGTTAAGTAGCCCATAGATTTCTTGATTCACCCATCAACAAAGTCAGTGTTGATGGGAGAATTCTTCCCAGAGCGCTATTGTGTTCTGCTGGTGGGAAGACTTCTGCGTACTTAGACCAGCCACTCTCAACCAGTGTTCCTCTATAGCAGGCATCTCCAAACTATGGCCCTCCAGCTGTTGCGGAATTACACGTCCCACGAGACATTATCAGTGTTTTACATTCACAGACATGACTAGGAATGGTGGGAATTGTAGTTCCTGAACAACTGGAGGCCATAGTTTGGAGAACCCTGCTCTAGAGCCATTACGCCAGCTGTGGCTGACTGACCTCCCATCTGATGGGGGCTTGGACAGTTTTTGGTCCAGGCATCACTTGGCAGAGCCAGTCGCACGACCCTAATGAGCTTTTATGCTGTCTGCAAGTGTGGCATTCTGATCACCACTACTGTATAATGGGAGCATATTTCCTACTGGCCACCAATAGATTGGCTTTAGCAGGGGTTCCCCGAGACCTGGAAATTATTTGAAGGGTTCCTCTGTGGCAACAATTTTGAGTCTGGAATAGAAGGTAAACTGTTGCAAATTATTCTCGACTACAATCCTCAGGGCAAAACCCAAAGTGTTTTTTCCCCAGGTATGCACACGGTTATTAACACTGCTTCTACAAAAATGATGAACTTTGTCAACTTCTTATGAACTGATGTGAATAGACAAGCTTACAGTAAGCCCAAATATATTTTGTTATGCCTTCGATCCACCTGGGTTTACCACACAATTTAAGGTTACACTAGCCAACAACGAGTGTATACCAACCTGTAGACTGGACTTTAAACTCGAAGTAACTCTTGTTCTGATGAAGAGGCGCATTGGCAAGGCAGGCACCAGTGCCACAGATTCTTCTGCCATTTTTAACAATTACAACATCCGTTCCTGCAAAGAGGGGGAAGATGCATTAATTGTACATACCAGAAATTATTTGTTTTGTACTACTTCCATTTTTATAAAACAATTATCCTTCACTTAAGTTTTAAGATGCATACAGATTGCTGGCACATGTTCCAATGCATCTACACCAAACTGGTTGAAAGGATCTGTACAGTGATTGGAATACATTGTGAAATGGATATAGAGGGTGTACAGCTGGATGAAGAGGTGCATCCAATAAGTAGCATTCAACAGAGCAGAAAAAGAGGATACAACATGATAACTTGTATAAACTACCAGTCTTGGTCCACCAAGACAAAGATTTAGGCAAGTCAGGAATCCATTTTTTTTTTTGTAAGGTCCTAAAAAGTTTTTCCTTAGAATGGGGAACCAATCCCAAGTTAAGAACTATGGTCAGGTTTGTATTGTTGTTATCCTACTTTCACACACCAGCAACAACGCTGTCACCAAGAAAAGGCCGACCGGTTTGGATCCTGCCCTATTCTGCTTAATAATGTCCATAGATGGGTTTACAATTCAATTTAACTAACAAGCTGCAGAGTATAGAACCCCTCAGGCCGGTTCACTCTGGAAAGCATGCGTTCCTTTGCAGTCCGGTTTGCATACGGCACCAAACTGCGGTTCCATGCGTTATGGTGGCCGCAAACACAGCGAGTTTGCAAGATGCATTTAGCGTACCATAAACAATTAATGGCACCTGCGTGTCTTGCAAGGGCAGCGCCTTCACATGTGGTGCTGAACACTCACACAGAATGTGCCTTTCCAGTGTGTAAAGGTCCTCACAAAAATTTGGAAAAAAGCATAAAAAAGTAAATAAAATAGTTCCCTTTAATTGCATGTTAGTAATTATTACATTCCATTAGTGAATAATACAGCATGCGTAGATGATTAAAGACTTACATAAGCAGACATTTATAGCCATTTTATATGCCTAGTATAAATTTCCCAGAACTCTCCTGCACCTGGTGCTGTGCACAGCCTGCCATACAAGTGAATGGCAATATGCGGCTATACCAACACCAATACTTCTTCACATTGGCATTTACAAGAGTATTTCCTGAACATGAAACTCCCATATTAAAAAGGGAAATTTGTTGGACGTATATGCCCCTCTCTAAAGTATATACTGAAATGATTCTAAAATGTCAGACTGATTGCACTCCTCAGCATTAGCAGTCATCAGCCACCATGCTGGAATTGCCTTCCCTGGCTTTTCACATTTCTGTCACGCTGCTATAGCTTCTCCATTATATCCCTTTCACTGTACTGGTGCAATATACTGTCACCTCATACACACCCCGTGCTCCTCTCCAGCAACCAAATACTCCTACTCCGTTACCTTTTCAGCCATTATTGAAATGCAGAGCATAGCTTTCATAAACGTGCCAATGTTGCAACACTGAAGGCTCCACCCGCCCATTATGACTGGTGGTAAAAAAAAAAATCTGCCCTGACCAAGTATACATGTGGTAGAGGTATAGAAACTGGCATGTTCATCGCCTGTTCATAAACGTTACATCTGACCCAGTGTGAATATTAAGTGGACCCTAACCCAGAAATAAAAGTTGGCATCATTCTCATCCTCTTCCCAGCCTGTTACACAATCACAGGCTTTTTTGGGGACATTTGTTTTTTTGTGTGCTCTGGCTCCCACTTCCCTCACCTAAATAAGGAGGACATAGCATGTGGCTTCAGGAAGCTTCCCTGCACTCTACCAGCCTCACACTTCAGCATGGGGAGGGGCTGAGTGATCAGGAAGTGACAGAGCTACTGAATCCAACATGGAAAAAAAATAACCTGCACTTTATGTGCAAGGAACACAAAACTACGTGCCCTATTCACACTTGAACGCAGCCTTCGGTTGAGCTTCAGTGCAGTTTTGAAGCCTGCAACATGTACTTTTTCATCCTTTGCAGCTCTACTTCTACCCCCCACAGCTGTCCTGAGAAAGCTCAGCACGATGCGCAAACACGCAATAGGAAACCAGCTGTGAAGACGCAAGGCTTCAATGAAGGTTTCCCTTAGCCAAGATGGCGGCAGCACCCGGGAGCCAATTCAAGAATCGGCTGGGGTGAGGACAACGCTGGATGCCTGGACAGGTAAGTACCCTTAGGCTGCATTCACACCTTTCAGGCAGAAAATCGCGCGAATTGGGCGTTTTTTCGCGGCGTTTTTTAACGCGATTTGCGGCGTTTTTTTACCGCGATTCGCGGCGTTTTTTACCGCGTTTTGCCGCGAATTTTCTGCAGAGCAAAAGGTCACCAATGTAAAAAGAATAAAAACGTCCAAATCTGCCCGATTCGCGCGACAAAAAAGGGTCCGGAACTTGTTTGAGCTTCAGGCGTTTTTGGAGTGGAGATGTGAACCATCTCAATAGATAAAGTCAGCAGCTACAGTATTTGTAGCTGCTGAATTATTTTTTTTGGGGGAAGACGACTCTTCTTTAAATAAACATTCTGGTAGTAGGGAACAAGAAAATCATGCTCCGTTTTAAAGTGGTTCTAAAGGCAGACATTTTTTTTTTTTTACCTTAACTGCATTCTCTGCATTAAAAACGGAGCTCCACCACTTTTGGCACCTTCTGTTGGAGGGAGGGGGGGTCATAGTTCCCATGCTCCTTCCCCCAGAGCCAGCCCAATTAGAGAGCAAAGTGTGCTTTGTGCATGCGCAGTAGGGAACTGGCTGTGAGACTGGAGATGGCGGCAGCAGACTGGATTGAAAAATCGGCTCGGGTGAAGACACTGCTGGATTTGTGGACAGGTAAGTGTACGAATATTAAAAGTCAGCAGCTACAGTGTTTGCCTGGAGCTCCTCTTTAAGGTAAAAACATTCTGTGTGCAGCTTGCCTGCCAGCCCCCTCTTATACTGAGCCGGATTCAGAGCTGTGCCTGAGAGCAGCGGCTTACTTCCTCCTCACAGAGCAGATTGATAGCAGCGGGAGCCATTATTAATTAAATCCTGTGATGAAGGAGCTGGGGGGCGGGACCGAGTTGCTCTGTGTCCAGGCAGCATGGTACAGGAGCAAGCCCGCAGGCGTATCTGTAGGTATGCCAAAATAGGAATTGGCTTCCTACAGTCACCCGCAGAGAAGAGTAGGAGCCAAGAGCGCTGGCGAGGGACCCAAGAGGAGAATGGGGCAGGAGCCGCGGCGACGGTAAAGCAGCGCTATATTTAGCGCTGCTTTACCGTCGTTTTAGCCACGGTATTCCCGTGGTGTCCCATTGAAATCAACAGGTAGGAGCGGTATAGGAGCGGTGAATACACCGCTTCTATACCGCTCCAAAGATGCTGCTAGCAGGACTTTTTTTACCGTCCTGCTAGCGCACCGCTCCAGTGTGAAAGTCCGCCAGTTTTCACACTGGAGTGAATGGGGCCAGTTTTTTCAGGCGGTGTACAGGCGCTATTTTTAGCGCTGTACCGCCTGAAAACCACCCCAGTGTGAAAGGGGCCTTAGGGCGGCTCTGTTCAAAATGATTGCACAGAGCAGGCAAGTTTAAAACTTTATAAGCACTTTTGACAATATATTGTTCTAGTCTTAATGTGCCTTTCTTACTGGTTCTGATAAGCATTCTAATATTGTCTGTATGACATTGCACTCTTATACCAATACCCAGTACTCTGCATAAACTGGTAATTTACTTGTCTGTTTTTTGCATATTAATCACCTACACGGCTGCCCAGACCAAAACCAGTGGAGTAAGAATGGTCAGGTTTATCTATTATCTGTATCCCATTTTGGAGCATTACCTTCCCTTCCTGTAGCTAGAACAGGAAACACAAGGACATCTCTCCAAAAAAGGGAAGTGCTTTAGGTTTTCTTTACAACAAATGTCTCCATTGGAAGATTTCCCCCTCTATTCCCACTAAAAATCTTGTTTTCTTCCTTTTCAGACCTGGTAACAATGGTAACCAAAACAGCAGAGACACAAACAGAATTACAAACCTGACAGCGGTTCACCACTCCAGTTGGCTTTAGATACACTTTAGTTAGGAATTGGTTTTAAATATTTGATTTGTTTTAAACATTTGTTGACAAAGTAATATGATCTTTTTTTGGACAATATAACTAAGACGTCAGGTAACCAGGTGAGATCAATACAGCAGCATTCTGTTTCCCATGAATCATTAATAATGTACAGGGATGAGTTGGCAATCAGTTAAAGTATAACTAAAAGGCAAAACTTTTTTTTTTTTTTCTCTTTAAAAAAGGTGCAGATAGCGTGGGGAGGGGGGGTGGGGACTTCTGTCAGGTTTTTATTGCTGTCTGGGTTCCCTTTAGAAAGATCTTCTCTCATTGTCTTAATCTCCCAATGGGGACACGTGTTCTTGTGACAACTGAGAGGGGATTTCCTCACACGGGAAACATATCCTCTCACTTCCTGATCAAGGACAGGAAGTGAAACACGAATGGCAAAACAAAAAAAAACTGACTGGGGCTGTAACACTCATCCCTACTCTATCCAAAATGGATAAAAAAAATGTTTTTTTAAATGTACAGAAAATAGATGGCTGATGCATTTTAAGAGATCACAAATGTGCACTAGGCTGAATTCAAGCATCCATACACAGCCAGATCTTGTTCCAACTTGATCTTGTTCTGTCTCTCCTGGCCCCTCCCTCTTGCTGAGTGTCCCCACAGCAAGCAGCTTGCTATGGGGGCACCCGACCCAAGTCACAGCTCCCTGCGTCCATTCAGACATGGAGCTGCGGCATGGCCCCGCCCCTTTCACGCCTCATTGGCGGAGTGACTTCAATTGACAGCAGCGGGAGCCAATGGCGCCGTGCTGCTGTCTCAACCAATGAGGGTAGTACTGGCCAGCCGATACACCCCTGCAACATTGCTGGATCGAGGTGGGCTCAGGTAGGTATTAGGGGGGCTAATGTACATAAAAAAAATCATTCTATCTGAATGCAGATAAAAAAAAACCTTCTGCCTTTACAACCACTTTAATTGTATAAAAAAAATAAAAAAAGAAGAAGTTGTGAAGAAGCCTGAGACCAGGATGTATTTTAAAATATTAAACAGCTGAACTCCAGGCATCGGTTGCCATTTTAGAACCAAAGTAAGTACACAGATGCCATACCCGTGGGACCATTGTCAAAGCACAGAAACACTGTAGTAGGCACTTCAGTAGGGTGGGGGGGGGGGGGGGCACTCAACACTGCCGCCACTCACAGAGCAAACTATTTTCCCCTCAATAAACACAAGATGTTCTCTGATCGAACATGGTGGAGAGGAGGGGCGGTGATGTCATGATCTCCACCTCATCTCTTCAATAAAAAAAACGCTTTCAATTTGGAAAACCCAGAACACAGCAACAATCATTGTAGTATTGGCACTTACCCAGCAGTCCCACAGGTGTGGCACATAAATACTGGACCAATGTAACTAGGCAATAAAAGCTTTACTTGGAGTTCAGTTTTAAACACCCAACTTCAGGTTTTGCGTTAGGACCCGTTCACATGAGCCCTCTGAAGAGCAATCTGCGGTGGATCAGTTTTCAGAGAGGATCCGACAGGTGGTGAGGAGGCAATAAGTCACCTCCTCACCGCCTGATTTAACCCCATTCATTTTGCACCACAAGCATTGCACATGGTTGCAGGGAGATTGTGGTGCCGCCCTATAGAACTGCATTAGTCGCATTCAGAAATTTGTCTGGGCCAAGCTAGCCCAAAATAAATAAATAAAAAAGAAACCTTCACCAAGAAATGTAGCTGCTATTGATGCTGTACAAACTGTTTGTTGCATCTGCCATATACAGCATTGTGATCTGTTAGCAGTACTGGGACCTCCATTATGCTGCTGGAAATAAATCAAGTCAGGCTGAGTGCTGCTCAGCCATTCGCAGGAAGCTTTGCATTTTTATAAATGAAGGCTTCCTCTGATTGGCTGAGGTGGATGACATCTCAAGCTCCACCTCAACCAGAGGAAGCCCTGTATTCATTTGCAAAAATACATGGCTGCCTGTGAATGGCTGAGCAGCACTCAGCCTGACTTGATATTTTTCAAGGGACAGGAAGTCTGTATACTGTATGTAGTCGATGCTACATACATTTTATACAGCGTTGACAGTGACCCAAAACGTGAAGTTACTCTGGCCATAGAACATTTTATTTTATTTTTTTCCCCTTCAGCCAGCAGACTAAAACAAAAGACAATTCTGACAGCCCAACTCTCCAGTGTCAGAATACAATGATCAGTAGCTGTAGCCACCGATCAACATAAGATTTCAAATAATCCCATTTAACAGAAGTCCATCTAAAGAGTGACTTCTGTTGAACAGGGACGGCCACACATGGATCAAAATGAAAAGTCAGTCGCCCCTGCTGAACCAGACGAACTTTAATCATCTGTGGCCAGCTTTAGGATAACCAGCCAAAAACGCACATTTTCTTGTTCAGCCTGAACAAGGGACATCTAATAGATTCTAATAAGAATCTCCACTGCCAGCTATTCAGACAGCTGCAGCGCCTGTGGCTGTCAGAATACCCAATCAGTGACTGCATCGGATTGGCTGCAGTCACTGCTCAGCTGATAATATTCCACCCAGCTCAAATCAATTTTTCGACTGAGGTTTGTTGAGTCAGGTGGTGCCAGAAAAGCTGCCCACAGCTTGAATCTTTGCAAATTCAGCAGCAATTGGCCAAAATTCAAGTCATGTATTGCCAGCTTTAGCGGACATAATTATTTGAGATTCACTGCCCAAAATGTCCCAAGTCAACGCAATCCAGGATGTAAAGCCAGCCACACTTACTACAATCTTAAAGTAAAATATCTCTTATGATCACAATACATGGTACAATCTGCCCATACAATCTTAGCTATACCAAAACTGTATATGCAATATAGGAAGTACCTAAACTATCCAATAAATCCTTAGCCAATTGGGTAGACCTTTGCGCTGCATAACAAAGCTCTGAGGGGGCAGAGGAAAACACGTTGGGGGGTGTGGCCTGGTGGGAGTCCAAGCCGAGGTTGTCTCTCCCATAACCAATCACAGGACACCATGGATGTGCGGTATCAGGGGTCTTACCTCTCTTCCTTCTAGTGACCATAGAAGCCGCATCCCTTGCTGGCACTCCTGCAGTGGATGCGGAATCACCCACACTACTCCCCATAGTGATCGAGCCGGAGTGGCACACTAAAGTTGTGGATCACACGGCATAACTGTTACTAGATCCAAAAGGAGATTGTACAGTCAAATTGTAATGTGTATGAGAAGCTTTAGACTGACCAACTACAGTATATAATGCAAAGGACTGCCCAATTTTACATCCACTGAATGGATGGTCTAGGAAAGCTCCGGACACCACACAGTTGCTGGTAAACGTAAAAGAGATTGTATAGATATTTTACAACCAGATTGTAATGTGAGCAGCTTTACATTTCCTAAATAACATTTAATCAGATCATTCAATGGCTGCAACCTGTATTATGGCATTTCCGGTGTTACAATCAGTTTTCCAGTCTTGGATAGAATAGGGAATGAATGAGAACCCCTGTCAGGTTTTTACTGCCATTTGGGGCTCTGTTAGAGAGATTTGTCCTTACTTCCTATTCACATTTTACTAGACAAGAAGTGTGAGGAACTTTCCAACAGCAACACAGACAGAAATGAAAAATGCTTTCTTTAGGTAGGTGGGGAAAGGCTAGAAGCCCCATCACTGTCGCAGATTTCCCACACTTCCTGGATGGTGAAGCCATTATCAACAGGACAACAAGTG
Source organism: Lithobates sylvaticus (assembly GCA_028564925.1). NCBI lineage: Eukaryota > Metazoa > Chordata > Amphibia > Anura > Ranidae > Lithobates > Lithobates sylvaticus. The sequence goes on along the minus strand of CM053027.1, from coordinate 559,964,530 downwards.
AGGCAAAATCTGCATGGCAGACACATTGGGACACGGTGAGAGACGGTCTTCGGCAGACAGTCAGAGGCGGCAGATGCAACAGGAGACAGAAGACCTGTTACGAGACTACTGTGATTAGAGCCCATTTAGAAATCAATTCTTTCAAATACTCCCTACAACAACCTTAAAGTGGTTGTAAACCCTTTTATACTACAGGGAAGCATATAATTAGGCTTCCCTGTAGCTACACTGGATGTCTCCTAAGCCTGCACAGTTTAGGAGATATCCCTGTATTTGCCGACGTCATCGGCACAAGCGCAGTTAAGCAAACTTCAGTTAGCCTGTGCCATAACCGGCGGCTCCCGCGCGCAAGCACAGGAGTGGCGTCATCGCGGCTCTGGCCAATCACAGCACCAGAGCCGCAATGCCCAGAAGTAACCCTGCAGGAGAGATGTCGGCCGCTAGTGCGGTGAACGAGGCCCGCTGTGGGGGGCTTCGATCTCAGGTAAGTAATTCATAATGAGCTGCTATGCATACTAGTACATTATGCCTTGCAGGTTTTTTTACTAATCGATTATGAAATTAATCGATTAATCGGCCAGTAACATAATAGGGTTAAAAAAATAAATAAATAAAACAAGCCCTTTATAGTACAAAAAGAGCAAATAGTCGCTACTGTAAATATTACTTTCACAGTTCTACAGTAAAAAAAAAAAACGTAACCCCTTACAGTAGTGATTTATCTGCTTTTTTTTGTACTATAAAGAGCTAATTTTATTTTTTTTAACCCCATTATGTTACTAAACGTCTTAGACGTGGTTCACATCTGTGTTTTTTGGTGCTTTTTGCAGAAGCGCACTACAGTTCATGTACATGGTTTCCTATGGGACACGTTCACTTCTATGCTTTTTTTCAGCCGATGCGTATTTTTAAACGCAATACAGTGCTTTTTTGGTTCAATATACTTTAATGGAGAAGCTGCAATAAAACAGGTAATGCGTTTTTGCAGCAATTTGTGTTTTTTAATTTGCCCAACAACAAATTGGCCGAAATCACATGCGCAAAAATCAAAACACACAGCAAAAAGCACTGCAGAAACACAGCAAAAGCAAACTGCATAGGTGTGTACCGAGCCTTATGCTGGCTACACGGATCAATTTTCAGACGAGAATATTCCGACAAAAAAATAAAAATCGCTGAATGAAAGAATGTTTGAAATTTTCACTTGTTTTTAACATTCTGTTTTTAAAACGAATGTTATTTCTGAACGAAAACCACATACACTGCCTGAAAATTACTTTGACCAAGAAGTTTTCCATTTCCAAATTTTCCCATCACTGTGGTTGAAAATGAACGTCGATTTGACCCCACTAACGATTAGAGAATCGAACGGTCTTGAAATTAAATTTTTATTTTAAATAAAAAAAAAAAAAAAAAAAATGTGATCGCTGTGTCTGATGATATTTACCAGATTCACCCTTTAATAGTATATACAGTATACATCCTCCAATAGTATATACAGTACATCTCTTCTGTCATTCTCAGAGTGGATTAGATATTTTGCTCCCTAACCATATAGTTGGTTATTTATATTTACCACTGCATAGAGATATTTAAGAATAAATTGCCTTTTGTTTTTTAACTTTACATATTAACTCAATTATACACCACTTTTTTTTAAGGTTGTTAACCGATTAATCAAAACAATAAATCGGCCAACTAATCGATTATGAAAATCGTTAGTTGCAGCCCTGAACCACTTTAACAAATGACTTGTAAATACATTTGATATTTTTCTCAGCAAGATCAATCATAAAAAATAAGCGGGGGGGGGGGGGGGGGGGCAGACAAGACTTGTGCATGCAGGGGCCCCATACAGAAAAGAACCACAGGTGGAATACCATTTTTTTTTACAGAATTTTCAGTATTTTTTTGATTTATAGCGCAAAAAAAAAATCAAAAACCCAGCGGTGATTAAAAACCACTAAAAGAAAGCTCTATTTGTGTGAAAAAAAAAGGACAAAAAAATTCATTTGGGTACAGTGTTGCATGACTGAATAACTGTCATTCAAAGTGTGAGAGCACCGAAAGCTGAAAATTGGTCTGGTTAGGAAGGGGGTTTAAGTGCCCAGTGGGTAAGTGGTTAAAGGATAAGTCCAGCCTAACACTAAAATCCCTGCATCTACAGACATCCACGATCTAACACTAACCTATCTAGCCCTGTAAAAAAGAAATCTGTATACATACCTTTTCTGAAGCCGCTCCGGACCCATGCTATGCTATCAGTGGCGGATTCTCTGTGGAGGCGGGTGCAGAGGAGCCAGCTGACAAAGGAAGCCCCATAGTAAGACTATAGATGATGTCACTCCCCATTCATTTCACAGCCATTGTCAGCTTTGTCCACTGCTGGAGAGCGGAGCGGCTCGGCTTCAAAAAAGGTATGTATACCGATTCCTTCTTTACAGGGGTAGATCCGTTAGTGTTAGGTTGTGGATGTCTATAGATGTAGCGATTTTAGTGTTAAGGTGAACTTCCACTTTAAGGCTTGACATGTTGGGTTTATTTACTCGGCTCAGCCTCATCTTTTCTATTTTACCAATAAGGCGATTACTTGTATTTGTGTGTACCAAAATTTACTTGTGTATTTAATTTTTTTTACTGAAATTTTGATTTCCCCAAACCTTTGTGCTACGGTGTGAATAATTGGAACTGCCACCATTTTATTCACCAGGTACTCTGCTTTCAGAAACTATATCATGTTTTGGGGTTTGGACTTTGAGTGGAGATTTCTGAATGATGCCTACAACTACAGGCATCATCCAGATATCTTTCTTCAGCCAGAAATTCCCTACATTGTAAATGCCAGCTTACCGGCTGTTTAGCCACTTATTGCTTTTACAGGCAGCGGGAGGGGAAGGCCCCCCCCCCTACCCTCAGGTGCTTTTTTCGGTCTCTCCCGTGCGATTGGAGAGCCAGCGGCGGTTTACCATCGAGCTGGCCGGAGACCATATGGACCCCGGCCATCTCTACGGCCCTCGGAGGCCAAAAGCAACATCATGACATCACTTCCGTCTCTGGCAAATGTAAACCCTGACATTTTTTTTTTTTCTTGAAATCCGGAGATCGATTTTGTTTTTACCTTTCCAGGATAGATGAGAGATGTGGGGACTTATAGACCCCAGATCTCTCTATAAAGAGGACCTGTCGTGTCCTATTTCTATTACAAGGGATGTTTCTATTCCAAGTGATCAAAAAAAAATAAAAAATAAAATATATATTAAGCTCCCCATCCCCTTGTGTTTGCATGCAGAAGCAAACGCATACGTAGTTCACGCTAGCATATGTAAACAGCGTTTATGCCACACATGTGAGGTATCGCTGCGATTGTTAGAGCGAGAGCAATCATTCTTGCACTAGACCTCTAACTCTAAACTGGTAACCTGTAAAACATTTTAAACAGGGTGGATTTGATTACAACCACTTTAACCCTACAGGTAAGCCTAGATAAAGGCTTACCTGTAGGTGCAAGAAATATCTCCCACACCTAAAAGGTTTAGCAGATATTTTCAAAAATAGCGGCACCGATGTCTACGACGCATGCGCACTGAGCGTGACGTTTCTAACCGCAATCATGCCGTTAGTGGCGGCACCAGCGCGCATGCGCTGGAGTGACGTCATCGCGGGTCCGGCCATTCACAGCGCCGGAGCCGCGATACCCGGAAGTCACTCCGGGTATCATGGTGGTGACGGTGGAGGTGACCGAGGACCGCTGCGGGGGCTTCGAACTCAGGTAAGTAATTCATATTACTAGCTCATTATGCCTTTGCCTTGCAGGGTGTAATATATATATATATATATATATATATATATATATATATATATATATATATATATATATATATATATATATAATTTTTTTTTTTTTCCTTAAGAAGCTTTACTTCCTCTTTAAATCACAATTTAAAATCACTAGTAAAAAGGCTTTTAAATCAACTCGATTTGAATCAATTTTTAAAGAGCAACTGTCATCTCTGTCCCGGAGCGGCTCCTCCTCTGACCCTCTGTTGACTCACCGACAGTCCCATTCACTTTAATGGGACGGCTGGTGATGCGGCAGTGACACAACAAGGTGAGGGACGTGGCGGCAGCAGGTGAGTGGATGCCCGCTAACAGGCACTGCCATGATGGCTCTGAAATGACAGGTGCTCTTTAAAATGTAAGGACTTATTATTGCTGGTAGTTTGAATCTTTAATATTTGCAAACAAAATGAAGGTTTCCCATTTAGAATAATAAGCTGTCAGGTTAGTAAAACAACAATATCAGAACCGATTCAATCATACAGTTTGTAGTGTACAAAGATTTGCAAAAACAATGGGATAAAGGAATATTCCTGAAGGTTTATCTCATGGTTACTGTGAAATTGTGTGAATGCATCAATGCAGTGCATGTTATCTCAGTTTGCAGAGCTTGTATTCATTGAATGAGTTTACCAAAAATGTAAATATTACAGAATGTACAGCCTCATGCTACATAACCAAGCTCCATTTCATGCTGAATAAAATAAATTAATGTATCTTAAATTGAAAACTATCTTTAGATAGATTTTTACTCCAAAAAGCATTTTATTAAAATAAATTTGACAAAAACTCCCAAAAATCTGATTTAAATAAAAAAAGATTATTTTTTTGAGTTTTATCCACCCTGATTTCAAAGTTTCGCCTATGGGGATTTTTAAGTACCATAGTTTGGCGCGAGTGTGCGCAATTTTTAAGCATGACATGTATCTATTTATGCAGCGTAACATCTTTTATATTTTACCAAAAGAAAAATGGGTTATCTATTGTGTTTTCTTGCATTCAAATTCTTTAAGCTCTTCAGCCCCGGAAGGTTTTACCCCCTTCATGACCAGGCCATTTTTTGTGATACAGCACTGCGTTACTTTGACAATTGAGCAACGTTGTACCCCAAATAAAATGTATATCGGCACTGCGTCGCTTTAACTGACAATTGCGCGGTCGTGCGACGCTGTACCCAAACAAAATTGACGTCCTTTTTTGGGGCAGTTCAGAAGGGGTTAAAGTGGACGTCCACCTAAAAAATAAAAAAAAAAAAAAAAAAAAAGTCAGCAGCTATAAATACTACAGCTGCTGACTTTAAAAATAAGGACACTTACCTGTCCAGGGTGCCTCATCCGACCCCCGGCTCCAGGTGGAGGCGCCAGCACCCCCAGTAAGGGAATCCGGAAGTGAAGCCTTGCGGCTTCACAGCCTGGTTCCCTACTGCGCATGCGCGAGTTGTGCTGCGCGTTTTGACTGGTCCCTGCGTGTCTCCAAGAAGACAGCGGGGGTGGGGGCCGGACATGGCATAGATCGCCATGGATACGGCAGCGACCTTTTACCGGAATTAGACAGGTATCTGCTCCCCCCTCCACCCCCTGAAAAAGGTTCCAAATGTGACAGCGGAGTGGGGGGAGGAATGCGGAATTTCCATTTTTGGGTGGAACTCCGCTTTAAAAGTGTATTTTTTTCCCCCCCAATCAAAAATTGCTAAGTAAATACCATGTGACATAGAAAAATTGCAACAACCACAATTTTATTCTCTAGGGTCTCTGCTTTAAAAAAAAAAAAAAAAAAGAAGAAGGATATAATGTTTGTGAGTTTTGGGCAATTTTCTAGCAAAAACATTTACATATAGGAGGAATGCCAGAATTGGCCTGGGTAGGCAAGTGGTTAAGCATGTGCAAACAAATAAATAGAAATGGCAGTGAAAGGGTTAAATCAGTGAGAGGAGAGAGACACACACACACAATGTACATGTACACACACAAAATGTAGGGAGCTTGGGGGCTGTGCTATGTAGGAGATGACACAGAGAGTCCATAGCGGAGGAGGAAGCTCCCACCCTGCCCCTCCCGGCCCCCCAGTCTCACCCATGTGTTGTGTATCCAGCTGTACAGCCGGCATCTCCTTGAGCGGAATGTGCCCGGAGCCGCCATCCCCGCACCACCTGAAGCAGCACAGCACACACGACATCGCGACTGAATACTAGAGAGTGCTGAGCCGTCCGGGATACACCTTACCACCGACACCGCAACACAGAGCGCCGCCGCTGATACATGCAGTGCCAACAGCGATCCCTTATGGACGGGAGGAGCACGGCAGCCCGAACAGCAGTATAGCTGCTGGCTCTATTCATTTTCATTGGGCTCGTCCACACCATAGTGGAGCGGTGTACATCTGAATGTGTTGCTGAATTTTTGGGCCCCTTACACAGCTTTAGGCCTGGGCCCCCCCAGCCCGACCACCAACATTCCCCAGGACTTGCCCACTGGCCATACTACCGAATCCGCACACCGTCCACCACTACAGTGCAGCACACGGTCTCCTCAGTACAGTGTATGGGGTGTACAGTACAGAACACGTCTCCTCAGTACGGTGTATGGGGTGTACAGTACAGAACACGTCTCCTCAGTACGGTGTATGGGGTGTACAGTACAGAACACGTCTCCTCAGTACGGTGTATAGGGTGTACAGTACAGAACACGTCTCCTCAGTACGGTGTATGGGGTGTACAATACATAACACGTCGCCTCAGTACGGTGTATGAGGTGTACAGTACAGAACACGTCTCCTCAGTACGGTGTATGGGGTGTACAGTACAGAACACGTCTCCTCAGTACGGTGTATGGGGTGTACAGTACAGAACACGTCTCCTCAGTACAGTGTATGGGGTGTACAATACATAACACGTCTCCTCAGTACGGTGTATGAGGTGTACAGTACAGAACACGTCTCCTCAGTACGGTGTATGGGGTGTACAGTACAGAACACGTCTCCTCAGTACGGTGTATGGGGTGTACAATACATAACACGTCTCCTCAGTACGGTGTATGGGGTGTACAGTACAGAACACGTCTCCTCAGTACGGTGTATGGGGTGTACAGTACAGAACACGTCTCCTCAGTACGGTGTATGGGGTGTACAGTACAGAACACGTCTCCTTAGTACGGTGTATGGGGTGTACAGTACAGAACACGTCTCCTCAGTACAGTGTATGGGGTGTACAGTACAGAACACGTCTCCTCAGTACAGTGTATGGGGTGTACAGTACAGAACACGTCTCCTCAGTACAGTGTATGGGGTGTACAGTACAGAACACGTCTCCTCAGTACGGTGTATGGGGTGTACAGTACAGAACACGTCTCCTCAGTACAGTGTATGGGGTGTACAGTACAGAACACGTCTCCTCAGTACAGTGTATGGGGTGTACAGTACAGAACACGTCACCTCAGTAGGGATGAGCCGAACACCCACTGGTTCGGTTCGCACCAGAACCTGCGAACTGACCGAAAGTTTGCACGAATGTTAGAACCCTATTAATTACAATGGACGCGAACGTTCAAAATCTAAAGTGCTAATTATAATGGCTAATATGCATGTTATTGTCCTAAAAAGGGTTTGGGGACCCGGGTACTGCCTCAGGGGACATGTATCAATGCAAAAAGAAGTTTTAAAAACGTCAGTTTATTCTGGAGCAGTTATTTTAACCACTTGCCGCCCGCCCTATTGTAAAAAGACGTCGGCAAAGTGGTTTTAAAATCCTGACCGGACGTCTTATGACGTCCTCAGGATTTTGAGCCGATGCGCGCCCCCGGGGGCGCACATCGCGGCGATCGTTGTTGCGGGGTGTCAGTCTGACACCCCACAACTACGATCTTGGTAAAGAGTCTCCAACAGAGCCGGTGATCGGCTTTTCCTCACTTGCGTCTGTCAGACACGAGTAGAGGAGAGCCGATCGGCTGCTCCTCTGACAGGGGGGGGTCTGTGCTGATTGATAATCAGCGCAGCCCCCCCGAGGATGCTCACACTGGACCACCAGGGACGCCACCAGACCACCAGGGATGCCCAGCACCAGGTATGCCACCCTAGACCACCAGGGATGCCAATCAGTGCCCACAATGGATGCCAATCAGTGCCCACAATGGGCATCACTGATTGGCATCCATCAGTACAAAACAATGCCACCTATCAGTGCCTATCCGTGCCACCTATCAGTGCCCATCCGTGCCACCTATCAGTGCCCATCCATGCCGCCTATCAGTGCCCATCCATGCTCATCCGTGCCGCCTATCCATGCCCATCTGTGCCGCCTATCCATGCCCATCCATGCCGCCTATCCATGCCAATCCGTGCCAGCTATCAGTGCCAATTTGTGCCACCTATCAGTGCCCATCAGTGTCGCCCATCAGTGCCGCCTATCAGTGCCGCCTATCAGTGCCACATATCAGTGCCCATCAGTGCCACTTCATCGCTGCCCATCAGTGCCGCCTTATCAGTGCCCATCAGTGCAGCCCTATCAGTGCCCATCAGTGAAGGAGAAAACTTACTTATTTACAAAGTTTTGAAATTGAAACAAAAAAAAACATATTTTTTTTCAACATTTTTTTTTTTTTTTTTATTTGTTTAGCAAAAAATAAAAACCGGAGAGGTGATCATACAATACCACCAAAAGAAAGCTCTATTTGTGAGAAAAAAATGATAAAAATTTCATTTGGGTACAGTGTAGCATGACCGCGCAATTGTCATTCAAAGTGCAACAGCGCTGAAAGCTCAAAATTGGTCTGGGCAGGAAGGTGTTTAAGTGCCCAGTGTTGAAGTGGTTAATGATGCATAAAGTGAAAAAAAAAAAGAAGTGAAATGTTCCTTTAAATATGGTACCTGGGGGTGTCTAAAGTATGCCTGTGAAGTGGCATGTGTTTCCCATGTGTAGAACTGTCCCTGCCCAAAATGACATTTGTAAAGGAAAAAAAGCCATTTAAAACTGCTTGCGGCTTTAATGTCATATCTTGTCCTGGCAATATGGATGAAAATCTTTGAGAAAAATGTCATGGCTACCCCATCAACCCCCCCCCCTACCCCAGCCCATTACCAGCCCCTTTGGGTCTTGTATGGATATTAAGGGGAACCCTGCACCCAAAAAAACCCTATACCTAAAACCCTATATACTTTGAACAGCAGTATACAGGCGGTGCAAACAAGACAGGGACTGTAGTTTTTTTTTAAGTAGAATCTGTTTGTAATTTGTAACAGGTACATTTTTAAGTGTAGCTGCAGCCAAAAAATCTATTTTTAAGCTTTTTGGAGAACATAGGGAAGGGTTATCACCCCTGTAACATTTGTTTTGCTGTCTGTGCACCTGTTCAGAACATTTCACCTCACTTTCCGTCCCAATGACAAATGTTTTTGGAAAAGTGGGGTTTTTATTGAAACAAGGATTGGTGATAAAGCATCAGTAGAGAGGAGATACCTTTTTCCCATATTAACTTACAGGATAGAATTTCCCTTCCTAGGGGTAGATTTCCTCTCACTTCCTGTTGTCTCCTTCCGTTTGCAAGTAGGAGTCGTTTGTAAGTTGGATGTTTGAGAGTAGGGCAGCACAATGGTGTAGTGGTTAGCACTTTCATCTAGCAGTAATAGGGTCGCTGGTTCAAATCCTGACCACGACACCTTCTGCCTGGAGTTTGCATGTTCTCCCTGTGCCTGCATGGGTTTCCTCCGGGCACTCCGGTTTCCTCCCACACTCCAAAGACATGCTGGTAGGTTTATTAAATCCTGTCGATAAAATTGGCCAAATATGTATATGTTGTATGTGTATGTGTTTGTAAGCGTGTCGGGACCCCACAGGGCAAGGACCGCGCTATACCACAGATGGACACCAGTGGCAAAAAGCGCCCTGAGGCAATTCAGTTTGCATAGGTAGCGCTATACAAGTCATTCATTCAGGGGCCTGCCATATATACTCTGCAGAAATTTGCCCCTTAGATGTTGGTGTTGCCACAACACTGTAAGCCCTCACAGTTACTCTTGGTGGGCGCTGGAACGCCCTGCTGTGAACTATTATATCAGCAATTGTAATTACATGCCATTGTTGAACAGTGGTAGGAAAAATTGGGCCTTTGGTGGTGGTGCTGGTGCTACAACACTGTAAGCCCTCACAGTTACTATTGGTGGGCGCAGGAATGGGCCCTGCTGTGAATTATTAGATCAATAATTGTAATTGCATGCCCCTGTTGAACAGGGGCAGAAAAATTGGGCCTTTGGTGGTGGTGGATGGTGTTGCCACAACACTGTAAGCCCTCACAGTTACTCTTGGTGGGCGCAGGAATGGGCCCTGCTGTGAATTATTAGATCAAGATTTGTAATTACACGCCCCTGTTAAACAGGGGCTGAAAAATTGGGCCTTGGGCACTGGTGCTGGTGCCACAACACTGCAACCCCTCACAGATACTGTACTTGGAGCACAGCAACGAGACCTGTTGCAAAGTATTGCATCAAAAATTGTAATTACACGCCCCTGTTAAACAGGGGCTGAAAAATTGGGCCTTAGGCACTGGTGCTGGTGCCACAACACTGCAACCCCTCACAGATACTGTACTTGGAGCACAGCAATGAGACCTGTTGCAAGTGTTGCATCAAAAATTGTAATTACACGCCCCTGTTAAACAGGGGCGGAAAAATTGGGCCTTAGGCACTGGTGCTGGTGCCACAATACTGCAACCCCTCACAGATACTGTACTTGGAGAACAGCAATGAGACCTGTTGCAAAGTATTGCATCAAAAATTGTAATTACATGCCCCTGTTAAACAGGGGCTGAAAAATTGGGCCTTAGGCACTGGTGCTGGTGCCACAACACTGCAACCCCTCACAGATACTCTAGTTGTAGTGCAGGAATGAGCACTGCTGCAAAGCATTGCATAAAAAATAGTAATTACACGCTCCTGTTAAACAGGGGCTGAAAAATTGGGCCTTAGGCATTGGTGCTGGTGCCACAACACTGCAACCCCTCACAGATACTGTACTTGGAGCACAGCAATGAGACTTGCTGCAAAGTATTGCATCAAAAATTGTAATTACACGCCATTGTTAAACTTGGGCTGAAAAATTGGGCCTTAGGCACTGGTGCTGGTGCCACAACACTGCATCCCCTCACAGATACTCTAGTTGGAGTGCAGGAATGAGCCCTGCTGCAAAGCATTACATAAAAAATTGTAATTACACAACCCTGTTAAACAGGGGGTGAAAAATTGGGCCTTAGCCACTGGTGGCGGCACCCAGAAACAAAAATGTTCTTCCAAGCTATCAGCAGGATCATTGAGGAGGAAGAGGATAGTCAGTCAACATAACAGGACAGTCACTCAGCATCAGCATAGGCAGTCTTGAAGGGATGTGACATTTCAAAATAAATTATTCTTTTACATCAGCTTCAGGTGCCTGGTAGCTGGTGGTGATCCAAGACTGATTCATCTTTATGAAGGTCAGTCAATCAACCAAGTCGGTAGACAGGCGCACCCTGTTATCTTTGACAAAGCCTCCAGCAGCACTGAATGTGCGTTCCGAAAGAACGCTGGATGCAAGACCAGTAGCTCAATTGCATACTGTGCAAGCTCTGGCCAGTGATCCATCCTCAAGACCCAGTAAGCCAGAGGATTTTCAGTGGGAAAGGTGTCCAAGTCTGACCTTGCCCCTAGGTATTCCTGCACCATGTATATCAGACGCTGGCGATGGTTGCTGGAACCGATCCTACCTTGGGGCTGCGGACAAAAAAATTGTCTGAACGCATCGGTCAGACGGCCACCTTCTCCACCGCTCCTTCTGCTACTGACCGAAGCCTCAGCAACTCATTGTCCAGGACCAGGACCTTTCTGCAAGGCCTCCCGGAGATAACTCATCCTCTGCGACGGCAAGATAGCAAGATAAGGTCCGCAACCTTACCCTTGTACCATGGATCAAGGAGAGTGGCCAGCCAGTAATGGTCCCTCTCCTTGATCCGAAGAATATGAGGATCCTTCCGCAGGCTTTGCAGGATCAGGGAGGCCATGCAGCGTAGGTTATCTGAGGCATTCGGTCTGGAGTCCTCAATGTCACTAAGGACGACATGATCCGCAGCCATCTCCTCCCAGCCACGTACAAGTCCACCGGTTTCTTGGGACTGTAAATCATCCCTAAAAGACTGCTGCTGCTGCTGCTGAGTGCCAGGCTCCACCTCCATGCTGACACAATCCTCCTCCTCATCCTCTTCCTGTGTGCTGGGTGGGACAGAAGGGCCACTGTCTGGATAAAGGGGGCCTTGAGAGGCAAGGAAGTACTCCTCTTCCTGCCTCTGTTCTGCCTCAAGTGGCCTGTGCATTATTCCACGCAGCGTATGCTCCAACAGGTGGACAAGAGGTACAGTGTCACTGATGCATGCACTGTCACTGCTCACCATCCTCGTGGCCTCCTCAAATGGTGACAGAACAGTGCATGCATCCCTGATCATGCTCCACTGGCGTGGTGAAAAAAATCTGAGCTCCCCTGACCCTGTCCTGGTGCCGTAGTCGCACAGGTACTCATTGATGGCACTCTGCTGCGTGTGCAGTCACTGCAGCATGGCCAACATTGGGTTAACCTGGTGGGCATGTCACATATAAGGTGGTTCTTGGGCAGGTTCAACTCCTTTTGTAGCTCAGCCAGCCAAGCACTGGCATTATATGATTGGCGGAAATGCACATAGACTTTCCTGGCCTGCCTCAGAACATCCTGTAAGCCTGGGTACCTGCCCAAGAACCGCTGCACCACCAGGTTAAGGATGTGAGTCATACAGGGCACATGGGTCAGTTGTCCCTGTCGCAGGGCAGAGAGGAGGTTGGTGCCATTGTCGCAAACCACCATTCCTGGCTTAAGCTGGCTGGCTTAAGCTGGCGTGATGTCAACCACCTCTCGGCGTGCACCTGCAGAGCTGACAGAACCTCTGCCCCAGTGTGGCTCCTGTCCCCCAAACACACCAGCGCAAGCACGGCATGGCATCTTTTTGCCTGCGTACTTGCGTAGCCCCTTGAACGCCAACGGAGCACCGCTGGTTTCGAGGACAAAGGACAGGAAGAGGCCATGGAGGAAGAAGAAGAGGAGGGGGTGGACGAGAGAGGTGTGTCACAACCAGTAGTAGCATTTTGGAGGCTTGGTGGCGGAACAACCTCCAACACTACTGCACCTTGTCCTGCATCCTTACCAGCTGCCAAAAGAGTGACCCAAAGATAGGTAACATCCCTGTCCATGCCTGCTGGACCATGAGTCAGCGGTAATATGCACCTTACCGCTGACCGCCCTGTCCAGCGAGGCATGGACATTGCCTTCCACATGCCGCTAGAGAGCCGGAATCACCTTCCATGAGAAAAAGTGGCATTTGGGAACCTGCCACAGAGGAACCGCACATTGCACAAACTCACGGAAGGGGCGAGTCTACCAACTGCAAAGGCAGCAGTTGAAGTGCTAGCAATTTAGCCAAGCTAGCATTCAACCGCTGGGCATGTGGATGGCTGGGAGTGAACTTCTTTTGAGGGTCCAGCAGCTGGGGCAGGTAAATTTGCCTGCTACAATTGGACGTCGGTGTACTGCTAGCAGAGTGCCCGCAAGTACTTGGCTTTGACACACCTAATTCTACATCTTCATTCCTCTTAGTGCAGCTTTCAGAGAGGACTGAAGGTATAGTGGGGATGGAGATCCCAGCTGATGAGGAGCAAGGAGAGGTCCGCTTTGTTCTTTGGTGTGGGTCTTTAAGGTACGCTTGCCAACGAGCTGCATGGCAGGTCAACATATGTCTGGTCATGCTTGTGGTGCCCAAGCGGCTGATGTTTTGGCCACGCGAGATACGCTTGAGACATATGTTGCAAATAGCAGCGGTGCGATCTGATGCACTGGTCTCAAAAAGGGCCCACACCAAAGAACTTTTGTAATAACGTGCAGAGGCATCGCCCTGCACAGGCGGAGCTCTGCGGTGTGAATCAGTCAGTGTGCTGCCCTTAAGCTGGCCCCCGGAGGGCATCCTGCCTCGTTGGAGATGTGCCTCCTCTCTCCTATCAGGCACCCACGTGAAGTCAGTGACCTCATCATCCCCTCCCTCTTCACCACTAGAGAAAACCTGCAGCTGGTGGAACATGACTGCCAGATTGCTGTCCTGGAGCATCCCCTCTCTCTGCGCTCATGCTTCTGCCTTCCTCTAGCTGAGTATCATCATCAGAGCCTTCAAAACGCTGGGCATCCTCCTGGAGCATGTACCCAACACTGTGGTCAAACAGTTCGGGGGACTCCTCAGGAGGACATGGTGGGTCTAGGGAAGGAGTGACTGATGACATTGAGACGAGGGAAGAGGACTCATTGGCAGCTGCTTTGCCAGTACCCTGAGCCTGGGTGAGAGAGGATGAGGAGGATGATAAGGGCTTGGTCATCCACTCTAGCAAGTCTTCGGCATGATGCGGCTCAACACGTCCAGCTGCTGAAAATAAGGACAAGCGTGTCCCATGGCCACGCGCTGATGACGATGCACCGCGTCCACGACCAGCACTGTTGTCTCTAGACACAGAGCCTGCTTGCCCTCTTTTATTGGCTCGTGACTGTCTGCCTCTCCTTGTTGGCCTTCCAGACATTGTAATGGCCTGCAGGGAGATGGGAAAACCAGCAATTGGGTAGTGTATATTGTGCTGAAGGCACACAACACCCACTAACTCCTGCAGATGGCTGTACCAGAGAAAACCAGCTAATATGGGTAGATACAGGTGTATACTGGGCTGTGCTGGAGGCACAGAACACACACTAACTCCTGCAGATGGCTGTACCAGAGAACACCAGCTAATATGGGTAGATACAGGTGTATACTGGGCTGTGCTGGAGGCACAGAACACACACTAACTCCTGCAGATGGCTGTATCAGAGAACACCAGCTAATATGGGTAGATTCAGGTGTATACTTGGCTGTGCTGTAGGCACAGAACACACACTAACTCCTGCAGATGGCTGAGTATATCACACAATGTCCCTGCCTATCTAGCTATTTCCCTGCACGCCAACACACTACACAAGGCCGCCGCGCTGGCGGCCTTATATAGTGTGGGGCATGTACTAAACCCCCTGAGCTATAATTGGCCACAGGCATACTGCCTGTGGCCAATTATGGCTCTCCTTGCTGCCGGCGCTTTGATTGGCCAAGCATGCGGGGTCACAGTGCATGCTTGGCCAATCATCAGCCAGCAATGCACTGCGACTGGCGCGACTGGCGCAGTGCATTGTGGGCCAGTCGTATCACACAAATTTGATGCGAACGGCCCACAGAGTTCTGGTTTCGTCTAATGGACAAACGGCCGATGTTCGATTCGAACATGGGTTCGAATCGAACACCGGGCTCATCCCTAGTCCTTAGTCTGCTTGTCTTCAGCAAACTGTTTGCAGGCTTTCTTGTGCATTATCTTTAGAAGAGGCTTCCTTCTGGGACGACAGCCATGCAGACCAATTTGATGCAGTGTGCAGCGTATGGTCTGAGCACTGACAGGCTGACCCCCCACCCCTTCAACCTCTGCACCAATACTGGCAGCACTCATACGTCTATTTCCCAAAGACAACCTCTGGATATGACGCTAAGCACGTGCACTCAACTTCTTTGGTCGGCCTGTTCTGAGTGGAACCTGTCCTTTTAAACTGTGCTGCAGCTCAGTTTCAGGGTCTTGGCAATCTTCCTATAGCCTAGGCCATCTTCATGTAGAGCAACAATTCTTTTTTTCAGATCTTCAGAGAGTTCTTTGCCGTGAGGTTCCATATTGAACTTCCAGTGACCAGTATGAGAGAGTGATAAAACCAAATTTAACACACCTGCTCCCCATTCACACCTGAGACCTTGTAACACTACCGAGTCACATGACACCGGGGAGGGAAAATGGCTAATTGGGCCCAATTTGGACATTTTCACTTAGGGGTGTACTCACTTTTGTTGCCAGCGGTTTAGAAATTAATGGCTGTGTGTTGAGTTATTTTGAGGGGACAGCAAATTTACACTGTTATACAAGCTGTACACTCACTACTTTACATGTAGCAAATTGTCATTTCTTCAGTGTTGTCACGTAAAAAGATAGAATAAAATATTTACAAAAATGTGAGGGGTGTACTCACTTTTGTGAGATACTGTATTTATTATTGCTAGAAGCATAAGGATTAAAAATATTCAGTGTTGATTGAGAGAGTGAAGTTCCACTTTGAGAATGAATGGCACATAAAGTGGTAGTAAACCCACTTTTTCATCTTTTACCTACAGGTAAATCTGTAATGTAGGTACTGTGGATATCTCTTAAACATGCACTGTTTATGAGATATTCAGACTGCATGCAGCCAGTGACATCACCCGCGCATGCACTCTGAAGGTCCGGCATACCGTGCCTTCAGAGCCCATGCCATAAACGGCAGCTCCGGCGGGCATGTGCAGGAGTGACGTCATCGCGCCCCTGACCACTCATGTAGCCGTAGGCCACGGACCCAGAAGGAGGACCGAGTGAAGATGGAAGCACTCTCTGTGGTGACAGCACGACGCTGGAGGGCTTCGTTTTAAGGTAAGTCTCTTATGTGCTAGTATGCGATGCACGGATTTCAAACTAGACTGGAGGGCATTTAAAGTTGACGCATTATATTATTACAACTGGTTCCTCTGGAAGGCATAATCAACTGCCTGATCCCCGTTCTTACTGGTGATCCTACAAGCTGCTAAATCTGTGTTTTTTAAGTCTGTGTGGAACACAGCTATGTTGCTCAGTAGTCAGTACTCAATTTCAGCATGAAATTAAAAAACTCTACAGGTTGCATGTTTGGAGTTACGTATGCGTTCGCTTCTGCACGCGAGCTTGGCGGGACAGGGCACATTTAAAAAACTTTTTTTTTTCTTATTTATTTTATCTTTTATTTATTATTTTTACACTACTATTCACTATTCACTTTTATCCTATTACAAGGATTGTAAACATCCCAGGACCTCTTAAATATGAGATCTGGGGTCAAAAAGACCTCAGATCTCATATTTACACTAAAATGCAATTAAAAAAAAAAAAAAAATTAAATGTAATAATAAAAAAAAAAAAAAAACGTAAATGTTGCTTTAAGAGCTATGGCGTTTAAGAGCTAGTGACGTTTTGACGTCGCTTCCGTCCTGCAATGATATGGAGACGGGTGGGGGCCATCTTCCCCTCACTCGTCTCCATACCAAGCCAGGGAGAGGAGCCGCTGGTAGTGGCGGAGGCGATCAGGTCCTCTCCCTGTCTTGGTATGGACCTGATCGCCTCTGGTAAGCGGCGGAGGGCACCGGAAAGCGGCGGGAGGGGGGGCCCTTTCCTGCCGCCAATAAAAGAGATCTTGCGGCGAATTTGCCGCAGAGACCACTTTTATCTGAAACCGGACCACTCACTGAAGAAGAGGATACTGGGGTTATGGTAGCTAGCTGCTCCATAACAACGATATCCCTCTTTAAAGTGCCGACGTATATCGGCGTGAGCCGGTCCGGAAGTGGTTAAAACTTTAACATTATTTTTATTTATATATATTTTTGCATACTTTCATCAGTGTACTTCAGTGTCACCTTAGTGACACTGTACTACTCTGGGCGGTGATCAGGGATTTTTTTTTTACACTGTTATTGCTTATAACAGTGATGAACGTTTTTATAAGTAATAGTCAACTGTCATTAATGGAAAGTCATGCGTGCTGTTGAAATGCTGGAATTGGCTACAGCTAATAACATGGGTGCTGTGTTTACCTCAGGTACCATATGATAGCTGTGGGCCAATCACAATACAATCATGAATGAAAGCCATTCGTGACTGTTTTGTGAACATTGTAATCATGTGATCAATATGACCAACCATAGCAATCACATGATACCTCGGCCATGTACTAAGCCCCGTGATCCACAGCTATCATGGAATCACGCTGCTACATGCTCCAGGCATGTGCTACAGTGGCATACCGGTACATCGCCTAGCATGGCTGTGCCACCTGTCCACAAGCAAGCAGTTAATGACAAAGTGTGTAACACTGTGCTTTGTGTTTATGCTATGTATATCGCTATTGTATTGCCCATGATAATGGTGGTAATTCTGCACCTCTTTAGAGGAACATTTTATGGTTCAGCATACCTCTGATGTTCAGAATTCACTGGATGACATTTATTAAATTATTATGTGCAGGTGACCAAAAGAACAGTGTAATTAGGATTAGATGGTATGTGCAAACACAGACAGTTCTTACTTCAGGCACTTTGACAATGAAGGTCAATGGTGTAAATGGCTTCCCAAAACTGGAGCTGCACTGCATAAACGTGTCATTTATTTGGAGGATAGTCTAGCAGTTCTGTATTTTCACCAGTGGGTGCCACTGTGACTCTAATTTACTAACCAAGTACTGTACAGTACACAGATAAAATAAAATGTTTTGGTTCAATGCGCATTGACTAAAAAGAAAGTCCTCATAGACTGGTTGTAGTGAGATACAAATTTCTAATATTTAAGTGCAATTATCTGAATATATGGGTATATAAATATGCAGTTTAATTTCTGAATGGAAGTGTAATGCCCCGTACACACGATCGGACTTTCCGACAACAAAACCGTGGATTTTTGTTCGAAGGTTGTTGGCTCAAACTTATCTTGCATACACACGGTCACACAAATGTTGGCAAACAATTACGAACGTAGTGACGTACAAGACGTACGGCGAGCCGATAAAAAAATTATTCAATGTTCAATGTTCAATAGTCATGTGATATCTCCATTACGAACGCTAGTTTTACTTGTCCGAGCGCTTCCGGCTCGTACTTGATTCCAAGCATGCGTGATCTTTTTTGCAACGGACTTGTGTACACACGATCGGAAAGTTGGCGGAAAATTTAAGAACCTGCTAGCCAACATTTGGTGGCAGAAAGTACAACAACAAATGTTCAATGGAGCATACACACGGTCAGACTTTCAGCCAACAAGCTCACATCCAACATTTCCCGTTGGAAAGTCCGATCGTGTGTACGTGGCATAACTCTCACAACAAAGTACAATCATTAAAGCAAACCAAGCAAAATACTTTCCAGCAATTCCTAAATAACCAATGCTGAGAGAATGCTCATCTATGTTCTATTTTCAAACTAGAAGAGTGCAGCATTGCCGGCTTCTATTTCAGAGACTACAATGTTACTGACAGCTCCAGGTCTCTACTAAACATTCTGAATGATTCTGAATGTTCACACTGGGATGACTTAGCCTCCTGACAAGTCGCATCCCGTTCTGTACAAGGGAACCGTTCTAATCGGAGCAACTCAAGTCGCTCCGACTTAGAAAAAGGTTCCTGTAGTACTTTGGGGGCGACTTGAGGCGACTTGCATTGACTTCTATACAGAAGTCATTTTGCAAGTCGCCGCTTCTGTAGTGTGCAGGTCGCATGAGGCAGTTGCGCTGCAAGTCGTGCTGCCTCAGTGTGAACCGGCACCAAGTGGTGTGCATGCAAAAATCACAGCTGATCACGATGTAAACACACTTGCCGGTTATCAGCAATTCCTTTTCTCATACTGTCACAGTGCAAGGAGACTAGAGAGCTGGTAACCGACCAGCATGAAAGGGGACACCTACACTGATAATCAGGACACTGATCATCAGTATCCTGATGATCAGTGAACCCCCAACAGTGCCCATCTGCCAATCAGTGCGCACCAGTGCTGCCAATCAGTGCCTCCTATCAGTGCCCTTCAGTGCTACCTATTAGTTCCCATCAGTGCCCACCAGTGCTGCCTCATCAGTGCAACCTATCAGTGGCAATCAGTCTAGACATCAGCTATAGACATCAGTCGATGGTCCTCCAGAGCCATGCTCAGCTCAGTCACAGCCAAAAGAGCGCTGTGGCTAAAACCCTGGGCTGCTGACCCATCCTCAAAGCAGAATTTCTGTAAACTGCCTTTTGATGGGAAGGCGCTGTTTGGCCAAAAAACTGGAGACTGCCATCTCCAGGGTTACAGGAGGAAAATCCATTTCTTCTGCCCCAAGATCGAAGGTCCAGATGCCAGAGGGGGCAACCATCCAGAGGAGCGCCAAACAGGTACTGGAATTTCGGAGGCTTTCACCCATTCAAGGACTTCAGAAGGTGTTGGAGGGGTACACAGTCAACCTTTGTAACATCGCAGAGAGCTAAGACCCCTGCGGCTCCCCAAGATACCCAGAAGCCCTTTTAACACCAGGCCTGCCCAGGAGGCAGTTGGAGCCAGGTGGCTCAAAGTGACCCAGCAAGACCACTGCCAAAAAACGGTGGATTCAGTCCACAATGGCGCAAGGCCATTATTGGCTGTTCAAATGGCAGCCACCAGAACTACCTCAAGGGGCTGAATCAATTTATCCGGATAGACTCAAGATGGAGTCTCTCCATACCATAATCCAGGTTATTCAACCAGGAGACTGGAGGATTTCAGTGGACTTGCAAAATGCCTACCAGCATGTCCCGATCCTTTAGTCATACCAGCAGTTCCTCAGATTTGCATTGAGGGACAGACATTACCAGAGCCAGCTGGAGCCTACAAAGAATATGGTCTACGTAGGGGCCCAATTCAATACTCAGGTGGCCACAGTTTCTTTGCCATCTCAGAAACTCCCCAA
This sequence comes from Lithobates sylvaticus, assembly GCA_028564925.1. Classification (NCBI taxonomy): domain Eukaryota; kingdom Metazoa; phylum Chordata; class Amphibia; order Anura; family Ranidae; genus Lithobates; species Lithobates sylvaticus. The sequence goes on along the minus strand of CM053027.1, from coordinate 559,944,079 downwards.
AATCAGGGAGAAGTTCCAACAGGCATTGGCTGCACCAGTGATGTCAGCATCTCAGTGCATAAGTCCTCTCTGGATGATGGCTTCATGTATTCCAATGATCCCCTGGGCTCACTGGAAACTCAGTTTTCCAACAAGGCTTCCTGATGCAGTGGAAGAGTTCATCTAGCCCAGCCAATCAGGATCACCAGCCAGAGGTGCAAGAGTCTCTGGTGGTAGACGAAACAAACGCTAAACGGCATAGTCCATTAGGGCTGCAGCCATGGATCTCTGTTACCACAGATGCCAGCGCAGCAGGGTGGGGCGCCACCTGCGAACAACTCAAGATCCAGGGCAGAGGGGATTTTCCCACTCAGGGACTAGTTTCCAATATTCTGGAACTTCAAGCAGCATTCATGGCGTTGGCCACCTTGCTGCCTCACATACAGGGTCGCCCAGTCCTGCTCCATCTGGACAACACGGCAGCAGTGTCCTACATACAGCGACAAGGCGGAACGCACAGCCAATCCCTCTTGAGAGAGTTGGAACCAATCATGACATTGGCACAACAATATCTCCCAGATTTGAGGGCCATATATCTTCCAGGCTGTCAGAACTTGGAAGCAGATCGCCTATCCAGACAATTCATGGACCCCAACGAATGGTCCCTTCACCCCAAAATGTTCAAACAGATCATCCACAAGTGGGGGTGTCCGCAAGATGGATATTTTTGCCTCCTCAACCACCTGCAAGGTGAGCCTGGTTCCTCTCACGGTACTCTCATCCATTAGCCGAGGGGACGGATGCCTTCACCCATCCTTGGGTTGGGAAACTGGCCATCCTTCCAATTTCCTTAATCCTGAAATTCCTGAGGAGATTGTTGACAGAGAATTTGACAGTCATCGCAGTATTTCCTTACTGGCCTCATAGACCATGGGTCTCTCTGGCAATGGATCTCAGTGTGTGCACACCGATAACTCTGCTGGTGACTCCTCATCTCCTGTATGAAGGAGATACCCTACATCCGAAACCATCACGACTAGCCTTAGCGGCCTGGAGATTGTAAGGCAGGGGTTACAAGAGTTAGGATGTTCTCCAGAGGGTATTAGAACTTTACAGAGTTCCAGAAAGGTGCCATCTACTCCAGAATAATGAGAAAAAGTGGCATTTGGGAACCTGCCACAGAGGAACCGCACATTGCACAAACTCACGGAAGGGGCGAGTCTACCAACTGCAAAGGCAGCAGTTGAAGTGCTAGCAATTTAGCCAAGCTAGCATTCAACCGCTGGGCATGTGGATGGCTGGGAGTGAACTTCTTTTGAGGGTCCAGCAGCTGGGGCAGGTAAATTTGCCTGCTACAATTGGACGTCGGTGTACTGCTAGCAGAGTGCCCGCAAGTACTTGGCTTTGACACACCTAATTCTACATCTTCATTCCTCTTAGTGCAGCTTTCAGAGAGGACTGAAGGTATAGTGGGGATGGAGATCCCAGCTGATGAGGAGCAAGGAGAGGTCCGCTTTGTTCTTTGGTGTGGGTCTTTAAGGTACGCTTGCCAACGAGCTGCATGGCAGGTCAACATATGTCTGGTCATGCTTGTGGTGCCCAAGCGGCTGATGTTTTGGCCACGCGAGATACGCTTGAGACATATGTTGCAAATAGCAGCGGTGCGATCTGATGCACTGGTCTCAAAAAAGGCCCACACCAAAGAACTTTTGTAATAACGTGCAGAGGCATCGCCCTGCACAGGCGGAGCTCTGCGGTGTGAATCAGTCAGTGTGCTGCCCTTAAGCTGGCCCCCGGAGGGCATCCTGCCTCGTTGGAGATGTGCCTCCTCTCTCCTATCAGGCACCCACGTGAAGTCAGTGACCTCATCATCCCCTCCCTCTTCACCACTAGAGAAAACCTGCAGCTGGTGGAACATGACTGCCAGATTGCTGTCCTTGAGCATCCCCTCTCTCTGCGCTCATGCTACTGCCTTCCTCTAGCTGGGTATCATCATCAGAGCCTTCAAAACGCTGGGCATCCTCCTGGAGCATGTACCCAACACTGTGGTCAAACAGTTCGGGGGACTCCTCAGGAGGACATGGTGGGTCTAGGGAAGGAGTGACTGATGACATTGAGACGAGGGAAGAGGACTCATTGGCAGCTGCTTTGCCAGTACCCTGAGCCTGGGTGAGAGAGGATGAGGAGGATGATAAGGGCTTGGTCATCCACTCTAGCAAGTCTTCGGCATGATGCGGCTCAACACGTCCAGCTGCTGAAAATAAGGACAAGCGTGTCCCATGGCCACGCGCTGATGACGATGCACCGCGTCCACGACCAGCACTGTTGTCTCTAGACACAGAGCCTGCTTGCCCTCTTTTATTGGCTCGTGACTGTCTGCCTCTCCTTGTTGGCCTTCCAGACATTGTAATGGCCTGCAGGGAGATGGGAAAACCAGCAATTGGGTAGTGTATATTGTGCTGAAGGCACACAACACCCACTAACTCCTGCAGATGGCTGTACCAGAGAAAACCAGCTAATATGGGTAGATACAGGTGTATACTGGGCTGTGCTGGAGGCACAGAACACACACTAACTCCTGCAGATGGCTGTACCAGAGAACACCAGCTAATATGGGTAGATACAGGTGTATACTGGGCTGTGCTGGAGGCACAGAACACACACTAACTCCTGCAGATGGCTGTATCAGAGAACACCAGCTAATATGGGTAGATTCAGGTGTATACTTGGCTGTGCTGTAGGCACAGAACACACACTAACTCCTGCAGATGGCTGAGTATATCACACAATGTCCCTGCCTATCTAGCTATTTCCCTGCACGCCAACACACTACACAAGGCCGCCGCGCTGGCGGCCTTATATAGTGTGGGGCATGTACTAAACCCCCTGAGCTATAATTGGCCACAGGCATACTGCCTGTGGCCAATTATGGCTCTCCTTGCTGCCGGCGCTTTGATTGGCCAAGCATGCGGGGTCACAGTGCATGCTTGGCCAATCATCAGCCAGCAATGCACTGCGACTGGCGCGACTGGCGCAGTGCATTGTGGGCCAGTCGTATCACACAAATTTGATGCGAACGGCCCACAGAGTTCTGGTTTCGTCTAATGGACAAACGGCCGATGTTCGATTCGAACATGGGTTCGAATCGAACACCGGGCTCATCCCTAGTCCTTAGTCTGCTTGTCTTCAGCAAACTGTTTGCAGGCTTTCTTGTGCATTATCTTTAGAAGAGGCTTCCTTCTGGGACGACAGCCATGCAGACCAATTTGATGCAGTGTGCAGCGTATGGTCTGAGCACTGACAGGCTGACCCCCCACCCCTTCAACCTCTGCACCAATACTGGCAGCACTCATACGTCTATTTCCCAAAGACAACCTCTGGATATGACGCTAAGCACGTGCACTCAACTTCTTTGGTCGGCCTGTTCTGAGTGGAACCTGTCCTTTTAAACTGTGCTGCAGCTCAGTTTCAGGGTCTTGGCAATCTTCCTATAGCCTAGGCCATCTTCATGTAGAGCAACAATTCTTTTTTCAGATCTTCAGAGAGTTCTTTGCCATGAGGTACCATCTTGATCCTCCAGTGACCAGTATGAGAGAGTGATAAAACCAAATTTAACACACCTGCTCCCCATTCACACCTGAGACCTTGTAACACTACCGAGTCACATGACACCGGGGAGGGAAAATGGCTAATTGGGCCCAATTTGGACATTTTCACTTAGGGGTGTACTCACTTTTGTTGCCAGCGGTTTAGAAATTAATGGCTGTGTGTTGAGTTATTTTGAGGGGACAGCAAATTTACACTGTTATACAAGCTGTACACTCACTACTTTACATGTAGCAAATTGTCATTTCTTCAGTGTTGTCACGTAAAAAGATAGAATAAAATATTTACAAAAATGTGAGGGGTGTACTCACTTTTGTGAGATACTGTATTTATTATTGCTAGAAGCATAAGGATTAAAAATATTCAGTGTTGATTGAGAGAGTGAAGTTCCACTTTGAGAATGAATGGCACATAAAGTGGTAGTAAACCCACTTTTTCATCTTTTACCTACAGGTAAATCTGTAATGTAGGTACTGTGGATATCTCTTAAACATGCACTGTTTATGAGATATTCAGACTGCATGCAGCCAGTGACATCACCCGCGCATGCACTCTGAAGGTCCGGCATACCGTGCCTTCAGAGCCCATGCCATAAACGGCAGCTCCGGCGGGCATGTGCAGGAGTGACGTCATCGCGCCCCTGACCACTCATGTAGCCGTAGGCCACGGACCCAGAAGGAGGACCGAGTGAAGATGGAAGCACTCTCTGTGGTGACAGCACGACGCTGGAGGGCTTCGTTTTAAGGTAAGTCTCTTATGTGCTAGTATGCGATGCACGGATTTCAAACTAGACTGGAGGGCATTTAAAGTTGACGCATTATATTATTACAACTGGTTCCTCTGGAAGGCATAATCAACTGCCTGATCCCCGTTCTTACTGGTGATCCTACAAGCTGCTAAATCTGTGTTTTTTAAGTCTGTGTGGAACACAGCTATGTTGCTCAGTAGTCAGTACTCAATTTCAGCATGAAATTAAAAAACTCTACAGGTTGCATGTTTGGAGTTACGTATGCGTTCGCTTCTGCACGCGAGCTTGGCGGGACAGGGCACATTTAAAAAACTTTTTTTTTTCTTATTTATTTTATCTTTTATTTATTATTTTTACACTACTATTCACTATTCACTTTTATCCTATTACAAGGATTGTAAACATCCCAGGACCTCTTAAATATGAGATCTGGGGTCAAAAAGACCTCAGATCTCATATTTACACTAAAATGCAATTAAAAAAAAAAAAAAAATTAAATGTAATAATAAAAAAAAAAAAAAAAACGTAAATGTTGCTTTAAGAGCTATGGCGTTTAAGAGCTAGTGACGTTTTGACGTCGCTTCCGTCCTGCAATGATATGGAGACGGGTGGGGGCCATCTTCCCCTCACTCGTCTCCATACCAAGCCAGGGAGAGGAGCCGCTGGTAGTGGCGGAGGCGATCAGGTCCTCTCCCTGTCTTGGTATGGACCTGATCGCCTCTGGTAAGCGGCGGAGGGCACCGGAAAGCGGCGGGAGGGGGGGCCCTTTCCTGCCGCCAATAAAAGAGATCTTGCGGCGAATTTGCCGCAGAGACCACTTTTATCTGAAACCGGACCACTCACTGAAGAAGAGGATACTGGGGTTATGGTAGCTAGCTGCTCCATAACAACGATATCCCTCTTTAAAGTGCCGACGTATATCGGCGTGAGCCGGTCCGGAAGTGGTTAAAACTTTAACATTATTTTTATTTATATATATTTTTGCATACTTTCATCAGTGTACTTCAGTGTCACCTTAGTGACACTGTACTACTCTGGGCGGTGATCAGGGATTTTTTTTTTACACTGTTATTGCTTATAACAGTGATGAACGTTTTTATAAGTAATAGTCAACTGTCATTAATGGAAAGTCATGCGTGCTGTTGAAATGCTGGAATTGGCTACAGCTAATAACATGGGTGCTGTGTTTACCTCAGGTACCATATGATAGCTGTGGGCCAATCACAATACAATCATGAATGAAAGCCATTCGTGACTGTTTTGTGAACATTGTAATCATGTGATCAATATGACCAACCATAGCAATCACATGATACCTCGGCCATGTACTAAGCCCCGTGATCCACAGCTATCATGGAATCACGCTGCTACATGCTCCAGGCATGTGCTACAGTGGCATACCGGTACATCGCCTAGCATGGCTGTGCCACCTGTCCACAAGCAAGCAGTTAATGACAAAGTGTGTAACACTGTGCTTTGTGTTTATGCTATGTATATCGCTATTGTATTGCCCATGATAATGGTGGTAATTCTGCACCTCTTTAGAGGAACATTTTATGGTTCAGCATACCTCTGATGTTCAGAATTCACTGGATGACATTTATTAAATTATTATGTGCAGGTGACCAAAAGAACAGTGTAATTAGGATTAGATGGTATGTGCAAACACAGACAGTTCTTACTTCAGGCACTTTGACAATGAAGGTCAATGGTGTAAATGGCTTCCCAAAACTGGAGCTGCACTGCATAAACGTGTCATTTATTTGGAGGATAGTCTAGCAGTTCTGTATTTTCACCAGTGGGTGCCACTGTGACTCTAATTTACTAACCAAGTACTGTACAGTACACAGATAAAATAAAATGTTTTGGTTCAATGCGCATTGACTAAAAAGAAAGTCCTCATAGACTGGTTGTAGTGAGATACAAATTTCTAATATTTAAGTGCAATTATCTGAATATATGGGTATATAAATATGCAGTTTAATTTCTGAATGGAAGTGTAATGCCCCGTACACACGATCGGACTTTCCGACAACAAAACCGTGGATTTTTGTTCGAAGGTTGTTGGCTCAAACTTATCTTGCATACACACGGTCACACAAATGTTGGCAAACAATTACGAACGTAGTGACGTACAAGACGTACGGCGAGCCGATAAAAAAATTATTCAATGTTCAATGTTCAATAGTCATGTGATATCTCCATTACGAACGCTAGTTTTACTTGTCCGAGCGCTTCCGGCTCGTACTTGATTCCAAGCATGCGTGATCTTTTTTGCAACGGACTTGTGTACACACGATCGGAAAGTTGGCGGAAAATTTAAGAACCTGCTAGCCAACATTTGGTGGCAGAAAGTACAACAACAAATGTTCAATGGAGCATACACACGGTCAGACTTTCAGCCAACAAGCTCACATCCAACATTTCCCGTTGGAAAGTCCGATCGTGTGTACGTGGCATAACTCTCACAACAAAGTACAATCATTAAAGCAAACCAAGCAAAATACTTTCCAGCAATTCCTAAATAACCAATGCTGAGAGAATGCTCATCTATGTTCTATTTTCAAACTAGAAGAGTGCAGCATTGCCGGCTTCTATTTCAGAGACTACAATGTTACTGACAGCTCCAGGTCTCTACTAAACATTCTGAATGATTCTGAATGTTCACACTGGGATGACTTAGCCTCCTGACAAGTCGCATCCCGTTCTGTACAAGGGAACCGTTCTAATCGGAGCAACTCAAGTCGCTCCGACTTAGAAAAAGGTTCCTGTAGTACTTTGGGGGCGACTTGAGGCGACTTGCATTGACTTCTATACAGAAGTCATTTTGCAAGTCGCCGCTTCTGTAGTGTGCAGGTCGCATGAGGCAGTTGCGCTGCAAGTCGTGCTGCCTCAGTGTGAACCGGCACCAAGTGGTGTGCATGCAAAAATCACAGCTGATCACGATGTAAACACACTTGCCGGTTATCAGCAATTCCTTTTCTCATACTGTCACAGTGCAAGGAGACTAGAGAGCTGGTAACCGACCAGCATGAAAGGGGACACCTACACTGATAATCAGGACACTGATCATCAGTATCCTGATGATCAGTGAACCCCCAACAGTGCCCATCTGCCAATCAGTGCGCACCAGTGCTGCCAATCAGTGCCTCCTATCAGTGCCCTTCAGTGCTACCTATTAGTTCCCATCAGTGCCCACCAGTGCTGCCTCATCAGTGCAACCTATCAGTGGCAATCAGTCTAGACATCAGCTATAGACATCAGTCGATGGTCCTCCAGAGCCATGCTCAGCTCAGTCACAGCCAAAAGAGCGCTGTGGCTAAAACCCTGGGCTGCTGACCCATCCTCAAAGCAGAATTTCTGTAAACTGCCTTTTGATGGGAAGGCGCTGTTTGGCCAAAAAACTGGAGACTGCCATCTCCAGGGTTACAGGAGGAAAATCCATTTCTTCTGCCCCAAGATCGAAGGTCCAGATGCCAGAGGGGGCAACCATCCAGAGGAGCGCCAAACAGGTACTGGAATTTCGGAGGCTTTCACCCATTCAAGGACTTCAGAAGGTGTTGGAGGGGTACACAGTCAACCTTTGTAACATCGCAGAGAGCTAAGACCCCTGCGGCTCCCCAAGATACCCAGAAGCCCTTTTAACACCAGGCCTGCCCAGGAGGCAGTTGGAGCCAGGTGGCTCAAAGTGACCCAGCAAGACCACTGCCAAAAAACGGTGGATTCAGTCCACAATGGCGCAAGGCCATTATTGGCTGTTCAAATGGCAGCCACCAGAACTACCTCAAGGGGCTGAATCAATTTATCCGGATAGACTCAAGATGGAGTCTCTCCATACCATAATCCAGGTTATTCAACCAGGAGACTGGAGGATTTCAGTGGACTTGCAAAATGCCTACCAGCATGTCCCGATCCTTTAGTCATACCAGCAGTTCCTCAGATTTGCATTGAGGGACAGACATTACCAGAGCCAGCTGGAGCCTACAAAGAATATGGTCTACGTAGGGGCCCAATTCAATACTCAGGTGGCCACAGTTTCTTTGCCATCTCAGAAACTCCCCAAAATCAGGGAGAAGTTCCAACAGGCATTGGCTGCACCAGTGATGTCAGCATCTCAGTGCATAAGTCCTCTCTGGATGATGGCTTCATGTATTCCAATGATCCCCTGGGCTCACTGGAAACTCAGTTTTCCAACAAGGCTTCCTGATGCAGTGGAAGAGTTCATCTAGCCCAGCCAATCAGGATCACCAGCCAGAGGTGCAAGAGTCTCTGGTGGTAGACGAAACAAACGCTAAACGGCATAGTCCATTAGGGCTGCAGCCATGGATCTCTGTTACCACAGATGCCAGCGCAGCAGGGTGGGGCGCCACCTGCGAACAACTCAAGATCCAGGGCAGAGGGGATTTTCCCACTCAGGGACTAGTTTCCAATATTCTGGAACTTCAAGCAGCATTCATGGCGTTGGCCACCTTGCTGCCTCACATACAGGGTCGCCCAGTCCTGCTCCATCTGGACAACACGGCAGCAGTGTCCTACATACAGCGACAAGGCGGAACGCACAGCCAATCCCTCTTGAGAGAGTTGGAACCAATCATGACATTGGCACAACAATATCTCCCAGATTTGAGGGCCATATATCTTCCAGGCTGTCAGAACTTGGAAGCAGATCGCCTATCCAGACAATTCATGGACCCCAACGAATGGTCCCTTCACCCCAAAATGTTCAAACAGATCATCCACAAGTGGGGGTGTCCGCAAGATGGATATTTTTGCCTCCTCAACCACCTGCAAGGTGAGCCTGGTTCCTCTCACGGTACTCTCATCCATTAGCCGAGGGGACGGATGCCTTCACCCATCCTTGGGTTGGGAAACTGGCCATCCTTCCAATTTCCTTAATCCTGAAATTCCTGAGGAGATTGTTGACAGAGAATTTGACAGTCATCGCAGTATTTCCTTACTGGCCTCATAGACCATGGGTCTCTCTGGCAATGGATCTCAGTGTGTGCACACCGATAACTCTGCTGGTGACTCCTCATCTCCTGTATGAAGGAGATACCCTACATCCGAAACCATCACGACTAGCCTTAGCGGCCTGGAGATTGTAAGGCAGGGGTTACAAGAGTTAGGATGTTCTCCAGAGGGTATTAGAACTTTACAGAGTTCCAGAAAGGTGCCATCTACTCCAGAATATGGAATAGAGCTTTGCAGCTGGACGTCAGTTTGACCCTAGTGACCCAAATGTATCTCAGATCCTGTCTTTCCTGCAATCTGGATTGGTTTTGGGGCTTAGTTCGCTTAAGGTGACTTTTCTTTTTTTTAATTTTCAGTCTTTTTTTTTGCAAAAAATAAAAAACCCAGCAGTGATTAAATACCACCAAAAGAAAGCTCTATTTGTGTGAAAAAAAATTGATAAAAATTTCATTCGGGTACAGCGTTGCATGACCACGCAATTGTCATTCAAAGAGTGAGAGCGCTGAAAGCTGAAAATTGGTCTAGGCAGGAAGGAGGTTTAAGTTCCCAGTAAGCAAGTAGTTAAAAGTCAGCAGCTACAGTATTTGTAGCTGCTGACTTTTCATTTTTTTTTTTGGGGGGGGGGAGCCTGGAGCTTCTCTATAGGATCGTAACTTATAATTGCAAGATATCAATCATATCTGTGTTTTCATTATGCAATCTAATAATCTGATCGATAAAAAAAAAACATCATATTTACTGATTGATGCAAAATGATTGAGAATTTTCCTCCCTGGCCGATCGACTCAGTTTGATTGAATCTAATCCTAATTGAGTTTAAATAGATTTCCTTTTTTAGATTTGATCATTTTGATCGATTGGATAAAACATTTGAAGTGTGTATGGCCACTATAAGGGTGGTCATTTACTATACAATCTGATTGTACAATCTCATTTACATTTACCAAAACTATATAATATGAGGGCAAACCTATACAATCCAATCAAGTTCAATGACTTCATTCAACCCTATGTACCATGGTGCATACTGTGAAGTGCAGTGCGTAGAAATGCAATGCAACCCAACCTGTCTCAACGCAGTGTTATGATGTGAACAGGGCACAAATAATAATAATAATAATAATAATAAACTTTATTTTTTATAGCACCTTTAAAGGTATTTTCTCAAATCGCTTTACAAGGAAAACACAAGAATTACACAGGATAACAAGGGAAAAGGGAACAATCAAGTGAAAGTTTGTCTAAAGAAAAACATTTTAGATTTGATTTGAATGAGTTTAGAGACTCTCTGATGTTCTTGGGAAGTGAATTCCAGAGTTTTGTAGCATAGCAGGAGAAGGCTCTGTGCCTCATTGAGTGTACGTGAGTAGAGGGGACACACAGAAGACTAGAATTTGGGGATCAGGGAGGGGGAGTAAGCTGCTAAAAGTTCCAGCCAATCCATGAAGAGCCTTATAGGTGAGCAAGAGGATCTTAAAGTCTATGCAAGTGGTGCCCAACCTTTTGAAGAGCGAGGGCAACTTAAGCGACTTGGTAACCTGTTGCGGGCGACAATGAGTGGAGAGGACAGATGACAGGTCTATGTCCACTCTGCATATGCAGAGCAGACATGGACACAGCCCACTCTACTCTAAGTGCCCTCCGATCTGACCAGACGGATGGAGACGGATCCCTTTCTGTTTTTTTAACGGATCAATTTGGAGAAAGGTGGGTTTAAACGGACCATTTACATCTGCCACTCCATAGAGGTGAATGGAGGTTCTGATTGGATCTGACTGATCATGTGAAAGGGGCCTAAGGCTGCTCACACAATGATGCTCTGCAGTTTACCCACACACCGCGGGTGGAGATTTTCTTGCAGTATAGCTGCCCTTTGCCATAGAATTCTATTATATCCTACAGGTGTGGTGCACTTTCTGAAAGCCAAACCTGCAGGTAAAACCAGAAATCTATGGCTCAGTGCAGGTAACCCTTATGCCGCGTACACACGAAGGGACTATCCCGCGGGATTATCCGCTGGACTCAAGTCCATAGGACAATCCCCTTGTGTGTGGGCGCCGGCTGACTTTTTGGCGCCAAAAGTCCGGCGGACTAGGTTTTAAGTTTTGTTTTAAAACCTAGTCCGCCGGACTGCCATAGTCCGCCGGTCCGGCGGACAATCCCGCCGTTAGTAGGCTAGCCGGACTTTTGGAAATGAACGGACTTGCCGATCATCGGAAAGTCCGTTCATTTAGCACGTGACTTCAGGTAGACGGAGCTAGCGAAGGCAGTGAATGCCGCCGCGCTAGCCCCGTCACCTGGCATGGATTTAAAGGGAATCCCCACGCCGAAAAAAAAAAAAAAAAAACGGCGTGGGGGTCCCCCCCAAATCCATCTCAGACCCTTATTCGAGCAGCCCGGCCGGCCAGGAAAGGGGTCGGGACGAGCGAGCGCCCCCCCCTCCTGAGCCGTACCAGGCCGTGTGCCCTCAACATGGGGGGTGCCCTGGGAAAGGGGGGCCGTGCGGCCCCCCCCGCCCCAAAGCACCTTGTCCCCATGTTGATGAGGACAAGGGCCTCTTCCCGACAACCCTGGCTGTTGGTTGTCGGGGTCTGCGGACGGGGGCTTATCGGAATCTGGGACCCCCCTTTTATAAGGGGGCCCTCAGATCCCGGCCCCCCACCCTATGTGAATGAGTATGGGGTACGATGTACCCCTACCCATTCACCTAAGGTGTAAAATGTAAAGTAAAAAAACACACACTTTTGAAAAAATATTTTATTGCACTGCTCCGGGGGTCTTCTTCCGTCTTGGGGGTCTTCTCGCCGGACTCCTCCGCCATTTACCTAGCTCTTTTACCGAGCGGAGAAGTCCGGCTACCTTCTTCGTCATCGCCGCTGTTGTCTGGGGGTCTCGATCCACCTTCGGGGGTCTTCCGGGGTCTCTTCTGTTCTTGCCGCGGTCGTCGTTTTCCGCACCGCCTTCTTCTTCTTCTTCTTCTTCTTCCGATGTTGACTCGTCGCTCGCTCTGGCCGGAATGGCAGAGCCGCGCTGTGCTGGGACTTATATAGGGACAAGGGGACAGGGTCACATGCTCATGTCACATGGTGACCCCGCCCCCCTGTGATGTCACAGTCCCAGCATCCTCCATCCTCCTAGATATGCCCATATATACACTCTGATTTTAGTAATAAACTTGCCTTTATAAACAGTCTTCCATTCGGGTATCGCCACGCCAGCTGTTGCTGTCCCAGCCAGAGTGCATTTTTTATCACTCCACCTGTGACAGGAGCCGGCGCTATATAGAAAGCATTAGCCTATGTGGCTCTGCTCTGCAGCTCCCTCTACCGTGGGCTTCATTCACAACAATGATGCTCTGGGATGGCGAGTCGGCAATTCACGATCTAGACTTGTGACCCACCATCCTAGATCAGAAGGCTCCACGGGTCACTGGTTGGGCACCCCTGGTCATGCAAAACCTGATGGGAATCTAGTGCAAGGGCTCTAGGATAGGGGTAATAGGATCACTTGTACCAGACCTAATCAGGATTCTGGCTGCAGAATTTTGAACATATTGATGTCAATTAACAGTGGATTTAGGTACACCAGCAAGTACTGTAGAGCAATGTTTGATAGCATAGGACACAGCCGAGCAATGTTTCTCAAGTGGAAAAGACAACATTTTGTTTTAAGGCTGCATTCACACCTGTGCATATCGTTTCAGGTGGAAAGTCGCACGATTTTTGTCACGATTTTGTACAGGTCAAAAGGTCACAAATGTAAAAAGCAGAAAAATGCCTGTAATCTGCCTAAAAAGAAGCTCATATACTTTTTTCGAGCTTCGGGCATTTTGCTTCAGAACGCTCAGATGTGAACAGGGGCCATTTAAATTAATAAGATTTTGCTTGTTGGGCATTTTGGAACTTATGAGATGAGCGTTTTACGAGCTGAAAAAGCTCAGGTGTGAATGGGCCCTAAGTTATTATACTTACCTGCTCTGTTGCAGTGGATTTGCACAGAGCAGCCCAGATCCTCCTCTTCTTGGGTCCCTCTTTGCTGCTCCTGGCCCCTCCCTCCCGTTGAGTGCCCCCACAGCAAGTGGCTTGCTATGGGGGCACCCAAGCCGAGTCACAGCTCCCTGTGTCCATTCAGACATGGAGCTGCAGCCCGGCCCCCTCTCTATCCTGATTGGCTGACTGAGTTTGATTGACAGCAGCAGGAGCCAATAGCGCCGCTTTTGTGTCTCAGCAAATCAAAAGGGAGAGTCTGGGATGGCTGAGACAGTCGTGGACATCGGTGGATAGAGATGGGGCTCAGGTAAGTATAAGGGGGTCTGAGGTCGGCTGCTGTACACAGAAGGCTTTTGATCTTAATGCATAGAATGCATTAAGATAAAAAAAAACTTCTGACTTTACAACTCTTTTAAACTAACATCAAATATTACCCCTAGATTTTTCAATTTAGACTGAAGCTCAAGAACAGTACCTTCTATAGATAAGCTATTAGGACTGGCCATAAGTAATTGATTTGGGGTGCCAATAATCATGACTTCAGTCTTGTCACATTGGGGGAGATTTACTAAAACTGGTGCACTCAGAATCTGATGCAGCTGTCCATGGTAGCCATCAGCTTTCCAACTTTAGCTTGTTCAATTAAAGTGGTTGTAAACCCTTACAAACCACTTTGGCCTACAGGTAAGCCTAGATTAAGGCTTACCTGTAGGTCCAATAAATATCTCCTAAACCTACACGGTTTAGGAGATATTTAGAAAAAAACAGGCATCGCTGTCTACGGCATGCCGAGTTCACGGCGATATGCCGCTTTCGTGCGCATGCGCGGGAGTGACGTCATCACCGCTCCAGCGAATGACAGCGCTGGAGCAGCGAGACCCGGAAGTCACTCCGGGCTTGATGGCGGCGCAGAAGGTCGTGGATGAGGGTCCCTTCGGGGGCTTCGTTCTCAGGTAAGTCATTCATAATGAGCTAGTATGGTATGCATACTAGCTCATTATGCCTTTGCCTTTCCGGTTCCCTTTTTTGTTTTTTTTTGGAGGAGGCTTTACTTCCTCTTTAAAGCGGAGCGCTACCCGTTTTTAAAACCTATAAAAAAAAAAAAGTACTCACCTTCCTCGATCCGAAATGGCAGGTTTTTTTTTTTAACTTACCTTTAGTTGTTCTTCTTCTTGGCATCCATCGCTTCCTGGTTCTTGGTCCCTCGGATATGGGTGGGGATATTACGGTTATTACGTAATATCCCCTAGCCTGCACTGTCTCCTGGAAGCTGTGTCATAGCTCCCAGGAGTCAGTGCAGCTGCCTGGCATGAGATCGCGCGAGACTTGCGGGACTTTTGACGCCGCCGTTGTGATGGCAACAGGAGCTGACGGAGCATGCGCGAGATTAGAATGAATGGGCGTCAGTAAAATCCAGGAAGAGAACGCCTGGAGATTTCACTCGCCCACAGCCAAGATGGAGAACCGCAAGCAGAGGAACACCGAAGGTCGGACCAGTACGGTGCAAATATATGAGGGACACCTTATAAAGGACGGGGCTTTCTGGGTACCCATCACTGGGATTACCTTTTCACCCATCCGAGACATTAATTCTCGGGGATGATGATTGTTTCAACGATACACATGTGATGTATATACTTGGTCGCTACGACACAAAGCCCGTACACAGGATCACCCATCAATGATACGAACCCAGTGTGTGCTGCCACATTTTCATCCTCTTTGTACATTCCCCTTTTGGGGGGACGCACACCCTTCCCTCCGCTTCTGTTGGTATACAAGCCACCGGTCCATGAATGTCGTCTCCAATGTGAGCGACAGGTACTTCTCCGTTATAAATTTCACTCCCCACTTCTGACGAAGGTTCCCATATCTGGGTAACTGGAAACGCGTCGAGTTTACGGGGGACTCTCACCTCCGGGAGAACACCAGTACCGTATTTGTGATCTTTTCAATGTTGTTCTGTATTTTTATGTAATTTTTTGTATATTTTTCTTTTTGTATGTTATTATGTATATATATATTGCCATGCATATTGTATATGGTGCATCCTGCTGCTAAACATTTATTGAGGATTTTCTATACCTCTTTTTTACCAATAAAACATTTATATTTTGATTTATTAAAATTTTGTGAGAGTGGTGCTCTATATAAAGTCCCAACCTTAGGGGATTTTTTCTTATCCAGGTTCTTTATAAAGTCATATTTTACTAGAAAAATCGAAAGGCACAACTCCTACAACCCGGACTGGTGAGTTATTAAATGCCAAAATATACTCTTTATTAAGGGCTTTTACAAAAAAAAAACGTCAGGGGCAGTGGAGCCCCGCTTTAAGCTTTGGCAATAAAACCTGGAAGCTGATTGGTTTCTATACAGAGTTGCACCAGATTTTGCACTTTCCAGTTTTAGTAAATAAACCCCATTGTCACAGTTTAATTGAAGGAAATTATGGGCCATCCAAGTTTAATATCACAAATACAGTTAGATAGGAGAGAGGCAGCCAAAGTAGAATCCGGTATGCCGAGTGTCATCAGCATAGGAGTGATAATTGAGCCTGTGTGATCGAAGCAACAATTGCTGTGTGCCCTTGCGTCAATCCATGTAGATCAATGCAGCTCTGCTGATGTGAACGAGCCTTAAAGCGTCTCCAGTGTCGTAGAGCACGACAGAGGAGACTACACTTCCCATGATGCCCCGTTCATCTGTGGGCGGCGTGATGATGTCAGATCCCAGCGAGCATCTTTCAGATCCTGCTGTGGTCTGCCTGTAGTAAAAGCATGAGTGGTGTGTGTAGGTTACAGCAGGCCAGGGCTGCCTGAGCTTTCTAAAACTCCCCTGGGGCCAGATCTCTTCTCTAACCTTCTCCTGAAAGACATTGATCATTAATATTCTGCAACAGAACACCATGATCCCAGCAGTGAGGAGCTCTTTGTAGTAAATCCATGGACAGCACAACTTCCCTATAGAATGATAACGAACCTTTACACGTGGGAATCCGGGATCTGTGATAGACGACGGCTTCACAATGACTGCGGTGAGTTCGAATGAAAAATATGTTATATTTATATGGTGTACATTGCGCCTAGCGTGCCGTAGACAGCAGCAAACTGGAGATGTTTTAGCCGCTAAGGCTGGCCATACACTTCATTTTAGGAATGCTTATTTGATTTTCTAATCATTAGTGGGGTGAAATTAACATTCGTTTTTTGCGACTGCATCAAACGGAGCAGGGTGGAAACTTTTATCTCGAACGAACGAATTTCTAACAGTGTATGGGGTTTTCTTTCAGCTAAGTCCATTCATTCTAAAATTGAACGTTAAAAGCAAACAACAATTTTGAAGTACTTTTAAACGACATTCATCAGGTCATCAAATGTACTGAGAATTTTCATGCAAAAGTCTACTAGTGTAGGGCCAGCTTAAGGATCGATCAGATAGTCCAGCTAAACATTTAGGAACTTAACCGTGTTGGAAATGTTACACTGTAGAAAAATGTAACCAAAAGTTGGGGTGATTTATTGTTTCATTGTTCTTCGGGAAAGGACAGACTAGGGAAAGTTTAGAAGGTAGGAGAAACTCAAAGGCAATTAAAGCCATCAGTGCCCATCCTAAGGCCTTGCCTAGGCTTGCAGCTGGACAGCGGCAAAAATGCACGGTTGAGCTGCGTTTTTGCTGCCCACCAACCACCCCCTCCTTAACCACTTTCTTACTGAGCACTTATACCCCCTTCCTGCCCAGGCCAATTTCCAGCTTTCAGCGCTCTCACACTTTGACAATCGCGTGGTCATGCAACACTGTACCCATATGGCATTATTTCACACAAATAGAGCTTTCTTTTGGTGGTATTTAATCACCATTGTGTTTTTTTATTTTTTGCTAAACAAACAAAAAAAGACTGCACATTTTGAAAAAAAAAAAGAAGTATTCATATTTTGTTATAAAATTTAGCAAACATGTAATTTTTCTCCTTCACTGATGGGCACTGATAGGTGGCACTGATGAGGCTGCACTGATAGATGGCACTGGTGGGCACTGATTGGCAGCCCTGATGGTCACTCATAGGTGGCACTGATTAGCAGTACTGATGGGCACTGATAGATGGCACTGGTGGGCACAGATTAGCAGCACTCGTTGGCCCTAAGGGGACCGATGTCCCTCTAACAGAAGCTGGTTACAGCTTTATTCTTTTATTCAAGCTGACAGCATGAAGAAGAAAAAAAGCTGGTAACTGGCGTCTGTTTACTTCCGTGATCATCTGTCATTGGGGGACAGCTAATCACATGGTAAAGGACCCGGTGTGATTTGCCCTTTACCCTGTTCTGTAGGGTAAAGGGCCAATACACGGATGACCTCCCAGCATTTGAGGTCCGCGTTGTAGCCGTCTTTTGGCTATGTCGCGGACGTCAAGTGGTTAAAGCAGAGTTCCAACTAAAAATGGACCTTCCCCTTTAAGTGTTGGTGACCCCCTGACATGCCACATTTTTTCGGGGGGAGGAGGGGGTTCCCTTTTTTTACAGGCACCCAGCTCCCACTTCCTCCCTGGCGCCGGAAAGAAGATCACCTCCCCCCCCCCCCTCCCTGCAATCTTCTGGGACACAGGTCACAGGTCCCAGAAGATTGCCCAGCCATTCACAGCGCGGCTCGCGCATGCTCACTAGGTTTCCCGGCGTGAAGCCGAAAGGCTACACTGCCAGGTTCCCTTACTCGCAATAGAGGCAGCAGCACGGAAACATCAGCTGCGGGGCCGACATCGCTGGACTCCAGGACAGGTAAGTGTCCTATTATTAAAAGTCAGGAGCTGCAGTATGTGCAGCTGCTGGCTTTTAATTTTTGCAGCGGTGGGCGGACCTTCGCTTTAAGACCTAAGAATAAATAATATATATATAAGGAATGTGGTGTACTTACAGTATTTGTCACTAAAGCTGATGTCAGACAGGCGACTCTGCCGCTAGCGATCTAGGAGGCTGGCTGTTTGTCCCTATGGAAATCACTCCCTCTCTAGCTGAGGCAGCGTGATGTCGCTGCCATCACTAGCAATCAAGATTCAGCAGTGTTAAGGACAGCAACATAGCGATATCTCGCTGCATCTGGCTACAGAGGGAGAGGTTCCATGTCTTTAACGATCCTGCCACTTGTGATGTGTCTGTAGCAGTAAGGGCTCTTTCACATGGACGGACCGTATGTCCGTTGTTCATCCTTCCGTTTTTGGATGAAAAACGGACATACAGGTATTCCTATGGGATAGCGGGTGTCAGCGGATGAGCATCCGCTGACACCCGCTCTCGTCCGTGCCCGCTCTGCTCCGTTTCTGCAGACGGAGGAAAACCCTATTTTTTCATCCGTCTGCAGAGCGGATCGGGTGACGACGGACTCTACGGTCCGTCGTCACCCGATCCCCCATAGGGGAGAGCGGCGCTCTGACAGGTCCGTCCCTGCACGGAGTGCAGGGACGGACCTGTCATCTCCCTGCTCAGCGGAGATCGCTCCGGCGATCCCCGCTGAGCAAGCGGCTATCCACGGGGCGGATCTGCACTGATCCGCCCCGTGTGAAAGAGTCCTAATACAGCCTGTCTGACATCAGCCTTAGCCTAGGTTCACACTAATGCAGTGTATGATTCATGCAAGTTTCCCACACCACAAATCGCACTGCCCTTGTGATCCGCTCCGCTGCAGGTGTCAGTGTAATATTAACGACGCCCCAAATGCAAATTGCAAACAGAGTGCATTTGTGGGCAACGCATTGCATGCTTCAAAAGTGCCATGCGATCCGGTTGCAGTGCAGTTCCAAAATTGCTGCATGCATGACTTTCATGTGATGCAGTGCGATTTGAGCCTATTCAAAATAAATAAGCTCAAATCACACCGCACTGAATCGCATGTGAATTGAACAAGACTGCAGTACAACTGAGGCTTAGGCTACATTCACAAGAATCTCCTGTGTTTAGGCTATTTAAAAATGATAGAGAAATTATATAAAGCATAAACAAACTTTATGCTTTCCAGATCGAGTTCTCCTGCGTTTTCATGCGTTTAGGCACATTCAGAGTATTTAATCTGCCCCTGGACGCACAGAATTTGATTGTTTCTGAATGCTCCTAAACATATGTAAACACATAGTGTGACTTGCCATTAAACGCCATAAAATTCTTCTATATGTGATTAAAAAATGCTCTATAAACATTTGTAATCACAGGTTTGTCTAACCAGTGAGAATGAGGCCTTAGGGATGCTCTATAATTCTATATGACAAAATCATTTTCTGTAATTATAATAAAATAAAACAAACGTTACTTATAATAATGACTAAAATGCATACACCAGGAGATATGGTTTCATTAAATGACAAATTATTATGTACAGACTTCTGATTTTACATTGTGTTGCCTATGTATTTATGCATATACTATGGATGTGCAATGTTAATATTTTACTTGTTCCTCTACCCTCCCTTCAATTGCTAGTCATTGTGAAAATACTCCCTTAAATTGGTGATCACTTGGAGAAGGACCCCCTTTTTATTGGTGTTCATGGGGAGAAGGACCCCCTTTTTATTGGTGTTCATGGGGAGAAGGACACCCTTATATTGGTGATCACTGGGAGAAGACTCCCTTAAATTGGTAGTCATTGTAAATAAACTTCCTTAAATTGATGATCACTGGGAGAAGGATCCCCTAATATTGGTGGTCATTGGGAGAAGGATCCCCTAATATTGGTGGTCATTGGGAGAAGGATCCCCTAATATTGGTGGTCATTGGGAGAATGATCCCCTAATATTGGTGGTCATTGAAAGAAGGACCCCCTTATATTGGTGTTAATTGGAGAAAGACCCCCCTTATATTGGTTGTCATTGAAAGAATGATTCCCCTTATATTAGTGTGAATTGAAGAAGGGCCCCCTTATATTGGTTGTTATTGGGAGAAGGATCCTCTTTTATTGGTGTTAATTGGAGAAAGATCCCCCTTATATTGGTTATCATTGGAAGAATGATCCCCTTGTATTGGTGTTAATTGGAGAAGGCCCCCTTATCTTGGTTGTCATTGAGAGAAGGATTCCCTTAATGTATATTGGTGTTTTTTGGGGGGAGGAACCCTGTATATTGGTGGTCATTGGGAAAAGGATCCCCTTATATTGGTGGTTATTGGAAGAAGGACATAATTATATTTATGGTCACTGGGAAATGGATACCTTTATATTGATGGTAATTAAAATAACAATATATTGGTTGTCCTTATATTGGTTGTCATTGGGAAAAGGGCCTCCTTCACCGGTGGTCAGTCAGAAGATGTACAGTGGGAAGAATACTCCTTCTATTGGTGGTCAGTGGGAAGAAAGCCTCATAGATTGGTGGTCTATAGAAAGAATGCCCTTTACATTGGTGGTAAGTGGGACGAATGCCCCAATTGCTGATTGCTCAAGGAACCCTAGTTGAGAATGACTGATCCATAGTAAAAGGTGGATTTTAAAGATACGTCTTTAAAGCAGACAGAATATTATTAATGTAAAAACTTTAGTTTTGCTGCATGCATTTACACATCCACTGCAAATTTCCCCTCTGTTTTCCCTGCAAATATTTTAAAGCAGCTGTTCTGAAGATTGGATGCCAATTTTTTTTTTTTTTTTTTTTTGAGCCAGCAGCCACCGGTGCCTTTTTAACAATAGTTGGTTGTCAAGAAGTGGGGTGGGAAGCTGGCTGCCGTGTCCTTAAGAACCCATAGAGAGACCCCTAAACCTTGTGGACAGCCTTCCCAGAAGAGTTGAAGCTATTATAGCTGAAAAGGGTGGGCCAACTCAATATTGAACCCTACGGACTAAGACTGGGCTACTATTAAAGTTCATGTGCGTGTGAAGGCAGGAGTCCCAATACTTTTTCTATTATAGGGTATGTGAACCTGCTCCATAGACATCCGGTTTGGTTCACATGGTATGCTATTCAGATGCACTTCAAAACGTATGCAATTTGCATATATGTGAACTGAGCCTTACGCATATTTTATATTATCTGTATCATCTTGCCTAGTTTTTTTCATCAGCATTAGAAGTAAGTGATGGAGTGCTGCTATGTAAGGCAAGCATGTAATCATTCTTTAATGGGAAGTTCTTTGTAGGAACTTTTTTTTAATTCTTTGCCAGAAGCCCTGCAGGCAATAAGGTGTTTCCATTCCCACCCTAATCCGCCCATTGTTTTATGTGGCTATATGAGAGATGCATAAAGCGGCCTGGTATTTGTTTTTAAAAATGCAGCTATCAACAAATAGGAAGAGAAAACGCAAGACTTCCCCAACTGCCCTGTACGGGCATGTAGGGGCATACTGATATACTGAAATGCCGCATACATACGATCAGAAATGCTGCCAGCAAAAGACCGATGTGAGCTTTTGGTCGGAAAATACGCTCCATCAGTCTTTTGCTGTCGGAATTCCAGCCAGCAAAAGATTGAGAGCATGTTCTCTATTTTTCGGTCGGGAAAAGCTCCTATCCGAAAATGCAGTCATCTGTATGCAATTCGGACGCGCAAAAAATCACGCATGCTAGGAAACAATTCGACGCATGCTCAGAAGCATTGAACTTAATTTTCTCGGCTCATCGTAGTGTTGTACGTCACCACGTTTTTGATGGTCGAAAGTTCAGAGAGCGGGGTGGGACAAGCTTGAGCGGAATTCCCTCAGAAAAAAACATCCAAGATTTTTCTGATGGAAATTCCGCTCGTGTGTATGGGGCAAAAGCCTATTACCTCTAAAGCTGGCTATACACTATGTGGATTTCGCTGCCTTGTTGTCACCCTTCCACCCAACATCCTGTGATTGAAAAAAAACAAAAAAAAAAAACTTTGGCTGAGCAGCAGCTGAATCCAATCAGATGCAGCAGCTGTTTGGGTATTCTAACTGCTGCCAGTTGTCCAAATACAATAGCCACAGAAACAGAAGGTTTGTCCATCAGTACTGTATAGACTAAATATAGGAATCTGTTTAATATTTACATTCAGCCTGCAGGCTGTATATGACCAGTTTTAGCCCTTATTCACATGGTCCACCTGCATTTGTTTTATTTAAAGTAGAACTCCAGGCTACATTTTATATTTAAAAAAATCTGCTGTGTGAAAAAAAAAAAAAAAAGTTAGTCCCTATTAGGTTATGGCATTTTAAGGCTTTCTGTCATTTTCTTTACGTACAAAAGAGAACAGGGAGGCGGGACTTTAAATGAAGTACACGTAGAGTCAAGTGTTGTGTGGCATTATATAGGGCTGCAACTAACGATTATTTTCATAATCGATTAGTTGGCAGATTATTGTTTTGATTAATCGGTTAATAACCTTAAAAAAATAAAAAAGTGTGGTGTATAATTGAGTTAATATGTAAAGTTTAAAAAAAAAAGGCAATTTATTCTTAAATATCTATATGCAGTGGTAAATATAAATAACCAACTATATGGTTAGGGAGCAAAATCTCTAATCCACTCTGAGAATAACAGACAGAAGAGATATACTGTATATGCTATTAGAGGCGAGATATACTGTATATACTATTAGAGGAGAGATATACTGTATATACTATTAGAGGAGAGATATACTGTATATACTATTAGAGGAGAGATATACTGTATATACTATTAGAGGAGAGATATACTGTATATACTATTAGAGGATATATACTATTAAAGGGCGGATGTGGTAAATATCAGACTCAGAGATCAAATTGTTTTATCTAAAAACAAACAAACAATGTCTTCCTTCCTTCAAAAAAAAATATTAATTTTAAGAACGTTCGTTCGATTTTCTAATCGTTAGTGGGGTCAAATCGACATTCATTTTCAACCACAGTGATGGGAAAATTTGGAATTAATAGAAAACTTCTTGATCAAAGGAATTTTCAGACAGTGTTATGGGGTTTTCGTTCAGAAATTACATTCATTTTAAAAACAGAATGTGAAAAACAAGTGAAAATTTCAAACAACATTCTTTCAATCAGGGAATGTACAAAGATTTTTTGTCTGAATAATCTCGTCTGAAAATTGATCTGTGTGGCCAGCATAAGGCTCAGTACACACCTATGCAGTTTGCTTTTGATCTGTTTCTGCAGTGCTTTTTGCTGTGCGTTTTGATTTTTGCGCACGTGATTTTGCTACGATTTGCGTTTTTGTATTTTTTATTTTTTGGCCAATTTGTTGTTGGGCAGATTAAAAAACACAAATTGCTGCAAAAACGCATTACATGCTTTTCTAAATACCTGCATGGAGTAAGATAATAAACTTTATTTCGTACAGCAAAACATAATACAAAAATAATCCAAAAAATAAATGGAACATGATACATATGGAAAAGCCCAGATTGGATAGCACATGATTAGAATTTTGTCAGATACATAATGCATTAACAGAATCCACAATGACGTGGTAGGATGAAGTATGCGATTTGAACACAACATCTGTTAGCGCAACGCGTTTCATGACTTGATATCACTCATCAGGAGAAAGCGTGTAAACGTGCAAGGTATCTAGGGCATTCATGTGCAATTGGTACAGCATTGAGGGTCATGAATATCCCAACATGGGGACCATCTCCTCTGGGAGCTGAGATGGTATGTAAGTGACAGCCTGCATGGTTTAGGAGATATCCCCTATATTTGCATGTGCCGACGTCATCGCACTGACACAAACTGAATCAATGGCACGTATCTACTGTTGCTTCAGTGAGTGTGCCGTTACTGCGCGCATGCGTGGGAGTGACGTCATCGCGGCTCCGGCCAATCACATCGCCGGTGCCGAGATACCCAGAGGTAACCCCGGGAGTGATATCGGCCACCGGAGCGGTGTACGGGCACCGCAGCGAGGGCTTCGATCTCAGGTATTACATAATGAGCTAGTATTCTATGCATCATTATGTCTTTGTCTTGCAGGTGTTAGTTTTTTTTATTCTTTTTAAAGTGGGCTTACACCCAGGTGCTAAGAGTATCTAATCTACCCCTAGACATGTATATGTCTAGTTTTTCTAAACTAAACTAAATTGGGATAAAAATCTTAGGAACAAGAATCCCATTGGGTAATACATTTTAAAGAGTGAACAGAAATCCTGGATGGCTTAATTCCAATGTAAAATGCATATAAAAGCAAAGGAGAAGGCCTTCAAAAAATACAAGGTTGAGGGATCATCATCAGCATTCAGACTTTATAAAGAACGCAACAAGAAATGTAAGGGTGCGATAAGGAAGGCTAAGGTAGAGCATGAACGACACATAGCAGAGGAGAGCAAGAAAAAGTATGTAAACAGTAAAACAGGGAGGACAGACCATATTGGCCCCATGAAGAATGAGGAAGGACATCTGGTTACAAAGGATGGGGAGATGGCGAAGGTATTGAATTTATTCTTCTCCTCAGTCTTCATGAGGGAATCGAGGGGCTTCAGTAACCAAAACTGCAGTGTTTATCCTCATGACACATCACAGGAAGCGCCTCCATGGTTAACAGAGGACAGAATTAAAATTAGACTTGGGAAACTTAACATTAATACATCACCGGGACCAGATGGCTTGCACCCGAGGGTACTTGGGGAACTCAGTCAAGTAATTGCCAGACCATTGTTCCTAAGTTTTACTGACAGTCTACTCACTGGAATGGTACCAGCTGATTGGAAAAAAGCCAATGTAGCACCAATATTTAAAAAGGGTCCAAAATACATCCCTGGGAATTACAGACCAGTTAGCCTAACATCAATAGAATGTAAACTCTTGGAGGGAATGATAACGGACTACATACAAGATTTTAGTAATGAGAACGGTATCATTAGCAGTAATCAGCATGGATTCATGAATAATCTTTCTTGCCAAACCAACCTATTAACTTTCTATGAGAAGGTGAGTTGCCATCTAGATAAAGGAAGGCCCGTAGACGTGGTGTATCTGGATTTTTGCAAAAGCATTTGACACAGTTCCCCATAAACATTTACTGTACAAAATAAGGTCCGTTGGCCAATCATGGTGGGACCAATCCTGTTTAATTTGTTCATAAATTACCTGGAGGATGGGGTAAACAGTTCAATCTCTGTATTTGCGGACGATACTAAGCTAAGCAGGGCAACAACTTCTCTGCAGGATGTGGAAACCTTGCAAAAAGATATGAACAGATTAATTGGGTGGGCAACTACATGGCAAACGAGGTTCAATGTAGAAAAATTTAAAATAATGCATTTGGATGGCAAAAATATGAATGCACATCCACGGGGGGGGGGAGGAATGGACGTACCGACGTAGCGTCCATACGGAGGGAGGAGTTTGACCCCTGCCGTCACCCTCGGAGGGCTGAGGAGCGCGGATGCGCAGGCAGGAAGGACCTCGGATCGCCACGAGGGAGAGACGCCGCGGACGCCTATGTCCCCTTCCGGGATAGGAGACCTGGACGCCGCGATCCTCTCTCCATAGGAATGCAGAGGGACCGGGTCAACAGGAAACCGGTACCGGCCCCTATAACGCCTGTCTCACCCCGCACACTTCTCTCCTCTCTACTCGCCACCAAGCTCTCTTCATAGCAAAGACCGCCCGGAGACCCCGGAGGACGTAGGGAGAGGGGGTCCACCTGTAAGTATGCAAGTATGAACAAACAGGAATACAGCTGACCTGAAATACACCAACCTGGAAGGTAAGCGCATAGCATTGCAAGTTTCTCTGGACGCCCGGGGGTAACACGGATAAGTGAAACAATTACAATCTACCCATTAAAAAAGGGAACAACGGATACGCAATTGATTAAAGGGGCTACCTCCGGGGCGCTGTATAAGGTGGATCCCTTCGGGGAGCGTATCCCAGGTGGGGGCTCAGCCTGTTCTTCCCGGGTGGAAGTACTTACCTAAAGCTCCTAGTTGAAAACAAATAGGGACAGTGTTCGTAGAATTTGAGAGAGTACATACGAATTTGCGGAGGCGAATGGTTCTGTCCATACAGAGAATGCAAATGTTTATAGCCCACTAAACGACCTGATATGAAGTGACATACAAAAATGACATGACTACACTATAGCCCCTGCAACTCAGTCTCTCTCCATCTCTCGTTTGGTTTTTTCTATTTTTTTTTTTGTTCTTCTTTCTCTCTTTGGTGCACTCTCCCGGGTATCCGCCGTACCGCTGGCTGGTATCCGCTGTACCGCTGGCTCTCCTTCTGCATGTCAGTTTTTTTGGATACCAACACCAAACTTCCAGAAGAGCAGCGGTACCCGGGTCTGGATTACCGCACCTGCTTTTCTTCAGATAGTGTATGCCCTGAAAGGGTTAGTGCCTTTTAATCGACATAACAGATCTTGTTAATATGTTAAAGGACTCGGACAAAGAAAGTATGTGAAATTGTCTCCTCCGTGACTGCTAGCAATCTTATTATTTAGTCTGCTCCAACATAAGAGGTACTATCAGTGATGATGTGACTTGATGCAAAAATAGCACAGGAGTGTCTTTAAATATTTTGCAATTATTATACTATACTGGAAATAGCATTTAGGATGTTTGTGTTGCAACCTACCAAGAGACAGAACACCCTCAAAATGTAAATGTGTTCTAATAAACTGCCAGCAAATTCCTATTAGGTTCACCTCCTCACAAGCAAGCTGTTGGTTAAATAGATGTCTTGGAGACCTGTCGTCTGAAATTGGGTATCTTTTATTTTCACTAGAGCGTACGGAACGGAGCTACTAGGCAGATCTCAGAGACAGGATAAATTGACATTTCATATACAGATCTTGCATAGAGCCTTGTAAAATTTGATCACAAGGTCTTTAAAACAGAACTTTGCCCTTTTTTTTTGTTCCTGCTGTTTTCTCTTTTTGTTTTTTCCCCTCCTCTGTTGTCGAAACCAGTTATTCTCAATACCCTGCAACTTGCATTTCTATAATTGTACTCATTGAGCCTGCAACAGCTATTTTGAGCCTACCCTTATTTCCGATCTGAATGACAGTCCTACCTCTCACCTGACGGGCAGGGCCCAGTTCGAGAGGGAGGTAAGGCTGTCCCTGGCCCTCTTGATCACATAACCCTTCCAAGGGGAAAGAGAAAGAGAGTAAGGCACCAGGGCAGCGGACTCCCCACTTAGCTCTACCCTTTAAGAATAGAGCACCCCTTAAGAGGGTTTCAACCCAGGAAAAACTCCATCTCAACATTTTAACATCAAACAGAAATAAACTAAGGGACTAACATCAAACCCCTCGAGAGGTAGTGGTTCCCCGCCCCGGACTGCCGCACTTGCTTTCCCTTAGATTTCCCTTCACAAGATGGGCAGGGCCTAGCCTGAGAGGGAAGTGGGGCCGTCCCCAGTGTACCGGACCCCACAACCCACCTAAGGGGAAAGGGAAAGAGGGTAAGGTACTAGGGCCGTGGGGATCCCCCATCCAGCTCTACCCCTTGCAAATAGAGTATCCCCGAAGAGGATCTTAGTCCATGAACAATTCCACGTAAACACTAAAGATTAAACTCAAGAAAAGGGGCCTTACTGGGTAACAGGGGTGAAGAAAGGAAATAAGGGGATCCTAATAAAGGGGAAAACTGGGGAAGAGAATAAGAGGCATAAAAAAGGGCACCAGGAGCAAAGACGCACCCAAATCGTCAAAAAAGGGAGCCACAAAAGGCACCAAAGGAGAAGCGAGCACGATTAAACATTATCTCAGACAAGGAGCCAGCCCAAAAACCATAGGGCTCGCATCCCAGGCGGGGGTCAGTCTGGAGAGAAGTGTAGGGGCAGAAGGCGTTAACAATCAGTCAAGAGCAGACTACACCATGGAGAGTGAGACTGACATGAGCCGGACCGAGGATCAACAGGCAGGAACACATGTCCCCTCTAAAACGGAAATGGAGGCTATGTTATTGCGCCTAGAAAACGCTATTAAACTAGAAATCAACAATCTCAGAGAGGACATGGGCCACCTACTTACCAGGGTAGAGATGGTCGAAACCAGAGCAGATAATACTGACCAGGAAATTTCAAATCTAAAAACCCTACTGAAAAAATCCCAACTAAACCAGAGAGACACCGCATACAAAATTGAAGAACAAGAAAACAGGGATAGAAGGCAAAATTCGAGACTACGCGGGGTCCCAGAACAAAGAGGGGAAGATCTCGAGAAAAATTTTTTTTCTATTCTTGGCCCAATTAGTGGCAAAAATCAAGATCAGTTTCCCGAAATTGAAAGAACCCATCGAGTGGGAAGATCCGAGAGGTCGGGCCCCGACAGACCGCGAGATATAATTATTAGATTTCTCCACTTTAAAGAGAAAGAGGACATTTGGGTAAAAATCAGGGGCAATACACCATTGAGGTACGAAGACACAGACATACAAGTATATGCCGACCTATCGGCCCGTACCCTGGAGAGAAGAAGATTTCAAAAACCCCTATTAGAAATTCTCAGGAAGGAAAACATTAAGTACAATTGGGGCTTCCCACCGTGCCTAATTGGCCTAAAAGAGGGGCTCGTGGCTAAGCTGAGATTCCCGGAGGAGCTCCAGGGTTTCTGTGCCAAGCTGGGGATCCCAGTCCCGGAGTTGCCCGGCTGGAAAGAAAAAGAGGGCGTAGATGATCTCACTTAAAATGGTGGCGGAAAAGAGGGGGGGGGGGGGTAGGTAGAAAAGTCTATCAGTAAGCCCCAAAAGACTTGGCCTATTCTCCACTATTTTTCGGAGTAATCCGAAAGGAGGTGGAGAAGAAAGAGGGGACAGAAAAGGGTAAAAGGAGGAAAAAAAGAAAGATAAAAAGGAAAAAAAAAGGGTAAGAAAAAAGGGGGGGCGGGGATCAAACTCCACCTCACCACGAACCTAGGGCCCAAGGGTGCCGCATGAAGACGACACCCATGGACCTAGAGACCCATGATGGGGTCAGAGAGGGGATGGGTAGGGGGAGGGGGGAAGGGGGAAGGAGGGAGGGAGGGGGGGTAGGAGGGTATGGGATGGGGAGGGAGAAGGGGTGGGTAGAAAGGGGAGGGAGGGACGGGCTAGGGAGGGGGGCCCCCTCCGCTACTGACAGGGTATCGGCCTTTAAACAACTTACTTACCAAACTAGAACAAAGGGAAAATCCTATATTAAAAATAGTAAAAACACCCTAACAGAGAAATGAAGTCTGAAATTAAGTTTCTCACGTATAATGTAAAGGGTATGAACTCCCCCATCAAGCGACATAGGGTCCTGGAAGAGATTAGGAGATATGGGGCGGGAATAGTCTTCTTACAGGAGACTCATCTGTCGCATGTCTCCAGTGTTAGGCTATTTTCGCCCTCATATCCAACGTGGTACTACGGAGATACTATAACAAATAGGGCAAGAGGGGTGGCCATAGGATTCGGCAGAGACATTAACTTTACATTGGAAGATAGGAAAACGGATCCGGAGGGGAGGTTCCTCTTTTTAAGGGGATCCCTCAGCGGGACAGAAATCACTTTAGCCAATATATACGCCCCCAACATAAGACCCATCAGATATTTAGAATCAATCTTATCAAAGTTGAGGGCCTTTAAAAAGGGATATTTGATACTCATGGGGGATTAAAATTTCGTAATGGATCCATCCTGGGACAGTACGTCTGGGGTGCAGGGGACAGGGACCGCCCAACTCAAGAGACTTAAAAAAAGGCTCTCTGGAGAACAACTGGTGGACATATGGAGGATCCAGCACCCCCATAAAAGACTTTACGTTCTTCTCCCCAGCACACCAGACGTATTCTCGTCTGGACCACATTTTGGTTGAACACGGACTATTGGAGAGAATCACCCAAACCAGCATAGAAATAATGTCCCTCTCAGACCATGCCCCAGTTTCCATGAATTTATGCATTCCCGAGTATAAACAACCCTCGAGTGGGTGGAAATTGAATATAGAACTATTATACGATAAAGATATACGGGATTCCATTCGAAAAGAACTTGAATGGTTCTTCCAAACTAATGACAACGGCGAAGTCTCAGAAGCAGTTATCTGGGACGCCCATAAGGCGTTCGTCAGGGGTATTTGTATAGCAAAGGCAACCTGGCAGAAAAAAGAGAGGATGAGACAGACGCAGGAATTGACGGCCGTGATCACCAGATTGGAACAAAAACATAAGACAGACGGGGCTCAGGCGCATGATACATACCTCGAGCTGATGGAAAAGAGGGAGGAGTTAAAAGACTTGGCCGAACAAGAAGTAAGACAGGCACTTAACAAGATGGCAAAGGATCAGTACTTATGGGGAAATAAGCCAGGGAAATATCTAGCCAGAAAACTCCAAAAGAAAAAATCAAGAAATTTCATCGAGAAAATTCAAACCGGCAATGGGGAGACTAAACATGCATCTAGAGAAATAGCAGCAACTTTTAGGAAGTACTACGAAGAACTTTATTTGGTAGACCCGGAGGGCGGCAACAAAGGGGGCGAAAATAGTACGAAAATAGACGACTTCCTGGGAAGGGCAGGGTTGGTATCCCTAAACATAGAAGACAGTGAAGCATTGGAAAGACCGATCTCTGAGGATGAAATCCTCAGAGCTCTAAACAACTCCCCCTCAGGAAAGAGCCCGGGCCCTGACGGGTTCACCGTTCTATATTATAAAACTTTCAAAGAAATCCTTGTCCCAAGATTACAGCGCTATATGAATGGCCTGGGGGCAGAATACGACATGACCGAGGGCTCACTTCTGGCGACGATAACCGTCCTGCTCAAGGAAGGGAAGGATGGATCGGTGTGCTCAAGTTACAGACCCATTTCATTACTAAATTTTGATACAAAATTGTACGCCAAGATTCTGGCTGAGCGAATTAAGGGACACTTGAGCACGCTGATCCATCCGGACCAAGTGGGCTTTATCCCTGGCAGGGAGGGGAGAGATAATGGGATTCGGACACTATTGGCCATGCAGAAGATGAGGGATATGCGAACCCCCAGTCTACTGCTCTCAATTGATGCAGAAAAAGCATTTGACAGGGTAGACTGGGGGTTCATGTTCAAAACGCTACAAAGAATGGGGTTTGGCCCCAGGATCTTACAGAAAATTAAAGTCCTCTATGCGCATCCCAAAGCAAACATAAGAATAAATGGGATAGTCTCGTCTATGTTCGAGATGCATAATGGGACCAGGCAGGGATGTCCGTTATCCCCTCTCCTCTTCGTCTTGTCCCTGGAACCCCTGCTGTCCACAATCCGAGGTAGCGCGGGAGTAGAGGGATGTAGAGTCGGCAGGGAGGAACATAAACTCGCTGCCTTTGCAGATGACGTCCTTTTCTACGTCGGGTCCCCGCAGAAGTCAATCCCCAACCTCTTAAAAATCCTAGCTAATTACGGCGACTTAACAAACTTCAGAATTAATACCACAAAAACCTTTATTTTAAACATTAACCAAGAACAATATCGAAAAACAGAATTTACAGAAAGAGGTGAGTTTCGCCTGGAAAAAACAGATAAAATATCTGGGTATCGAGCTGGCCAATAACCCGAGGAAAATGTATAAAATAAACTTTATTCCACTGTTAGAGGAAATTAAAAAAAAATGTCAAGAGTACAACGGAAGAGCACTATCATGGATAGGCAGGGTCAACACGGTTAAGATGATGATATTGCCGATTATCACGTATAAACTCCAGATGCTCCCACTCCCCCTCCCAAAACAGTATCTTGGAAAATTAAGAGCATTGGTCATGAACTTTGTGTGGAAGCATAAAAAACACAGAATCTCCCTTCAAATCTTAAAGCAAGATAAGAACTTAGGTGGTCTAGCAGTCCCGGACATTGAGGGATATTATCACGCTACTGCACTACTTAGAATACCAGAATGGGTTAAAACACACAATGTTAAAAGATGGGTTGGTTTGGAGGAATCACTTTGTGAAGCAAAATTGGGGAAGATTGTCTGGAACCCCCCTAAATGTAGACCACTGGGTGAAAAAACGCACACAATTACACGGAATACACTCAGAATTTGGGATAAGACATATAAAACATTTAATAAAGCATATAATTCACCACTAATTACACTTAAGGAAAACCCCTTCTTCCCTCCTGGGAAAAAAGGGGTAAGCGGGGATTGGATCACAAAGGATAGCACATGTATAGGAGAAATTATCAGCAACGGGAAAGTATTGTCACTGCAGGAGCTACAGACTAAAGGTGAGTTGTTTTTCATAGACGTATGGCGGTATCTCCAGATAAGTCACTTCGTCAGCTCGCTTCCAGTGCCGTTAAGGGACATCAACGACCTGACGAAGTTAGAGAAAATCTTTACGGCAGAGAACTCTAAAAAAAGAATCTCGAAAATTTATAAACTACCTTTAGAGCAGGACAGACCGGAGATACCCCCATACCTCAGGAAATGGGAGAGGGAACTGGGTTCACAACTAGATTTAGACACTGTTAGGAAAATATTAAAATTAGCCCACGGTTCAGCTGTGGACTCTAAGACCGCCGAAATGAATTTTAAGCTTATGGCCAGGTGGTATAGGACCCCTGATAAGCTAAGCAAATATCAGACGGACACATCAGCCAAGTGCTGGAGGGGATGCGAGGAAAGAGGCACCATGGGTCACTTATGGTGGGACTGCCACAAAATAAAAAAATATTGGGAGACCATCCTAAATTATATAAAAGAAATAACCACTGTGGAGGTGAAAAGGGACCCCTGGGTTGTTCTCATGCACGCAACCACGCAGGGAATTAGTCAATATACAGGCTCTCTGGTCCCCCATCTTCTCAACGCAGCAAAGGGGGCGATCCCGAGATGCTGGATGGACCGGGAATGCCCCCCCATGTGGCTCTGGGTGGACGGGGTAGAATCAGCATACACAATGGAGTGCGTAATAAACTGCACGGGGGGGGAAAGGGAAGCAACGAAAGAGAAGTGGGAAGGCTGGAGAAAATTTAAGAAATCATGGAGCTACTCGGAGGTCCTGAGGACCCACCCTTAGATGCCCAAGTAGTTAAAACAACAAGCACCCGCAACGGGGGGGAAAAAAAAAAAAAAGGAAAAAAAAAAAAAAGAAAAAAAAAAAAAAAAAAAGGAAAAAAAAAAAAAAAAAGAGCCGTATATCAGTAGCGGAGGGGGGGGGGGGAGGGGGTGGATAAATAAGTAAAGGGGAGTTTGTAAAAGAAAGCCTATTCCCGGGAGGAGGGTGCGCGGGCACCTGGGCAGCCCTGGTCCCTCTGAACGCCGGCGTGCGCGCGCTCCCGTGCGCAAATAGCGGGCGCGCGCGCCCCCGTGCGCGTGCACGTGCGCGATCGGCGCCGCTTTGGCGCCAGTGGCCTTATTTAAAGGGGACAGCTGCCTGCATGCGGCGCTGTCCGTCTCAGCTCCCACCTGTGACCCCAACCTGAACCTGTCTGAGCTCCCTACCTGTGACCCGGCTTGTTTGACTCCGCTACTTTCTCCGTTCCTTGACCCCGGCTTGTTTGACCCTGCTCTGGACTGTGTTACTGTTGCTGAACCCCCGGCTTGCCTCCTGACCATCCTCCTGCCTGCCGTCCTTACCTGTTGTGACCCGGCTTGCCTGACCATCCCTGCTCCAGTGTCCCTGCACAGGTCTTCGCTGCTGCCGTCATCTGCTGATCTTCTGCCGTTGCTGTCAGCTACTTCAGCCGTCTGCTGCTGCTCCTGTTGTCGGTTTACCTCCTGCCTCCTGGTTTTCTGCCGAACCTTCATCTGCAGACCTACCCTCTGAGCAAGCCCTGCATCTACCCTGCATCAGCCTGCTGCATCCACACGGACACTCCTACCCGCTGAGTTCACGGCTACGCTGTCCCCAATCCAGCAGGCCCTGAACCAGAGTTGTAAGAGAGGTCTCCAACCATCAAGTCAGGCTCAGCACTACCAGGTACCTAACAGTACGGACAGCCAATATGACTGAGCCTGCGGATGGAGCCTCAACCATGCGGGAAATGTGCTCCCACCTGGCAGCCCTCACACAAGCCGTGAAATCCCTGCAGGAGGGATACACCAAGCTGGAAGGCCAAGTTCAACAACTTGCCAGCCCCATGGCTGCTGCACCTCCACCACCAGTGCAACCTGCCTCCCAACCAACAGTGGTGATGCTTCCCCCTGAACCTAGAGTGCCTATCCCAGAAAGGTTCTCGGGCGACCGGTCCAAGTTTCAAGCTTTCCGAGATGCCTGCCAGCTTTACTTTGCCCTGCAACCCCGGACCTTCTCCCTGGAAGTCACCAAGGTGGGATTCGTGGTGTCCCTTCTACAAGGAGAACCCCAGTCCTGGGCCCACCGTCTTCTGGGAGCCAACAGTGTCATGACCCAGTCCTTAGCCGCCTTCTTCCAGGCAATGGCACAGTTGTATGACGACCCTCAACGCACGGCTACAGCTGAATCTGCCCTATCCGCGCTCCAGCAAGGCCGCAGGACGGCTGAGGACTATATCACGGACTTTAGGCGCTGGAGCGCGGATACTCAATGGAACAATGCAGCCCTCAGACACCAGTTCCGCATGGGCCTCTCAGAGGGGTTGAAAGACGAACTGGCCCGTGTAGGAGTTCCTGAGGATCTTGAGGACCTTGTCACTCTGACAATCCAATTGGACCGTCGCCTACGGGAGCGCCGAGCTGAACGCTCTGCTTTGCCCAGTCGCCCAGCTTGGATGGTCGCTAGGGCTCCTGTTCCTGCCACTCGCTACCTACCTGCTCCCTCTACACCTCCCGTGGGACCTGCTTCAGATGGTTCCGAACCGATGCAGATTGGTCTTCTACGTGCCCCCTTGACGCCCGAGGAACGGGCCCGACGTCGCCAGTTGAATCTGTGTCTGTACTGTGGGGGCTCTGGACATTTCGTGAATGGTTGCCCTGTCAAGACGCGTAAGTGCTTGTCATACGTTTCTCCTCTCTCTGCACCCTGCCCAGCCAGTACTATTCACCTTACCCTTCCTCTGTCGTTGCAGTGCCAGGGAAGGACAATCCTCACCAGCGCCATCATTGACTCCGGGGCGTGTAGCTGTTTCGTGGATGCCACCTTCGCCAACACTCACGCCCTGCCGCTCCAGAAGAAGACCCAAGGACTTACTGTATTTCTGGCGGATGGGTCCCGCATTAAGTCTGGCCAGGTGACTCAAGAGACTCTGCCCTTAACCGCTACAATTTTCCCTCAACATCAGGAGCTTCTGACCATGGACGTGATCTCCTCTCCCCTGTTCCCGGTCATCCTGGGTATGCCATGGCTCCAGGCCCATAACCCGCTGATCCATTGGTCCACCGGGGAGGTAGAATTTCAATCTCGGTACTGCCAGGAACACTGCATACCTGCAACCCTCGGAACATCCTCTACCTTGCTTTGCCTAGACGCGGATCAAGACCTACGCCAATCTGTACCCCAACCTTATCATGACTTTCTGGACGTTTTCAGCAAGCGGGGGGCAGACTCCCTTCCGCCCCACCGTCCCTATGATTGCCCCATCGAGCTCCTCCCTGGGGCTGAAATTCCCTTCGGTCGCATTTTTCCTCTCTCCGAGAAAGAACAAGAGGCCCTGAAGACCTACATTGCCGAAAACTTAAAGAAGGGGTTCATCCGCCATTCCACCTCTCCTGCTGGCGCAGGCATCTTCTTCGTCACCAAGAAGGATCAGTCCTTGAGGCCCTGTGTGGACTACCGGGAGCTCAATAAAATAACGGTCAAGAATCGGTACCCCCTGCCCTTAATCCCTGAGCTCTTTCAGAAGCTAAGATCGGCAATGGTTTTCACCAAATTGGACCTCAGGGGTGCATACAATTTGGTCCGCATTCGGGCCGAGGACGAGTGGAAGACGGCTTTCCGGACTCGTTTCGGCCACTATGAGTACTTGGTCATGCCCTTCGGGCTCTGTAATGCCCCGGCCACGTTCCAGCATTTCATCAATGATGTACTCAGAGACTATTTGGACATTTTCGTGATCGTCTATCTGGACGACATCTTGATTTTCTCCCAAACCCTAGAACAACATCGTGGGCATGTGGGCAAGGTACTCCTTCGACTCCGACGGCACGGCCTGTATGCAAAGGCCGAGAAGTGCGAATTTGAGCAGCAGGAAATCCAGTTTTTGGGACTTGAAATCTCCCCGGCAGGCATTAGAATGGACCCTCAGAAGGTGTCCGCCGTTCTTGACTGGCCAGCACCTGTAGATAGAAAAGGAATCCAACGGTTCGTAGGATTTGCAAACTTCTACAGGAAGTTTATTAAGGGGTTCTCTGCTATCATCACCCCCATCACCCAGCTGACCAAGCAGGGCACACGCTTCCACTGGGGCCCGGAAGCTCAAGGGGCCTTTGATCAGCTTAAAAGACTGTTTACCTCCGCTCCTATCCTCAGTCACCCCGACCCTGCCCTCCCTTACATCTTGGAGGTCGATGCATCTGAAGTGGCAGTTGGGGCGGTCGTGTCACAACGACAGGGCAATAAAGACGCCATGCACCCAGTGGGATTTTTCTCTCGGAAACTTTCTCCAGCCGAGAGGAATTATGATGTCGGGGACCGGGAACTCTTGGCTATCAAATCGGCACTAGAGGAATGGAGGTACCTCTTGGAGGGAGCTAATCATCCAGTACTCATCTACACTGACCACAAGAACCTTGAGTACTTACGAACTGCCAAACGACTCAAACCCCGACAAGCCCGCTGGGCTCTGTTTTTCTCAAGGTTCTGCTTTCATATTACGTATCGTCCCGGTTCCAAGAATGTGAAACCTGACGCCCTTTCCCGGATGTTTGACAGTCCCAAGGACTCCACCACCCCAGACACCATCCTATCTTCCGGAAACTTTCTACTTTTACAGCCAGATCTGCTATCTCAAATCCGGGAGGCATCCGCCAGTTCCCAGGGACCCCATGGGGTCACCCTAACTTCCAGTGATGGACTTCTCTGGAGGGGAAGTCAAGTCTTCGTCCCCGAATCTGTAAGGGTGAAGGTCCTGACCCTTCTACACGACCATCCACTGGCAGGGCACTTCGGGAGCCGTAAAACTGTGGAGCTGGTGCAACGCACCTTTTGGTGGCCCAAACTAAAGGAATTCTGCAAGTCTTATGTTGACTCCTGCCCTGTTTGTAACCGCAGCAAGACGTCTAGGAACCGAGCTTGGGGACTTTTGAAGCCTCTTCCTGCACCTGATCGACCTTGGCGAATGTTCAGCTCGTAAGACGCGTAAGTGCTTGTCATCCGTTTCTCCTCTCTCTGCACCCTGCCCAGCCAGTACTATTCACCTTACCCTTCCTCTGTCGTTGCAGTGCCAGGGAAGGACAATCCTCACCAGCGCCATCATTGACTCCGGGGCGTGTAGCTGTTTCGTGGATGCCACCTTCGCCAACACTCACGCCCTGCCGCTCCAGAAGAAGACCCAAGGACTTACTGTATTTCTGGCGGATGGGTCCCGCATTAAGTCTGGCCAGGTGACTCAAGAGACTCTGCCCTTAACCGCTACAATTTTCCCTCAACATCAGGAGCTTCTGACCATGGACGTGATCTCCTCTCCCCTGTTCCCGGTCATCCTGGGTATGCCATGGCTCCAGGCCCATAACCCGCTGATCCATTGGTCCACCGGGGAGGTAGAATTTCAATCTCGGTACTGCCAGGAACACTGCATACCTGCAACCCTCGGAACATCCTCTACCTTGCTTTGCCTAGACGCGGATCAAGACCTACGCCAATCTGTACCCCAACCTTATCATGACTTTCTGGACGTTTTCAGCAAGCGGGGGGCAGACTCCCTTCCGCCCCACCGTCCCTATGATTGCCCCATCGAGCTCCTCCCTGGGGCTGAAATTCCCTTCGGTCGCATTTTTCCTCTCTCCGAGAAAGAACAAGAGGCCCTGAAGACCTACATTGCCGAAAACTTAAAGAAGGGGTTCATCCGCCATTCCACCTCTCCTGCTGGCGCAGGCATCTTCTTCGTCACCAAGAAGGATCAGTCCTTGAGGCCCTGTGTGGACTACCGGGAGCTCAATAAAATAACGGTCAAGAATCGGTACCCCCTGCCCTTAATCCCTGAGCTCTTTCAGAAGCTAAGATCGGCAACGGTTTTCACCAAATTGGACCTCAGGGGTGCATACAATTTGGTCCGCATTCGGGCCGAGGACGAGTGGAAGACGGCTTTCCGGACTCGTTTCGGCCACTATGAGTACTTGGTCATGCCCTTCGGGCTCTGTAATGCCCCGGCCACGTTCCAGCATTTCATCAATGATGTACTCAGAGACTATTTGGACATTTTCGTGATCGTCTATCTGGACGACATCTTGATTTTCTCCCAAACCCTAGAACAACATCGTGGGCATGTGGGCAAGGTACTCCTTCGACTCCGACGGCACGGCCTGTATGCAAAGGCCGAGAAGTGCGAATTTGAGCAGCAGGAAATCCAGTTTTTGGGACTTGAAATCTCCCCGGCAGGCATTAGAATGGACCCTCAGAAGGTGTCCGCCGTTCTTGACTGGCCAGCACCTGTAGATAGAAAAGGAATCCAACGGTTCGTAGGATTTGCAAACTTCTACAGGAAGTTTATTAAGGGGTTCTCTGCTATCATCACCCCCATCACCCAGCTGACCAAGCAGGGCACACGCTTCCACTGGGGCCCGGAAGCTCAAGGGGCCTTTGATCAGCTTAAAAGACTGTTTACCTCCGCTCCTATCCTCAGTCACCCCGACCCTGCCCTCCCTTACATCTTGGAGGTCGATGCATCTGAAGTGGCAGTTGGGGCGGTCGTGTCACAACGACAGGGCAATAAAGACGCCATGCACCCAGTGGGATTTTTCTCTCGGAAACTTTCTCCAGCCGAGAGGAATTATGATGTCGGGGACCGGGAACTCTTGGCTATCAAATCGGCACTAGAGGAATGGAGGTACCTCTTGGAGGGAGCTAATCATCCAGTACTCATCTACACTGACCACAAGAACCTTGAGTACTTACGAACTGCCAAACGACTCAAACCCCGACAAGCCCGCTGGGCTCTGTTTTTCTCAAGGTTCTGCTTTCATATTACGTATCGTCCCGGTTCCAAGAATGTGAAACCTGACGCCCTTTCCCGGATGTTTGACAGTCCCAAGGACTCCACCACCCCAGACACCATCCTATCTTCCGGAAACTTTCTACTTTTACAGCCAGATCTGCTATCTCAAATCCGGGAGGCATCCGCCAGTTCCCAGGGACCCCATGGGGTCACCCTAACTTCCAGTGATGGACTTCTCTGGAGGGGAAGTCAAGTCTTCGTCCCCGAATCTGTAAGGGTGAAGGTCCTGACCCTTCTACACGACCATCCACTGGCAGGGCACTTCGGGAGCCGTAAAACTGTGGAGCTGGTGCAACGCACCTTTTGGTGGCCCAAACTAAAGGAATTCTGCAAGTCTTATGTTGACTCCTGCCCTGTTTGTAACCGCAGCAAGACGTCTAGGAACCGAGCTTGGGGACTTTTGAAGCCTCTTCCTGCACCTGATCGACCTTGGCGAATGTTGTCCATGGACTTTATAGTCGAGCTTCCGTGCTCAGAGGGGTGCTCTGCTATTTTTGTAGTAGTGGACCGGCTGTCCAAAATGGCCCACTTTTTGCCTTTAAGGGAAACACCATCTGCCACAGAGACTGCCCATCTTTTTATTAAGGAGATAGTCAGGTTACATGGGGTTCCGGACAATATAGTATCAGATAGGGGGGTCCAGTTCACGTCCCGTTTTTGGAGGGCCCTTTGTGAGATCCTTAAGATTGAGCTGGCCCTTTCTTCTGCATACCACCCCCAAACTAATGGGCAGACGGAACGCACCAACCAGACTTTAGAGCAATACATAAGGTGCTTCACGTCCTTTGTGCAGGACGATTGGGTGTCCCTATTACCCCTAGCTGAATTCTCTTATAATAATGCCAGTCATTCAGCCACAGGACAATCCCCATTTTTTGCCAACTACGGTTTTCACTTGTCTTTTCTCCCTGACTTTCTCCCAGAATCTTCAGTCCCGGCAGTCCAGGATACAGCTTCGTTCCTCAGCCGCAACAACAGGATTCTTCAGGAGGCAATCACCAAGGCACAGGAGGACAGCAAAAGATTCTTTGATCGGAAGAGGAGGGGTGAGCTGAACTTGCAGGTGGGCGACCAGGTATGGCTAGCTACAACTAACCTTAGACTTGCTTGTCCCTCTAAGAAGCTTGCTCCCAAGTTTTTAGGACCTTTCCCTGTGAAGAGGAGGATCAATGAAGTTTCCTATGAGCTGTCCCTGCCCGACTCTATGAGAGTCCACCCAGTCTTCCACGTTTCTCTCCTGA
Source organism: Lithobates sylvaticus (assembly GCA_028564925.1). Taxonomy (NCBI): domain Eukaryota; kingdom Metazoa; phylum Chordata; class Amphibia; order Anura; family Ranidae; genus Lithobates; species Lithobates sylvaticus. The sequence continues at coordinate 559,903,605 of CM053027.1, read as the reverse complement.
AACCCGCTGTGCCCGATCCCTTCCCTGATAGGGGTACAAACCCACCCAGACCTGTCCTGGTCCAAGGTAATGAGGAGTACGAGGTAGAGGCCATCCTTGATTGCAGGAGACGTAGGGGGGAGAGGCAGTTCCTGATTAAGTGGAAGGGGTATGGGGCCGAGAGTAATTCATGGGAGCCAGAATGCAACCTTCATGCCAAGAGACTAATCCGTACCTTTCTTTCTTCCCATCCAGAAAGACAACGCCTAATGGGCACCCGGAGGTTGCCCCTTGTGAGGGGGCAATGTCAGGGCTCTAGCCGCCCTGGGCACCCTAGCCGGAGGGTGCGCGGGCACCTGGGCAGCCCTGGTCCCTCTGAACGCCGGCGCGCGCTCCCGTGCGCAAATAGCGGGCGCGCGCGCCCCCGTACGCGTGCACGTGCGCGATCGGCGCCGCTTTGGCGCCAGTGGCCTTATTTAAAGGGGACAGCTGCCTGCATGCGGCGCTGTCCGTCTCAGCTCCCACCTGTGACCCCAACCTGAACCTGTCTGAGCTCCCTACCTGTGACCCGGCTTGTTTGACTCCGCTACTTTCTCCGTTCCTTGACCCCGGCTTGTTTGACCCTGCTCTGGACTGTGTTACTGTTGCTGAACCCCCGGCTTGCCTCCTGACCATCCTCCTGCCTGCCGTCCTTACCTGTCTGCCTTACCTGTTGTGACCCGGCTTGCCTGACCATCCCTGCTCCAGTGTCCCTGCACAGGTCTTCGCTGCTGCCGTCATCTGCTGATCTTCTGCCGTTGCTGTCAGCTACTTCAGCCGTCTGCTGCTGCTCCTGTTGTCGGTTTACCTCCTGCCTCCTGGTTTTCTGCCGAACCTTCATCTGCAGACCTACCCTCTGAGCAAGCCCTGCATCTACCCTGCATCAGCCTGCTGCATCCACACGGACACTCCTACCCGCTGAGTTCACGGCTACGCTGTCCCCAATCCAGCAGGCCCTGAACCAGAGTTGTAAGAGAGGTCTCCAACCATCAAGTCAGGCTCAGCACTACCAGGTACCTAACACTAACCCATATACTGACTTTGGGGCAGATTGGTAACAACCTGGCCCACCATTATTATTGTTTTGATTTTTGTATCCCAACGGTGGAAAAATAAAATGGAACAAATCCCCCAGGGGAGGGAAAAAAAAAAAAAAAAAAAAAAGGGGGGAAGACAAGAAAATTAAAATAATCCACAAATGATGTTAAGACAAAGGGGACGGAGATGTGGGCCGTGCTGACATTACCCCTTACTGATCTATCTGAATGTGGAAGAAAAAGAAAAAAAAAAAAGAAAAAAAAAAAAAATATGAATGCAATCTATACACTAGGGGGAGAACCTCTGGGGGAATCTAGGATGGAAAAGGACCTGGGGGTCCTAGTAGATGATAGACTCAGCAATGGCATGCAATGCCAAACTGCTGCTAACACAGCAAACAGAATATTGGCATGCATTAAAAAGGGCATCAATTACAGAGATAAAATTATAATTCTCCCGCTCTACAAGACTCTGGTCCGGCCACACCTAGAGAATGCTGTCCAGTTCTGGACACCAAGCCTCAAGAAGGATGTACTGGAAATGGAGCGAGTACAAAGAAGGGCAACTAAGCTAATAAAGGGTCTGGAGGATATTAGCTATGAGGAAAGGTTGGGAGCACTGAACTTATTCTCTCTGGAGAAGAGACGCTTGAGAGGGGATATGATATATATATATATATATATATATATAAATATCGTACAATCCCATATACCCAATTCTATACCCACAGTTGATCCAGAAGAAGGCGAAAAACCCCAGCAGAGCATGATCCAATTTGCTATGGCAGGGGAAAAAATTCCTTCCTGATCCCTCGAGAGGCAATCGGATTTTCCCCGGATCAACTTTACCTATAAATGTTAGTACCCAGTTATATTATGTACATTCAGGAAAGAGGTTTAACCTTAAACTACGTAGACGGTTCTTTACTGTTAGAGCGGAAAGGATGTGGAATTCCCTTCCACAGGCGGTGGTCTCAGCAGGAGGTATTGATAGTTTCAAAAAGCTATTAGATAAGCACCTGAACGACCGCAACATACAGGGATATACAATGTAATACTGACATATGATCACACACATAGGATGGACTTGATGGACTTGTGTCTTTTTTTCAACCTCACCTACTATGTAACTATGTAACCTTATTTTATGCTCGGAAATTAATTGTACTATATTGGAAAAAAAACAGAAGCACCGTCACTTGCATTTTGGAAGGGTATGGTCAATAAACCATTACCTTTCTACAAGGCAACATATGCGACTCGGGGTTGTCAGCACAAATTTGACAAGGTCTGGCAGGGGTGGCTGGCAAATTCGTCTACTGTTGGATGAGGCATTCTATGGATCCCATGAGTGAGTGGCTTTGACTAGAGGAGATACTTGGTAGCAATTATACCTGATAGATAATGTAGGTGGAGATTTGGGGATCACCTTCATCTTGATATTGGTGGTAGGTGGGAATGTCTTCATCCTGCTATGTGGGGAAGGGGAGGATGGGGGGGATTGATAGTTAGTTAGTTGTTTATGTATAGCTTGATCCTTGTGACCAGTTGAGCCTAGGAATGCCAATTATGCTCTCTGTTGTATGTATTCCTTTTTCAAAATAATAATAAAAAAAAATTCTAAATGCATGTACTGATATTAACTAAAATAAAGAGAGCTGAAGCATATAGGTCATAGAGAATCTCAAGTCCTGTTATATGCCACAGCAGCTGGGAGACCTTCTAGAAAAACCACAAGACACATAGAGGTTGATTTACTAACTAGAGAGTGCAAAATCTGGTGCATGATAGCCAATCAGCTTCTAAGTTCATCTTGTTCAATTAGGCTTTGACAAAAAACCTGGAAGCTGATTGGTTCCTATACAGGGCTACACCAGATTTTGCATTCTCCTGTTTTAATAAACCAACCCCATAGGTCGAATATATAAATCAATGAGTGTGATTTTCAGGCATTCATTGGTGGTGAATCAATCGCTGTCTTTTAATACACATACACCTGTCAGCATCACTGCACCATAGTTTTGCAAGTCTGCATGCAGGCACTATTTTTGTAAAAGATATATATTTGTGCTTATCCTAAAAATGATATAGATTGTGAAGGTGCTGCTGCTTATGATAGCTTGAATACTTAAGCTAACAATGTGTGTAAGAAAAATATAAGTGTGCGATCCAATAATCAATTGCCAATAATATGAATAGAAGGATTCAAAAAAAATAAGTGTTTATATAGAAAATGAAACCTGAAAAATAAAATACACGACCATCTAAAAAGTCCGACAAGTGCTCCAAAAAATGGTAAAAAAAGTGTTCACTTGGTGCTTCTCTTTCATACAAAATCAGAGCCGCTTACCAGAACAGTTGGATCTCAAATTATAGAGATCAATTGCACTCATCCAAGTGCCCGCCAACACGGATAAACCTCTACCCAGACTCCTCCAAACACTGCTCCTCTCCAATGGGACCGGGCTGTTAAAATGAAGGATCTCTCGTGGATATGGATAATCTGTCTCTGGGTTGTCTCAGGCACATAGGATAATGGAAGGAAGAGGCTTCATGGTGTAGTACTTCAAACGTATATTTATTAAAAGATATGTAGCACTTACATAAAAAAAAAAACTGTGAAAATTACAGTGGTAATACAGCCGTGGATCTTGCCAACAGGCTAATAAGTGGTGATGCCAAGAAATGCTACTTCACCCGATGCATTTCCCCTAAGAGGCACCAGCTGGGACCGGAGGCTGCACTATTTTTACCTTGCTAGTTTAGGCCTCATTCACACGGGTCATACATAACGGTACACCCGTGGAGGACCGTCTTTACCCACACAGGGATGCACAGGTGTTCCATGCAGGCAGTGCCCATTGTTGTGAATTGGAACACAGCAGCTGCATGGACAGAGCCTCCCAATGTCACACCAGTGCGGGCACACGGCCCTGAACACACAGGGATGGACAGAACACCTGTGCATCCCCATGAAGGTAAACAGCTCTTCACGGGCATGTGGTTATATACATGTAAATGAGGCCTTGTAGTGTTTACATAAAGAAAAAATCTTTCAAAAAAAAAAAAATAGTTCAAAAAAGCAAAAATTTGAATTTATTATTTTTGTTTTGCATTTGAGCCTGAAAAGCATTGCAACCATGATAGTGAAACACGGGTACAGTGCTCTGGCTTCTGAAAACTATTCCTTAGCCCCCATTCACATTGGGGCGATTTGACATGTGATTTGACATTTTAAATCGCATGCCAAAACGTAGCCTATTGCTGGCAACGTCACCGTCCAATTCGGCGCCACACCGATTTCTAAAAGTAATTCCTGCACTACTTTTGGTGACTTCGGGGGGTGATTTCAATAGACATCTGTGCATGTACCCACACAGGTGTCTTTTAAATCGCCCCCGAACTCGCAATGAAATGCCGGTTTGAAATCATGAGAGTTCAGCTGAACTCACACTTCAGCTCGGGTCCCTAATGGGATGTTTACATTCCTTGTCATAGGAATAAAAGTAACAGTGTAAAAAATAAAAGGTAAAATAAATAAATAAAAATTTTAAACGCGCCCTGTCCCGCCGAGCTCGCGTGCAGAAGCGAACGCACACTTGAGCAAATCCCGCATATGAAAACAGTGTTCAAATCACACATGTGAGGTATTGCCGCGATCGGTAGAGCAAGAGCAATAATTCTAACCCTAGACCTCCTCTGTAACTCAAAACATGCAACTTGATTTTTAAGGGTAAAAGTTTGTCGCCATTCCACAAGCGGGTGCAATTTTGAAGCATGACATGTTGGGTATCAATTTACTCAGCGTAACATTATCTTTCACAATATAAAAAAAATTGGGCTAACTTTACTGTTGTCTTATTTTTTAATTAAAAAAGGTGTATTTTTTCCCAAAAAAGTGCGCTTATAAGACCGCTGCGCAAATACGGTGTGACAGAAAGTATTGCAACGACTGCCATTTTATTCTCTAGGGTGTTAGAAAAAAATATATAATGTTTGGGGGTTCTAGGTAATTTTCTAGCAAAAAAATCTGTTTTTAACTTAAAAAAAAACTAAACAACAAAACGAAACAAAAACGAAACAACAAATCTCAGAAAGAGGCTCGGCCCTTAAGTGGTTAAAGTGTATCGATACCCCATTTTTTAAGCTTTGGATAGAGTGTGGAAGGTTTAGAACCCCTGTCAGATTTTACTGCTGTCAGAGGCTCCATTGAAGGGAGGCTTAACCTGTATATCTGCAGTCTTCTCTTCTCTACATCTGTTCAAATCCACAGATTATAATGCTTGCCTGAGCTGTCAAAAAAAAAGGGACGATGAGCTAAAATTACACACTGCAAAGCTCAGTGCAGAGAGCTGATTGGAGGGAAGGGACACCCCCCCCCCCCTCACATAGCACACAGGAACAGAGACGATGCTGTCAGTCACAGGCTGTGTGCTGGAGGTTTCCCCTGTTACCTTTTTTCTCATGGTGTCAGGAAAACTTATCAGAAGTGACTCATGCTGATAGACGAGGTACTGGGCAGCAGACAGAAATTACACTTGGTGCTCTGGATTGAGACAAGTACACACTGTAGAAGGATATGTTTTGTTCATATTTTTATGTCTGAGGTTTACAACCACTGACATTATGACCTGTTAAAGTCAGCTTAGTGTGATAAGCAAGATTTTTTTTGTGCACCCATATAAAAAACTGCACAATATGATCTGTTACTGTGCTTTGTAAAGTTTAGTGATCACATTGTCTTGGAATCTTTGACTGACTTTTTGTGATTTCTTTAGAATACAATGGATGTTCTGGAGGAAGAGCTGAAGTGCCCCATCTGTCACTGTGTCTTTGAAGACCCTCGAGTTTTACCTTGCTCACATAACTTCTGTAAGAAATGCTTAGAAGGTGTCCTTGAAGGCAATTCTAGGCACGTGCTATGGAGACCTTCCAGCTTTAAATGTCCTACCTGTCGTAAAGAAATTTCAACAATGGGTGGCAATAGCCATCAGGTTAACTATGTGCTAAAAGGAATTGTAGAGAAATATAACAAGATTAAAGCCACTCCAACGATGCCAATATGTAAGGATCACAATGGACAACCCCTGAATATCTTCTGCTCCACAGACCTTAAACTAATCTGTGGTTTCTGTGCTACCAGTGAAGAACACAAAGACCATGTCTTCTCCTCCTTTGATGATGCCTATAGTCAGGAAAAGCGTTCTTTGGAAACCCTATGCCATGGGATTGAAAACTGGCGAAACATGGACATCCAAACCCACTTGAATATATTGGAGACCAGCAAGAGAGAAGCTCTTCAGCTGCTAGCAAAGGATTCAGACAAAGTGAAGTCTTATTTTGAAAAGCTGCAGCATGTGCTAGAGCAGAAAAAAAATGAAATCCTCTCAGATTTTGAAACCATGAAACTTGAAGTCATGCAAGCTTATGATCCAGAGATCAACAAGGTGAACTCCATTATGAATGAGAAGAAGAAGGCTTGCGACATTGCTGAGGATTTTAAGAACATCACAGATCCATTTCTTTTTCTTCAGAAAATGGAGGAGTTTCGAGAAAAAGTTCAGCGTATTAAAGCTCCCTTGCCATCTCCTGCAGATATCGCTGCCATTTCTTGTATGAAAAATTTTGATACCAGCATGTGGGATAGCATCAGACTCATAGATGTTGACAAACTAGGTTTACCACAGAAGGGACCGGCCAAACCTCAACAAGTTCATCTAAAGTTCCCCTTCTCCGGTAGAGCTGGATCTGTGGCACTTCTGGTTTTGGTTTTGGTGTTGGTGGCTCTTTACTTTTACTTTACTGCTCCATATATCGACTTTACTCAGTTCACTGAAAGGTACCTGCAGCCTACAATTGTCTACTTATCAGAAGCATCAATTCTGATTGAAGAGAAAGCTGAGATTTACAATGACCTGATTATAGAACAGATGTATCTACTTGGTGAAAACATCCATAAATATTCCACAATGTTACTGGAGCAAGCTGCAATTTTTATCTGTAAATACAGACTGTAACATTTATTGCAGTTATACCATGAGTGGTAAACCATTCAGGTGAGCCTGTTCTTCACATTCTATGTCCTCATTATCCCAGCAGAGATAAAATGTGTGTCATCTGTTGGCCTTCAGCCTGATCTGCAGTGTGACTTTGTTCTACAATATAGTTATAGCCAAAAAGGTGACAAGTACTACCTACTGCACCGTAAATAGCACAACAAAGGGTACATGTACTGTGTACAAATTATCAGCATCCTTCTGTACATTCCCAGTGGGCCAGATGTAGGAACTACTCTTTCTGTTATGCCCCGTACACACGATCGAACATTGATCGGACATTTCGACAACAAGATCCATGGATTTTTTCCGACGGATGTTGGCTCAAACTTGTCTTGCATACACACGGACACACAAAGTTGGTCGGAAATTGCAAACGTCACGAATGCCGTGACGTACAACACGTACGACGAGCCGAGAAAAATTAAGTTCAATAGTCAGTGCGGCTCTTCTGCTTGATTCCGAGCATGCGTGGAACTTTGTGCGTCGGAATTCTGTACACACGATCGGAGTTTCCGACAACGGATTTTGTTGTCGGAAAATTTTAGAACCAGATCTCAAATTTTGTGCGACGGAAATTCCGATGGAAAATGTCCGATGGAGCCTACACACGGTCGGAATTTCCGACAAAAAGCTCCCATTGAACATTTTCAACAGAACTGTAGATTTTACATATGCATTATACTTAAAATGTTATTAAACCCAGGACCCTGCATTGATTATATCTGGTCTCCCACAGTACACAGAACATGGAAATGCAATTATTTTAGTAAATATAAACTGCTAAATACCTTTTCTCACCAGCAGTATATAGCAGTCTTGTGATTTTTATCGGTGTCCATCTGAGCACTGGTTAAAGCTTGTAGGAGGAGTTTTCATTCCCCTATGTGACTGCAGGACCCCTGAATCTTTGTCTGGACAGTGCTGATTGGCCCTGTGCTGATCACATGGAGCCTCCCCAAAAAAATATAAAAATGTTATACTTACCTGCCCTGTGTAGTGGATTTGCACAGAGGCAGCTGAACCATAGCTCTGTGTGTCCATTCAGACACAGAGCCGTGGCCTGGCCCCGTCCCCTCTCTCTCCTGATAGGTTAGCTGACTTTGATTGATAGCAGCGGGAGCCAATGGCACTGCTGCTGTGTCTCAGCCAATCAGGAGGGAGAGACTTGGACGGCCGAGACACTCGTAGACATTGCTGGATAGAGATGGGGCTCAGGTAGGTATTAGGGGGGCTGCTGCACACAGAAGGCTTTTTATCTTGATGCAAAAATTATAAAAAACCTTCTGACTTTACAACCACTTGTAGAGGTTTCCAATAGTATTTGTCTCCTAGGTAAATCCTTAGACACAAAACAAGATGATGGCCATCATTTATCATAGAGTGGGCACTATGTAAACTGTTGGCGCTATATAAATCCTGTATTATAATAATAATAATAATAATAATGGTAAAACCACCTGTCAGGGTTTTTTTTTATGTCCCATCAAGGAGATTTTCCTTCCCTTCCTGCCCCATAGACATAACAAGAAATAAGAAGGAATCTCTCCAAAACATTGATAAATAGGTTCTTAGGCAAATGTCCTCATTGGAAGATTTCCCCCCAACTTCTGTTCTGACATTAACATTTTAACTCTCCAGTGGGGACACAAGCATTAATTAAAAAATTAAATGCATAGATAAAAAAAAAAAAGTTTTGGCCATACATTAACTTTAGGCCATGCTAAAATGACATTCAATAAAATTGGTTTTAAAAAAAAAAAACTTTTTCTGAATTTTGTGTGCACCTAAATTCCATGGCAGCTTGAGAATATTTTGCTCTGCCTTCTGAGCACTACCGGGGGCACGTGCATATAGGTTTGACCTGTATATGAAGTATAGGAAGGACCTATACAACAAACTCTCATAAGGATCAAGAATATATCCTCCCTATTTGGTTTCTGACATTGTAAAACTTCAATAAGCATAAATGTGAACCTATGAGCTACTCCAGGGGGTCTCCAAACTTTCTAAACAAAGGGCCAGTTTACTGTCCTTCAGACTTTAGGGGGGTCATATTAGGGCGAGTGGGAGTAGAAAATGTCCTGGCGTCCAGTGGGAGTAAGCAATGCACCATCTTTGGTGTCAGTGGAAGGAATAGTGCCCCATCATTGGTATCAGTGGAAAGAATTCTGCCCCAATGTTGGTGTCAGTGGGAGGAATTGTGCCCTTTTGTTTGTGTCAGTGGGAGGAATAGTGCTTCATTATTGGTGTCAGCAACAGGAATTATGCCCCCGATTGTTGGTTTCAGTGGATGGAATAGTGCTCCAAGCGCCAGATAAAGGCAAGCAAAGGGCCACAGTTTGGAGACTGTTGAGCTACACAACCTCTTTTAGTTAATTATAGTTTATCTTCAGAAGTTTGCTGCTTTGAAAACAGCTTACCTTGTTGTGCGTTGGCTTAATAGGCTGAGGCAATATTTGCTGCTCATCACTCAGGCATCTTATTTCATGCCTTCAAACCGGTTTCAGATAAGATGATACTATCAAGAATGAGAATACAGGAATCTATTGGTAAAATTTCCATCAGAAAAGCAAAGAAAAAAATAATAATTTTTTTTTGTTTCACAAAGGTTAGAAAATATATTTTTGACAAACATTATCACTTTTGCATATTGCCTCTGTGACTGTAAACAATTACCAACATAAGAAAAGAAAGAAAGATAAAAGAAAAAGTCCATGCCAGTAAGTGCCACACACCCCCACCAGATAGCCTGTGACTCTTCCGCTAAGTAGAGTCTGAATGCACTCCAGTGACGCCTGTGTTACTTCACCCTTCCTATATCATTAATGAGTAGATCTAGGAAGAGAGTGAAGTAACACAAGTGTCGCTGGAGTGGTGGAGTTGCAGCAGTGCATTCAGGCTCTACTTAGCGGAAGAGTCACAGGCTATCTGGTGAGGGTGTGTGGCACTCACTTGGAGGAAACTTTTTGGAATCAGCACAGCGATCTTTTGAGGATTTAGCGTTTATGTGTACATCCAACAAGCGCACAGTGAAACTTGGCACTTTATTGGCTTGGAATTTTTATTTTCTTGGTAATTGTTTACAGTCACAGGCAGTGCCAGGACAAGGTCCTCCAGTGCCCAGGGCAAAGATGCCAGATTGCGCCACCTCTCCCCTTCATTATGTGCGAGAGAGAGCACAGCCCGCACCTCCTCCCGGCTCTTTCCTCCTCTCCTATCGCTGGGCTGACAGAAGTAGTGATGCCACTGTCACTACTCCTGTCAGCCTTATAGTAGAAGGAATTTGCGATGCCCCCGTCCCTACAATACAAGCTGTGCCCAGGGTAGCTTTCCCTTCCGCCCTTCCCTTCTTACAGAGGCACTATGCAAATGTGATAGAACATTTGTTAATGTTTGTCACATATGTACTTCTATACAAAGAAAAAAAAAAAAATATTTTTATTTGATCTTTAACTTCCCATAGTGCTACTTCAGGTTTTTTCACATGGTATAGCATAAGGCTCACACTTAGTTGAGGAGCAGACTGTGGTCTCATACACAATTTTGTCTGGCTTATAGTATTAGAATATTATATTCACAGTCTGTGGTGCAGGTAATATTGTTTTTTTCATTCAGCATGGGTATGTTCCTCTGCAAGAGGCAATCATCTGTTTCTGGCTCCTAACAGGATTATATAGGCATACGTACCTGTAGACTCACATATGTCTTACCATACTCTTATTAGAGAAGATATGCTGATACTCAACATTAAAGCAATCCTAATACTAGGATTGCCTTTATGTTACTCCCTGACTACACCAATTCAGTCTCCGTTAGGTAGGAAAACTACTATATTTTTCCTTAGATTCCTGTTAAGCAGGAGACCACACTATGCTAATTATATACATCTTGGCTACCTACCTAGGAGGGTGCTACATGTACAAGAAAATTGTATAATGTATGGCTTTAGCCACGTGCAAATAGGTCTATCCTTTGACCAGAGTTGAGGGCACTTACCAACTGGAACACTACCCGGACCTTACCCTTTTTTATGTGCTATGCATGTACAGGATTGCACCAGCTATTTTTTTTTAGCATCCTGTATATTAAGACACTATCCTTGTGTTCTAGGAAAAGGCTTTTGTGTTTGTTTTTCTTAAAGTGGTAGTAATCTCTAGTCTAGGAGTTGAAAATCCACTGATAGGCAGGCTTTTTATAACAAGATAGACCCTAATGAAGGTAAGAGCCTTTACAACCACTTTAAAGGGGAATGTATACCTCTAATCCACAGGTGTCCAACTGGCGGCCCTCCAGCTGTTGCGAAAATACAAATCCCATGAGGCATTGCAAGCCTGACAGTTACAAGCATGACTCTAATGCGGCGTACACACGGTCGGAATTTCCGATGGAAACAGTCCGATGGGAGCTTTTCAATGGATTTTCCGACTGTGTGTATGCCCATCGGTCTTTTTCTGTCGGAATTTCCGACGGACTTTGGATTGAGAACCTGTTCTCAATTTTTCCGACGGAAAACCTTTATATCGGATTTTCCGATCGTGTGTATGCAATTCCGAAACCGTAAAATTCCGACGCATGCTCAGAAACAATTCGACGCATGCTCGGAAGCATTAAACTTCCCTTCTATAGTGCTGTCGAACGTGTTTTATGCCGCTGTGTTACAGACCGACAGAATTTGGTGTGACCGTGTGTAGGTAAGACAGTTTGAGCGAAATTCCGTCGGAATTCCGACGGGAAAACCATCAGAGCTTTTTCCGACAAGAATTCCGACCGTGTGTACGCGGCATAAGGCCTGATTCACACCTATGCAATCTTAGTGCTTTTTGCAGATTTGCCCTACAGAACGTGTTCCATAGAAAACCATGTTAAATGGACTGTAGTGCAAATCTGCAAAAGGCAAAAAGCACTAAAAATGCCTAGATGTGAATCAGTCCTTACAGGCAGAGGCAGATGGGACTTGTAGATCCGCAACAGCTGGAGGGCCGCCAGTTTGACACCCCTGCGGTCTAATCAATGCTTTTTAGACTAAAATGTAGGAATGCATGTGATGTAAATAAGTTTTCTAATGTTTTAAAAATCCCGCTTCTATGTATGATTGGTAATTGTCTATGTGCATGGGGACAACCATTTTTGCTGGTGACATACTGAGGCTTTTCCTGCTTTGCAGTGTACCTGTCCTGTCTGCTAGTAGCCCACCTCATTGAAGACCGGGCATTCCCTGCAATCAGGGAGGTATTACAAACCCTGTTTTCTTCTCAGGTAAAATATCACAAGCTGGGACAAAGACAGCAATACAAAGTTCATAAAGAGTCCTAACATTCCCATTATATAAACATTTAAATAAATTCTATCGCTGCCTGTGCAGAGGAGAAATTTTCTTTCTCTCCCTGTCGGAGTCACTGCACAGGAAGTACATGGAGACACACAGCAATGAAAACCATAGATTGTAGACCTACCCACTTTATCAAAGCAAAAATAAAAACAGTTTGACAGAAGTACAACTCAAATCCCTTATTGCACATTCTAATGAAAAACGTTTTCTTTTAACATCAAGCAAGCATAATTAAAGTTTTCCCATGCAGTGGGGCTGCACTGCACAGATTTACTGCTTGTTTTTGGCTAGGGAATTGGAGAAGCGAGATATACTTACCCGATCCTCCCCGCACAAGACCGGTTCCTGCGGCTTCTGCCCCCCACTGTCTAGCAATATTGTGCAATGAACTGTTCTTGAAATCATCCCGCCCCTAGACCTGCTCTGGAGGTGAGGACATCAGGAACAGTCCACCTCTGGATCGTGGGGGAGCACCGAGGATCGGGAGAGTATACAGCTTTCGCCTCGACAAAACGACAAACGACAAAACGAGCAGTTAACCTAGGCAGTGAAGGCACAGCCCCACTCCATGGGGAAACTATTTTTTTTTTTGCTAGAAGTTGGGCTTTAAGTTATTCATGTCATGTTTTCCCTTTTCTAAAGTGCTATATAAGTGTATTAAGTGAAAAATTTACAGGTAACGCAACATTCAGCCTACAGTAGCGTGATATATTTATATACGGTAACATCCCTCTTTCTGGCAAAACTAGAAATGGCCTTCTATCTGATCGGCAGTTACTGCACATTATTATGTATTGTAATCGTTTTATATAACTCTTTGTGACACAAGCAATGGACATAATCTCTGTTATTCTGTATTTTGTAAAACAACCACATTATATTGATGTTCTTCAGTGACTACTGTAGACCACACTCTCTTATTCACTTACCCTACTCATCAATGAATACTGGGGGCAACATCTTACTGCACATTGACTACTATAGAACACATCCTACTGTTCAGTGACTACTGTAGACATCATCATATTCTTCTGTGACTACTGTAGACTACATCCTAATCTTCAATAACTACTGAAGACGCCATCCTACTGTTCAGTGACTACTGTAGGCCACATCATACTCTTCAGTGACTACTCTAGACCTTATCCTACTGTTTGGTGACTACTGTAGGCCACATCCAACTCTTTAATAACTACTGCAAACCACGTTCTACTGTTCAGTACTGTTATTATATATTTTTTTTACTTTTGCATTGTATGTATTAACCTTTCTACACATTTGCCATGTGTTTTAGTGAGTGTATACTCACAATATTTTCACTGTCACTGAGAGCTGGTGATTTATTGTCACTAGTCCTTTTACCGTGTGTTTTTTCTTTTCAGTTTTATGCACAGATGTTTCCATTCCTTTGGTCTCATTTTTTAGCGCTACACTAATTTTTGTATATTACTTTTCAATAACTACGGAAGACCGCATCCTACTGTTCAGTAAATACTGTAGGCCACATCCTACTGTTCGGTGACTACACTAGACCGCATCCTACTGTTCAGTGACTACTGTAGACCACATCAAACTCTTCAATAACTACTATAAACCATGTTTTACTCTTCAATAACTACTGTAAACCACATCCTACTCTTCAGTGACTACTGTAAACCATGTTCTACTCTTCAGTGACTACTGTAGACCACATCCTACTCTTCAATGACTACTGTAAACCACGTTCTGCTCTTCAATAACTACTGTAAACCACATCCTACTGTTCAGTGACGGCTGTAGGCCACGTCCTACTCTTCAGTGACTACTGTACACCATGTTCTACTCTTCAGTGACTACTGTACACCATGTTGTACTCTTCAGTGACTATTGTAGACCACATCCTACTCTTAAATAACTACTGTAAACTACGGTCTACTCTTCAATAAGTACTGTAGACATCATCCTACTGATCAGTGGCTACTGTAGATTACACTTTTTAAGTAAATATTCTGTTATTTTTATTATTGTCTATTTTAAATACTAAAACGTAAAAGTAACTTTCATATAAATGAAGTGTGGAAATGTGTGTTCATTTTAAACTTGACCTGTAATGCTGTATTTATTAAACATAATCTGTCAGTGTGTGTTTTCATAATGCTCTTGCATAACCCAAAATAAAGACTACACCTATTGTGTGTGTATACATTGACTAATGAACTATTTTCAAAAAGACCGAGCTATGTAGTCAGGACACAGACTGCACCTGCCACGTGATCACAGCCTTAACTCATCACCATATTGCAGTTTTTCAGTTACACACGGCAACCATTTCTCTCCACAACATTGAAGCATCCTGTGAGTGGTATGGGCTGGGCATGCATCTATAGTCATGTTGGCCATTGTGTGCACACAGCCACATTCATCACATGTGATCACTTGCAATGCGAAAAGTCACAAAAAACTGTGGTCGCCAATGGCCTGTCATTGCACTGAATGGGCTCTGCTATCCGTACACAACTGTCAATCCCAGATGCAGAATCAGTCGATTTTTTTCCAGTGGGATTTGCAGTATGCCTGTGTGTGTATGTAATCTAAAATGCGATTATTTCTGGTCCAGATCTTAATCTGACTCATGATTTCAGTAAGCAGTCACAAATCAATATACATTATATGCACGATTGGTTATATTGTATTTGGGACTCATTCCTTCACATCCTGATGTCAAATGAAAAGTTGCTGCTGAGACACCAAAGAAATAATCAGCAAAGAAGTGTTGCAGCGGACCCAATTGATGTGGGGACAACCATTGCTGACAGTCTTCAGAAATGTCTAGTTGGCAAGCTGTGACAGCAATGACAGCTTCATATTTCTCTAAACTAAATCCTTCCCTTCCACTTTCTTTGAAGATGCTGCTTGCTGAAGTGAAGGTATTTACAACGGTAATGCTTGCATCACTGTTGCTTACAGTCAGAAAAGAAACACTGAACACAGCTTGATATTATGTGGATTTTTTTCTCCCTTGAAGCCTTATTAAGCCCAAAAGCAAACATATTAAAGCTTACCAATTCTTAGATGTGATTGCTGCATTATTTTCTTTTTTAGGCATTCTTTTATTTTCACCAGGTAATCTATCCATTAAAGCGGAAGTAAACCCATCGATTTAACAGTCTAAAAAAAAAAAAGGCATGCCGTGAATGCTAACTGCACATTGGCTGTGCTCTCATCCAAACAGTCAAACCATCCAATGGCTGGTGTCATAACGGATCACATGTGCAGCACTGTGGCAGTTGAAGATTAAACAGAGGCAAGGATGGCAGCTTCCTTGGCTGAAAACGATAGGAGGGTTTACTTCCACTTTAAGTATATTGTTTTCCAACAGAACAAGCTGCCCTGCATGTGTACCGTGTTTTCCCAAAAATAAGACCTAGCGTTATTTTCCAGGAGGGCTGCAATATAAGCCCTACCCCAAAAATAAGCCCTAGCTTAAAATGCTTGTAAGATCCTATAATCCACTCTATTATAGTAGTATATAATGTACAATGTGTGTTTCTGTAATATAATTTCAGGGAAGAGAGCTCCGGTGGGTAACAGAAGCGCAGAGCGGCGCTATAACGAAGGTATTTGGCACAATTATATTACAGAAACACACATTGTACATTATATTACTACTGTAGATTATAGGATTTTACAAGCATTTTAAATCGGTTCACACTGGGGATTCCTGACAGGCAGGGAGGGTGAGAGAAGACAGCACATTACATGGCAAGACCTACCCCAAAAATAAGTCCTACTGTGTCTTTTGTTGCCAAAATTAATATAAGACCAGGCTTATTTTCAGGGAAACACGGTAGCAGACAGGGTTGAGACAGCGGATTTGCCTTTAGTAAATGAACCCCACAGTTGTGGCAAAAAGTTTTAAGAATGACACAAATATACATTTTCACAAAGTCTGCTGCCTCAGTTTTTATGATGGCAATTTGCATACCGTATATACTCGAGTATAAGCCGAGTTTTTCAGCACATTTTTTTTGTGCTGAAAATGCCCCCCTCGGCTTATACTCGAGTCAAGCACTTTTCTGCAGTAGAGAATGAAATTTTCCGACCCGTCTTTGAGGCCCCGTATCTCGGAGCCACTTGGTGCTAGCAACCCCAAATTTGGTGTTCAACTAGCACTACAACATATCCAAATATGGAGTTCCTAGCACAAAGTGGCCTCGAGATACGGGGCCCCAAAGTCAGTTCGGAAAATTTAATTCTCTGCTGCAGAAAAGTGCTTGACATTTTCCGTATCTCGGGGCCACTTGGTGATAGGAACCCCATATATTGGATATGTTGTAGTGATGGTTCCACTGGGTTTGCACACCAAATTTGGGGTTCCTAGCACCAAGTGGCCCCGAGATATGGGGCCCCAAAGTCAGTCAACTGTGTCCATTTGCAGCAATGTCATTTCGGGACCAAACTCTTAAGCTAAATTCTTTAAGCTCAGTTCAGTACGATGAAACACATTACTTGCTCTGATCACAATTTTCAGCCATGGTACTGCTTCCGTCAGCTCTCATAGGCTCTTGTTGATTAAAATTCAGTTACAACAAATAATGGTATTTATAGTATACCAAATTAAGCCTTAAGAAACACTGTCAATTTGACATTTTAAGAAAACGTGACAGTGTCTCAAGTCTTTGTAAAGGTGTATTTCCACTAACACATACTCACATTACCAGAGCACTGCCGCTGCTTCTGCCACCTCAGCTGATAAAAATATATTTTTTTAAATTCTCCTAAATATGGTGGGAACAAGTATCTACCGCTCATTTCTGGGGTCTAGCAACCACTCGCTAGGCCCAAGCACACATGACAGAGGAAGTGGCGTCACTGTTCCCCTTAGTGTCCGATGCCCGCAAACCCCTGGGCTACTGGTGCCAGTTGCAGTAAGGTAGACATGGTGGAAACCAACTGGCAAGGTGGGTTGGGGGGCCCCTTTATACAGACAGTCACTTTGCCCTAAATTGGCATGGTGAAAGTGGGGTTCAGTTACTAAAACTGGTGCAGCTCTGCAAAGAAACCGATCAGCTTCCAGGTTTTTTTTGTTTTTTTAGTCAAAGCTTAATTGAACAAGCTGAAGTTTGAAGCTGATTGGCTACCATGCACCGCTGCACCAGATATTACACTCTCCAGTTTTAGTAAATCAACCCCAGTGTTTCTTTAAAAAAAAAATTGTAAAAAAAAAAAAAAAAAAATTGTAGATTTTTGTACAACACCCAGAGAAAAAACCCGACCAGCAGAGAAATAACATACATATTTACGAAATGTCAAAGTCTTGTGACTCGCATAAGAAAGTATTTATTATGTTTGCTGTAAGACTACTGCACTTTAACTGTATTTGTTAAAATTTCAAATAAAAACGTTATTGAAAAAAAAAAAAAAAAAAAAAAAGAACGGACTGCCTTTCATAAAATTAACATTTATTAAGATTTTCAGACTGACAGAAAATTCAATAATAAAAAGAACTTCCATTATGAATGATTGAGGATTTCTGGTTCTATATAACTGCATGACACTCCACATTAGTGATGAGCTTGGGCAGCTTCCAAATTCCCCTGTAGCCAAACTTGCACTCTTTTTTTTACTCCAATGAGCTACAGGTCGAGTCATTCTTGTTCCGAAGTCCATATAAACAAGAGAGAGGAGGGCAGCGGAGCAGGAATGACTAGGCCCACAGTTCACTAGAATAGAAAAAGAACACAAGAGCGCCCAAGTTCATCTCTACTCCACAGTATTTATGATTCCAGAGGAACCAGTCACAAAGAATGCATAGGAAACTTGCATATGTTATTTGCTTTTCAAACACTATCTCAGATCAAAAGGAAGAATTATTTTAAAAGAACATTGAAATTCAAACAATTTAACATTTATTTTAAACATATGGTTTTTAACATTTGGAAATGAATATATGGACACCCGTCTTCCAAGTGCAAGCTTCTTTCTTTTTTTTTTTTTTAATTCAGCACATGCTGAAACACATAAAGCAGGTATATATGAACACAGGTTTAGATGTTATAAGATGAGAACTAGCACAGTACAATATTACTGCCTGCCCCTATCTTAAATCACTGCATTGGAAAAAAAAAAAAAGAATTTGGGGAGTGGGGTGATGGGTAATGTCATTCTCTCCTAAATTTTTAGGAGAGGGCGACCACAGTCCTTTCGGCAAGATTCTAAAAGAAGTATCCCAAATCTCATGCACAAATTTTCTAGCAGAATGCAAGGGCATCCTTTCATGAGATTTGTAATCCTTAGGGTTTCCAGGATCTTATCGCAAGGATAACCCTCGCCTAGGCGCTGTGGGCAGAAGCAAAGGATAAGGCAAATATATCTTCTAACTTCTCAATGTTTTTTTTTTTTTATTGAGATGGGATAATTATGTTATATCAGGAATCCAATTTGTCATTCACAAGAAGTATACAGTTAGACTGGCCATAAACCGCTCTAGACAGAATTTCATATGAGAATTGTGCCATCTGCCAGTCTATAGCTTACCACCCACATGTTGCAATCTTACTGCAAAATTTCCTTTAATACTAAAAGTGCATTTATTGCAAGGGCCTGACTAGATGCCAATTACATGGCTAGGTAGGTCCTCAAAATATATAGTTCGGTAAGCCTAAGGCCCCTTTCACACTTATACGACTTGTCCCACGATTTGGGACTGCAAAGTAGCATGACAAGTCGTTCCCCATGATTTCCAATGACAGCCATTCATATTAGTATGACTTCAAGTCGTTCCGACTTCAAAGTAGTCCCTGCACTACTTTGGTCCGATTTTGATGCCACTTACACAGGCATGCGGCGAAATCGTGGCAAAAATTGCAGTGAAGTCGCACAAGTGTGAAAGGGGCCTAAAGGAGATTGTACAGTCAGATTGTATCTGGTGAGCTTATGGTTAGCCTTGCCAAGACTTGAAAATAACTCAGATACTATTACCAGCCCCAGAAACACACAGAAAAAAATCCATACATTATGAACACGGTATCTTGCAGAGAGCTATATTTTTCTACCTTACAGCCTATCTCTGTACCAGAAATGGAAACATGTGTCACTGTTACAACATACAGATATGGGATCCCAAATACAGAAAGCATTTAGGATTTGGTTACAAGCCAGTACACTCCCTCCAACCCAGATTTGTGAAAAAGAAGGTGGAGATACAGTAGAAGAAACTTCATGCAGAGCAGGTTATTATTTAATAGACCAAACAGAATCCATCCTGAACAGAAATGAGAGAAAGCAGCGGGTATCTCAAATCTCCAGACTGGTGGAACGGCTTGCGCAAGTCCTGACAGCTCAAGATCACAGGAGGCATATACAGTGGGTCTGGTGTTAGGTCACCTTTACAGATGTTCTGTAAAGGTGTGAACTAACCCTTTAAGTAGAGTATCTCTATAGAGCAAAATAACAAATGTAATTTTAACGTGAACCTGTCAGACTTATTCAGTGTATAGGACTGTTTTTGAACCCTCAAAATCCATTTTAGATGTCTGAAGAGCTCCCCAGTCCCCGGCATACTGTCTATATAAAACTCTGCTCCAGCCCCCGTTCACACCGGTTTGACTTGCCATGAGATGTGACAGGTAGAATGCATTAAGGTAAAAAAATATGTGCCTTTACGATCACTTCAAAGTAATTAATACATGAGACTTTACAACCACTTTAAGGCAATGCTGTTTATGTCTAGATGGAATGAGGGTCCCCTTGACAACGCTATGTTGAGCAGTTCGCGCATATCAGAAACCGTGAAAACTTTCATACAGCCACTGCTGCCAGAAATCAAACATGAAATGTTACCTGAAGTATACAGTATAGTTCCCATAGCTGAGGTATGGCAGCAGGTGCAGAAAGTTGTTCGATGGCAAGTACTGAAGGGTCCCCTTTGATAGAATATGTGGAGGCAAGTAAACAAACATACATCCCTTATAGCCAAACTTAAAAGTCCCTAGAGTTCTGCATAACAGATCCCATATCTGCATGTGTTTTTTATAAATTCACAGTTCAGCATTCTAGGCTCATTTCATAGACTTTATATACAACACTAAAGTGCTTCAGAGGGTTTGGATTCCTTGTAGTGCAAAAAATTACTGTATGTAAAAAAGGACATTAATAACCTTCCTCCTATTAAAAGATAAAACAAAGATCAGTCAAGGAGACACTAACAGCAGCAGCACTGCTTCCTATTTCTGCTGCAGTTTGCTAACCACGAATGTAGGGTCTGCCTAGAAAGGGCAAACAGTTTTACATTCCAAGTTTATGACAGATCTATTTTACTTCCCTATATAATAAATGCATGTTATTAATTGTGCCTTTGGTTAAATGAGGTAGTGTATGTTCATGCTTTAACTAGAAAGCAATTATACTGAAATCTGCAAACCATTGAGAGGATTTTCCCAGCCGATCGCTACTTCTCCCTCAAGGTTTTTGTTAGCTCATCTCTTACTATACACATAAATGAACGTCATTGCTTCTTTTGCTGATATGATACAAGTAAGGCACAGCTGAGACTTATCAGTGCAGTTATTCATTCTCCCACATATGTAGAAAAAGGACACTAAGCTGAACCCTTACCGATGACAGGACCATGTGATTAATTTCAAATCACTGTGCGCCATGCTGTTCCTCCTTTGTCAGAAATACAACTCTCCCACTGGTGGGAACAAAAAAAAAAAAGACTCAGACACGCTGACAGGCAACAGAAAAAATGTGACAGGGAATGGGAAGAGGTTGACAGAAAACTTCATATAAAGAACTCATATTCTTAAGTACAAAACCCAGAGCAAGGAAGCCAATGACACTCAGCCCAGTACAAGATGGATTATGATTGATTAACTGCACTTAAAAGAACTCTTCATTGAACAAGAGTGATAGTGCTAAAGAAGAACTATCATTACAAATGGTACACTGTTCTGCCTCCCAAGGGTTAAAGTTCATGTAGTACCTTGTCCCATGTTGCTGGGTCCTTCCCAAGTCTAGTTGCGAGGTCCAATCTGACCCCCATGGCAAATCTGACAACACCTAGGAAGGAGACAGACTCCAGAAGGGAATGCGATATCATAAGCTTGTCTCAGCTCAGAGCAAGCCTATGATATCACATTCCCAGAAAAACAGAATGCCGACACATACCTCCTCCTTGTCTGCAGAAAATGATCTGAGCCGAGACAGGCTGCCATTATAATGAGTTTGTCTCCTTCCTAGCTGTTGTTGGATTTATGCAGGGAAGGAGGTAACTAGACTTAAGCTAGCCATAGATGGATTGATTCAGACCAGACAAACTTTGGTTCATCTACAGCCATTCCTGCTCAACAGAAGCCGATCTAACTATCAACTTATGTCAAGCGGGAATGTTGGAAAATCTTCAATTGATCAGCAGATGCAGCCACTCGGCTGAGGTGCTGATCAGTGTATTCTGACAGAGGAGGAGTCCCTGCTGTCAGAATACAATGGCACAACAGGGAGGACTCCTCCAGCCACCTCATGTGGAAGGGGGGAATCTATTCATCGTTTTTCAATGAGCCCTGCGGCTGATTGAGAAAAAAACAAAAACCCCATCTATGGCAAGCCTTAGGCAGCACCTAGCAACATGAGACAGAGTACTACACGTACTTTGCTCCATGGGTGCCAAAACAGTGTAATAAAACATGACAACGTTCTTTAAGTCTTTTTTTTTTCTTTACCAGGTAAAGTGCTGAATAATTACACCAGGACTGTACAGGTATGTATAATAGTACATAACATTACATGGCCGTAGTAGTGTTGGGTGGAATTTTTTTTAATTAGTAAAGCATGCGTTCCAAAAATCTGCTTTTGGTTCACAAGTACCTCTACTCCCCATGACTGCATACTACTATATAACAAATCTCTACCTGTTTTTCCTTAGCAGGAACTATCAGTAATATTATGGCTCATGTACACAGGGCAGCTTAAAACCTTTTCTAAACGCTGGAAACCACAGTGAAAAAGGTCAGTTTTACAGCTTTTGCATACCACATTTATGCAAGTTTAGCAGCAGTTAAGAGCATTTGAGGTTAGAAGCATTTTTTTTAAAGATAACCTCCCGAAGGCCCACAATGCATGAGATTAATAACCATTTCAGACATTCTGTGAGAGGAGACAGAGAAAGCAGTGTGCTTGTAGATAGCAGTTTTATTTTAGTTTTTTTCACTATGGATCCCATCAAGACCATGTGAGCAATTGCTCCTGATGTTACTGAGGCTCTGAAGACATAGACAATTACATAAGAGGACCAGAGTTTGTCGCTACTGGAATCATCCATTGATGCAGGCAACAGCATGTGGTAAAATGTATGTTTTTTTTTCCCAACATTTTTATACGTCCATAAATTATCAGAAATGTTTCCCCCCTTAAAAACGCAAATGCGCATAAACCCAGTTTACAAGCATTTGGCGTTTGAAATGCCATACCATCCAACATACCATTCAAAAAAATGGCTGTAACCTCAACTGCCTCTAAACTACCATCAACAACTGAGTGTACCTGTACACATAAGATAGCATAGAGGAGAGTACAGGGGCTGCTGAAAAAAACACCAACTGCTCCTAAACTTCAGTTTAGCAGCTGTAGTGTACATGAGGCCTTAGTCATGCAAAAAAAAAACAAAAAAAACAATCAAATGCAGAATTACCATCACACGTGGTTATAAATATAAAGCAAAACTCTATGCAAAACAGTGTGTGTCTGCATACTATTATTCCCGCTAAAATATTTGTTTGCCACTCACACTCCACTGCCACACTGCGTAAGCACAGTGGAAAAAAAAATAAAAAATTCTACAGAAACGTAATGTTCTACCTTTCGGCTTAGTGGCCTTTTAGGGAGCTATATCGCACTGCTGATGCCCTCTCTCCTCCCAGAAGCTCCCCAAACCCCTCCCTGCAGCTCCCAGCACCTGAAAACGTGGCATATTGGCAACACACAGGCAGATTTTGTCTCAAGTTTGAGCAGTTGGATCCACAAAATCTACAAATGTGTAGAGAGGCTCTATCTGATTGGATATAATATGAATGGTTTGGTTTATTCAGGAAGGCCCCAACACTACAATGCTGTAAATACATTATGCTGATCTGAAGGACAACTGTAAAAGTACTGAACAGGACTAAAGTGGCTCACAATGCAGGACTTCCCACTCTCTGTCTGATCTCTGCTGTGCAGCAAACTGAACCATGATATTAAATTTACAATGCATTTTTAAAGAACAGATATCTGGATTATATTTACTTAACATTTGCTGACAAGTCTGCTGCATATATTCTTTAAAAGATTGCATTGCATTACATACAGTATTTGGATTTTGCCCTGCTGATCATTTTTGCACAAATAGAATGCTACATATTCTATAGTATATTCTATATTATATTTACAGTACCATCATCACAGCTACAACATGTCGCCTGCCAACCGTACTTAACTTTTTACATGGGATATTAATCTGCTTATCTTTCTACCAGTTGCCAATTTAACACAAAATTACATTTACATGCTTGATGGAAAAACTTGGTCACTATATACTGCCCCCCATAAATAAAAGAGTGCAGCCAGGCTAAAGTGTTGTTGCCAGCTACAGACAAGGATGCTATACTAACAGTTGGAAAAAGATACACATTTTAAGTGTAAAGTGAAATCATTTTCACTTTAAATAGAAATCCATATTAGTGATCATTTAAAACCATGGCAGAGCTCTTGGCTTCATGTACACGGGACGTTTTTACAAGCTCTCCTAACTGATTTAACTTGACAGATAGTAACCCGCGTTTAAAAAGGCCATTTTGCCGCGTTTACAGGCCACGTTTGAGTTTAGAGGCGTTTTTTTTTTTTTTTAAATAGGCAAAAATGAAAAACGCCTATAAACGAAATGCGGCTAAACGCGGGTTACCGCGCTTGGTGTCTGAAACGTCAGTCTGAACAAATTTTTTTGCCTTAAAAAAAAAAGGCCTATAAACGCAACTGCCTAAAAACGACAGTAAACAAACCTGTGTACATGTACACATAAGATAACATTGAATGAGTTGAAAAAAAGTGTCCAACTGCCTCTGAACGTCCGTTTAGCAGCACCAGTGTATGAACTCACTGCAGTACTACATTCAGCCAGCATGAGATGCCACAGGTGAGCTCTAAATTTACAGTTCACACTCCTAAGAAAGGTGACACATACTCATACATGTTGCTGTATAATGCTAAATGTCCAATTTAAAAAATTCCAAACTAAAGCCTGCCATACATGGATCATAACTCAGCCGGGTCAGCCTTGACTGTCTTAATTTCAATGTCTGGGCAACTTGGTTATACACAAGTCAATTTATCTGGTACAACCAGCCTGTCAGGGTTTTTCCGAATGATAAGTATTGCCAGCTATAACTGGCAACACTAATCTCCCCGCTGGCAGAACACAATAGCTCTGCAGGTGGAAATCCTCCATCAAAAAAAAGTACTTGTGCCTATGTGATTTGATATATTATCAGAATGTATATATTTTTTTCTACCTGATCTGTACCGTTTGAAAATCCTTAATAAAAATGATTCAACATTTTTAAAAGAAATTGCTTGAACTAGCAATCATCTTTCCTCCCACCTGTGATGGAAGGAAAGGAAATTACATATCACATCTGTGCCCTGCCTTAAGCACCTGGAACACAAACCGCTCACCTATATCAGCATTACCTTTTGCCTGTTATTATCCTATTTTTGGATCTCATCTTCAGTGTACTGCCTATTTTTAGTGGTTATTATGAGCCTTAAAATGTAAATTTTTTAAAGAATTTCCTGTAAAAGGCTTAATGGGGTCATAAAATTGTTCCTGTACTTAATGGCAGTTGGCCTCACAATGCAGAAATTAGCAAAAGTGCATAATCTATACAGGACCGGGTCAATCCATAAAATCATATTTTATTCTGAAGATATTCAAACAAGAACTATTTTACTTCTAAAACTCATTTAGAATGTAAGCTCTTGTGAACACGGCTCTCTTTCACACATTGTCAATGAATCGCTGTGTGCACAAACTTTTGCTCCTCGACTTTAAAGAGCTGCAAAATATCTCAGCAGTAAAATATAAAAAAATTCTAGTTAAAGGCCAACCCCCACCCAAAAGTATTTCAGTTTTCCATGGAGGATGACAACCCGAATCAGATATGTCTTATTACAGAGCCAAATGAGCATCGTCACACTCCACTGATGGATTCCCCCAGCCGGTTGAAATGAACGAATATTTGGGGATTCCAGCTGTGTGACTGCGATGGTGATGCCGACCTATGGCCTTATGGGAGAAGGCAGAGACACAAATTGGAAATCTCATAGCAGCAGGCTCCAGCCAGTGGAGCGTATTCCAGCACATTTGTATTAACACTGGCACCCAGGTATAGTAAAACAACTTCTGTGTTATGTATAAAATGTTATCAATTTTACATATTTGGATTATGGTATCCCTCGAAACATTAAAACACTTTTCAGTGTCACAGGAGATATAACCTGAGTTTCATGATCTTTAAACACCCTGGCCCAGTGCTTCTGGATTAGACAGGTTATAGATGCCAACCTATCCAAGTGTGCGCGGCATTCATAAATCTGAGAGCGAGATTCCCTTTCTGCTGTACAAGAGTAAAAACTCCATCAGTCTGTATAAACTAGTCAAATAATTAAAATAAATAATTCACTGTAAATCTTAAAATAGAACTTTCTGCTGTGCAATAAATAAAATCTTTTCTAAAATAACTGAAAAAGTAAAACATTCTGTGGTGAGAAAACCATGCATCTTATAGGCTTTCCCCAAGATGTAGTCTCTTATTCTTAAGGGATAAATCATCTTGCACATTGTTTTTCAAGGGTCCATCTGCAAAATGAATAACAAAGAAGAGAAATCAGTACAAAGTTGGACCATAAAAAAGAAAAAATGGACTATACAAGAGAGGTCTTGGTGGGTTGGCAAAAACGGACTAATACACAGATTAGTGCATACTGGACACCCCTGTATTGAAGTGAGGCTACTGAGAAAAGACAGGAAGAGAGTCTAGAAACCCCAGCGAGAAATCAAACCAGTTGTTATTACATTAGTACTATAGATTACAGACATATTTACAAAGAACTGGCAAATCTGGACAGAATACCATCTCTGGAATGGACTGCATTCACCACCTGTTGGAAGACATTTGTCCTTTAGACTCAAGCTAGTTATAACAATTTGAGAGGACGAATGCCAACATAGGCAAACGAGCCATTAAGCTGAAATCCACAGAAAGTGGGGAAAATTGTATGGCAATGAACAAGTGATATTACAATTAATGATGAATCATCATAATCATAATGCCCTAAACAGCCGTTTATCAACAACTCGTCTACAGAGTGACTCCGGTCATGCAGAGAGATTATAGATTGTTAATATACAGGATTTATATAGCACCAACAGTTTATGCAGCACTTTACAATATAAAGATTAGCTGTATTATTAGTTTAAGTGGCCATGCACAGCCCCACAAATGCAGATCTGAGCCTTTCTTGTGACAATTTGGTTGTTCAGGGCTTAAAGCAGCATTAAACCCGAAAGCAAACATTTCTAATATTGCAACTCATCAATTCTTAGACGCGATGACTGCATTGGCTTTATTTTCACCTGATGATACTGCCAGTAAGTCTGATTTTTAACATAACAAGCTCAATTGCAAATGCAGCAGGTAAAGTGTTAAGGCAAACCATTTAACACTGACAGGGGTGTTTACAATGGTTAGCTTTTATTTATTAAACCTTTATCCCAAAAAAAATAAAAATAAATTGTTGCTTTAACCACTTGCCTACCAGGCACGAACACCCCCTTCCTGACCAAGCCATTTTTCAGCTTTCAGCGCTGTTGCATTTTGAATGACAATTGCGCGGTCATGCAACGATGTACCCAAATTGACGGTGGGCGGTCGGCAACAGGTTAAAGTGGTTATAAACCCACCAAAAAAAAAAAACCCACCAAAAAAAAAAAACCTGCAAGACAAAGGCATAATGAGCTAATATGCATAGAATACTAATTCATTATGAAATACTTACCTTAGATTGAAGCCCCCCCAGTGGTCCCCGCACACCGCTGTGACTGGTGACATGTCTCCCGGAGTTGTTTCCAGGTATCGCGGGCTCCGGCGCTTTGATTGGCCAGAGCCGCAATGACGTCACTCCCACGCATACACGTAGGAGCGGTCGGTAACGGCACATCAGCTGAAGAAACAGCAGGCTCGGTCCGTTTCTTCAGTGCGCATGTGCCGATGAAGTTGGCACATGCTTATACAGTTGATATCTCCAAATCCGGGGTACCTACAGGTAAGCCTTATTATAGGCTTACCTATAGTCAAAAGTGGTCTGTACGGGTTTAATGTATATTGTTAATGTATCTAAATCTACAGCTAACATTACCCTCCACCCAACGCTGCTGTTCAAAGGTGCCCCCTCTGTGCTCCTTCATCAAGAGTGGGGGGCACTCAAATACAGGAGGTGTGTTACTGGCCAAATCACCAGGTGAAAACAGAGAGGGGGGGGGGGGCCTAATGTAGCCACCACATTTAAAGAGATTGTAAAGGAAAAAAATGTATTTAAAAAAAATTAAATAAAACATGTCATACTTACCTGCTTTGTGCAGTGGTTTTGCACAGAGCAGCCCCCATCCTCCTTTTCTCAGGTTCCTGAGCCACTTGCTGTGGAGGCACTCGTGCATGCTCGTTTCCGAGCCGGCTATCTGCATTCATAAGACACAGAGCGTGGCTCAGCCCCGCCTCTCTGGCTGTGACTGACAGTAGTGGGAGCCAATGGCTCCTGCATGTCAGCCAATCAGGAGAGACCCGGGAGAGCCTCAGGTGCACATCGCTGGATTGAGATTGGGCTTAAATAAGTATTAAGGAGGCAGAGGGGGGGAGCTGCACACTGAAGAATGCATAAAGGTAAAAAATCTTTAGCCTCCACAACCACTGTAACAATTGGTAAGCTGCAATACATTACATTTTTGGCTTTGGGATGAATACTGCTTTATCACAACAGTGGGCTAGGTAGCATACAGTAGAGCTGGAAAGCTACAAGCAATTTAGAGCATACTCACTCTCTCCTCATAGATGGAATCAGGTGAATTATCAAAACAAGAGCTCTGCGGGTTCTTCTGCCACTGTTGAAATAAAACAAGGTTTATGAAGATAGCCACGAAAACTTTTCCAAACTTAGTATATAGAGACATTGTCACATTGCCCATTCACGACAGTAACAGTTTCTGTGTCACCCACCTCCATGCACTTTTAAATTTAAGTGATGTTTTATGCCGATTTAAAAAACGAGCTGGGTGGAAAATGATTGGCTATCCTATCATATGCAGTCCCTATTTGGCAGCGACACTGTACTCAGGCAGTCAAGGGTGCCACAGCTGACTGAATACAATAGCCATCAGTGAAGACTCCTCCATCCACACTGTTTAGTGTGATGCTGCAGCTGTCCCTTGCTGGCTTCAAGACAGATCTAAGCAATCACGTGACCACTGATCACTCAGTTCTTAGTCTTCCTAGAGCAGAATGTGGTGACTTTACAGTCACTTGTTCCAGGCTGAAGAGGGCACAGGTGCAGCTGGCTTCAGCTGTGAGCTAAAAGGCAGCTGTCTATTAGGCAGCTGGGTGAAGGTGGATTCCAACATTATTGTCGGGATCCTTCCAGAGCCTGAAATGGCTCTGTGATGTCAGCTGACATAAAGCATGCTGTCGGCTATTTCTGGGTCACGGGAGACTAAAAGTGAGTGTACTCTTATGACCCAAAAGAGAAGTAGAACCAAAAAAGCTTTTGCCATACTTCTCTTTTAACTCTCCACTGTCTCACCTTCCTCCACTGCTACCAGCACACAATACACAGGGTTTTCCTGTATAGGGAGAATTTTATCTCTTCCCATGAAATAGAGCTCAGGCCTAGAGGCCTATTGCTAAGCCCAAGCATTGCCATGGTCATCACTCCGTTAGGCTGCTTTCACACTGAAAGCACGGCCATTAGCGGCAAAGCGCTGCTAGTTTTACTGCTGTTTAACCAGCTATTTTGCGCCGCTTTCCGGACGCTAGCGGAACGTTTTTACCCAAAAAAAGGGGTTAGAGACTCCTGTTTTGCAGCGCTTCCAAAGCGCTGCCCATTCATTCCAATGGTCAGGACGTTTTGGGAGCGCTGTATATAGTACTCCCAACCTGCCGCAAAGATGCTGCTTGCAGGACTTTTTTTCCCGTTCTGCAGGCGCACCGCCCCAGTGTGAAAAGATACACTGGAAGGAATGAGAGGCTGTTTTCACTCGCTTAGCAGAGTGCTAAAGCACATGAAAACCACCCAAGTGTGAAAGGGGTCTTAGGCTTTGAAACCAGCTGGCACATTTTGGTGGCAGCTATGATAAAGGAAGAAGTGGCCTGGGAGCACTGGACAAGTATCAGTGTGTTGGTAATGCCTAAACACAGACAGTGACGGGGTCTCTTTAAAAAGACCTGCATAGGGAGGCAAATGTAGCTTGCTATTGGTGACCATTGATTCTAAAAATAATAATACAATTATTAGATAATCCAGGATAACTCTCTCGGTTAGTGGGCCAGAATAGGAATTCAGTTCAGCAGTTCTGACTTTACTTCTAACTTTCCTTATCTCTAGGGCTGTGGGAAATGAACCAGGCAATACTAAAGCCAGTGACAGCAAGGCACCTAGTGTTTTCAAAAGAAGGTCATACATAGCAGCCTATACGTTCTCCAGTCCAGCTTTTCTTTAACTTTTAGAGGGGCAGCAGAAGATGGCACTAGCATCATACTGTACTTGTACATATCCTATAATCGCCAGGTTTTGGTCGCAGATTGTAATCCTATTCTTTTTTTAATTTCTAATTTTTATTAACACCAATTTTTTAATTTACAACACTTAAAACAAATACATTCATATTCAATATATACAGATGACAAAAAAAAAAAAAGCTAGACAAGGATGACTGGGACCGTATAAATCTCTATATCCACAAGGGGTCCTCGAATGTCTCTGTTCAGGAAAACGGCTATAAACTGAAAACACGCTGGTATACAATACCCGACCCGATTCACAAATTTTCTCCCTCAGTTTCTGATCAGTGCTGGCGATGTGGAAGGGAGACGGTACGTTCCTCCATATTTGGTGGAGCTGCCGTCACTCCAGCCATTTTGGCATAAGGTACATGATGTAATCACAAAGTTATCCTCTCTCCCGCTGGAGTTCTCTCCAGCGCAGTATTTATTACACCCGTCTAAAATCTCAAAAAATAACAATACTACAAATCGAATGCGATGCATATGGTCAACGCTGCAAGGATTTGTGTACCAGTTCACTGTTTAGAAATGGTTCATTTGATTTTATTTTTTCCCTTTTTCTTGCTCACCTTTTGGGTTTCCCCAGTCTGAGCTCCAGTGTTATTACATGTGCTGGTGACTTTGAAAACTACGCATTACCCTTTTTCTTTTATTTAACTGTGAAAAATTCAGTAAAGTGTTTATGCACTAGCAAATTAACCGCGGCAGGTTGGCTCGGCAAATCGCTGTAGCTGTACATTGCTCCTTTAAGATGTGACAGTAGGCGCGTGCCCCTGGAGCCATTACGCGTGCCCGACAGGGCGCGATGACAGCAGAGTACCCACGATCGCTCGTGACAGAGCGAGAACCAGGATCTGTGTGTAAGCACGCAAATCCCGGTTCTCTAAGGGGAGAGGAGACAGATCGTGTGTTCATACTAAGTATGAACACCATCTCTCTCCTCCCCTAGTCAGTCCCATCCCCCCTACAGTTAGAACACACCCAGGGAACAAAATTAACCCCTTGATCTCCCCCTAGTGTTAACCACTTCCCTGCCAATGACATTTATACAGTAATCAGTGGCTGTTTTTAGCTCTGATAGCTGTATAAGTGCCAATGGTCCCAAAATAGTGTCAAGTGTCCGATAGGACCGCCGTAATATCACAGTCCCGATAAAAAAAAAAAAAAAAAAAAAAAACACAAAATCGCAGATCGTAGCCATTAGTAAAAAAAATAATAACAATAGCATAATCTATCCCCCATTTTGTAGACACTATATTTTTTGCGCAAACCAATCGATATACTCTTATTGTAATTTTTTTTACCAAAAATATGTAGAAGAATACATGTCAGCGTAAACTGAGGAATACAATTATTATTTTTTCTTTTTTAAGTTTGGGATATTTATTATAGCGAAAACTACAAAATATTGCGTTTTTTTTTTTTTTTTTTTTCAAAATTGTTGCTCTTTTTCTTGTTTATAGCGCAAAAAATAAAAATCACAGAGCGGATAAAATATCACCAAAAGGAAGCTCTATTTGTGGGGAAAAAAGGACATACATTTTGTTTGGGTACAACGTCGCACGACCGCGCAATTATCAGTTAAAGCGACTCGGTGACGAATCGCAAAAAATTGTCTGGTCAGGAAGTGAGCAAATCCTTCCGGGGCTGAAGTGGTTATGCAAAAAAAAAAACAAAAAATATAGAAAAAAAAAATATAGACGTATTACAGCAACAGTCCTTTGATATCCTAATCTTATCCCTCTACCCTTTTCTGCTTATCCTTCCTTGCTTGCCTTTTCTATAGTTTGAGAAGGATCTATCCAGCCCTGGGGTTTCATCTGATACTATGATAAAAGGTGTCATACCAAGCATCCCCAGCCACATATTCCATATTTTATGGAATTTTTCTATCAACCCCCTGTTCCGAAAAGACCTGACATTCTTTTAGTAGGGTGTCATTAACCACTTGCTTACTGTGCACTGTGACACCCTTCCTGCCCAGACCAATTTTCAGCTTTCAGTGCTCTCGCACTTTCAGTGACAATTGCGCGGTCATGCAATGCTGTAACCAAATGAATTTTTTATCATTTTGTTCGCACAAATAGAGCTTTACTTTGGTGGTATTTATTCGCGACTCTGTTTTTTATTTTTTGCGATATAAGCGAAAACATAGCGGAAATTTTGAAAAAAAACAATATTTTCTCCTTTCTTTTTTAAAAGAAATCCAATAAAATCAAATTTTGTCATAAATTTAAGCCAAAATGTATTCTGCTACATGTTTTTTGTAAAAAAAACAGGTAATACTCACTGATCACCAGCCGGCTGCAGCGATCCGATCCGCTCTCCTCACCGACG
Organism: Lithobates sylvaticus; assembly: GCA_028564925.1. NCBI lineage: Eukaryota > Metazoa > Chordata > Amphibia > Anura > Ranidae > Lithobates > Lithobates sylvaticus. The sequence goes on along the minus strand of CM053027.1, from coordinate 559,870,982 downwards.
ACTTCCGTGTGAGGAGAGGAGCGCCGATTGCCTAGCAACCGGCTGTTTGTTTACATCACATGACGGCTGTGATTCAACACGGCCGTCATGTGATCAGGAGGGCCAATCACCGAGCCCTCCTGCCGATCCGAGATGCGCCGTGTCCGGGTGACACGGCCGCATCGGGGCTGCATCGGGGCTGCGCGGGCACGCGCGCGCGCGCGATCCCTCTACTTCTGAAGGACGTTCCGGAACGTCCATTCAGAAGTAGACGGCTCCCACCCGGCCGTATATGTACAGTGGTTAACCTGTGTACGCCATTCTTCATATGTTGGAACACTCGGGGATATCCACTCTTGTGCAATTAACTTTCGTGCTATAAATAGAAACTTGTTAATAGCTGTCCTAACTGCTGGTATACATGTATATTTTTCTAAATAACCTAATAAATTGATTTTAGGATCCATTTGTATCTGTGTTTGATATATCCGATTAATATAGTATCCACTATTTTTTGCCAGTACCTGAACAATTTAGGACATTTCCATAGCATATGTATTAGAGGTTCTCCGGCAAAGAAGGGCATTCGGATCTCGTCTGCCCCACTGATACAATTTAGCTGGGGTCCTATACACTCCATAAACTATATATAATTGCAGTAGGGACTGCTGAGGTGATATCGATACTGATTGTACTTCCAAATTATTTTGCCATTGTTCATCTGTTAAATCTCCTAAATCTTTTTCCCATCCCGTTCTAGCTGGACAGATAGCTTCTCCCTAAGATTTCCAAGTTAGATACCCATATATAATAGAAATAAGGCCCTTCTTAGTTTGTATCTTTGCAAGAAGATTTAATAATGGCATCATTTGAACCTTTAAATTGGGTCTGCAAAGCATGTCATACTTGTAAATATTGAAAGAAGATATATGGGGCAGAGAATATTCTTTATGCAATTCTTGAAATGTTTTTAAATTATTATTGGAATATAATTGTGAGATATATTGAATCCCTAATCCTCTCCACATCTCAAATCCTTCCAATTTATTTATCTCCCTATACTTTATATTTTCCCATAAAGGGGTGTGAACTGATATATCAACGTATTGCATTATATATCTAATTTCCTGCCATATTTTATTCATCAGCACTAAAGTGGGATTTTGAATAACATTCCCAAGAGACCCAGATTCCAGCTGAGCTATAAAATGGTTATGGGAAGATCACGTCAACAGTATTGATTGAATTGAATCCATCCAATCTATACAGCCCCATCCTATCATCTGTTGGAGTTGAGAAGCAATAAAATACATCCTAGCATTTGGCACAGCTTATCCCCTTCTCTCTAGGAAATTGTAATTTAGAAAGCTTAATTCTAGGATTTTTACCCTTTCATAATAAGATACGAAACAAAGAGTCTATTTTTTTAAAACCATTTAAGAGGTATCGATATTGGGGAGTTATATAATATATAAAGTAACTGAGGACCCCAAAACATTTTATTCAAATTTGCATGACCCACCACCAACAAAGGTAATTTAGTCCATATTTTACTCTTCCCCCTAAATTGATCTAATAATGGTGGCAGATTAAGGTTCAAACATTCCTCCGTTTTTAAGGAGACCCATATACCAAGGTATTTAAAAGACGTAACTGTTTTATTCTGATTTACCTTCTGCGGTAATGTTGGGGACATCTCCTATTCTAAGATCCTAACATGCCATTTAGTAAATATTATCAAAATTCATCCTAGCTCATGTTGACAAAACAGAACTTTGCTACTGTTTATTTTGTAAACTGGAGACTCTTATCTTTTTTCATATTGGAACTATTAGCAAGCACATTTTTTGGCCCAGTTAGGCCCTTACCACGCTGATTCCGTGCCCGCTCTGCTTATGAAGAACAGACACAGCCCGTCCTCTTCTGTGGGTGGATGTAAACGGGATTGCCTGTCTGTTTACACCTGACTGCCATCCAATCTGTAGACGAATGGGGATCAGATCCTCATCTGTCTGTTTTTAGTGGATCGGATTGGATGTCGGCAGGTGTAAACAGACATGTCCGTTTACATCTGCTACTCCATAGAGGATAATGAATGGTCCGACCAGGTTTGCTTAAAAAACTGACAGGCAGACCTGATCGGTTTGCCCATGTAAAAAGGGCTTGAAAACCAAAGTTTTTATAACTGTACCTTTCATGCAATCATTTTTATTTATTTTTTTTTAGACAATTGCACACACTTGCCACATAAAAAGAAAATTACTTTTGGTAAAGAACAAAAATTACCTTGAAAGAAAAAAAAGGAACTGCACAAGGTAAATGCATTAGTGCGTATAAAATGTTGAACGAGCTGCAGTAATTTCATCAATACGGCTGCCCCTGATAGCTAAAGTGACAGGTTCACTTTCTTCAACACTTACTACATATTTAGTGACTCCCTTGAGTTCTGCAAACTTCATGTATGAAATGTCAGCCTTCTTCTTTCCAATATCCACATCTCCAGCATAGATCTGCTTGATGCCGGAGCCTTTAATCAGGGGGACACATTCGTCACACGGGCATTTTGTCACAAAGATCATGCTGTTTTCATCCGGTTTAATCTCATTGTATCTGCAAAGGGATTGGGAATACAGTGACATGATGAAAGCTGAAGTAACAGGAAATATAAGGAATAGGTAAAGCTGGGCATTCACTAGTAGAATTTGGTTTAACATTTTTCATTTTAAAAACATTGTAAAAAAGGTTTGTTGATTATTCTAATAATTAGTGGGGTCAAATCGAAATTCGTTTTCAACCACACTGATGATAAAATTCAAAGGAGCAGTGTGGAAATTTTCTCTCAAATGTATGAATTTCTAATGCCCCATATACACGGTCGGAAATTCCGACCACAAAATCCGTCTGATTTTTTCCGACGGATTTTGTCCGACACTGGTGTTGCATACACACGGTTGGACAAAGTTGTCAGAAAATCCGATCATTCTGAACGTGGTGACGTTCATTGCGTACGATGGAACTACGTAGAGGCTAGTAGCCAATAGCTTTGGTCTTGTAATTTGATCTGAGCATGCGTGGCACTTTGTCCGTCGGAATTCGCTACACACGATCGGAAAAAGTCCGATCGGACTTTGTTGTCGGAAAATGTTTCCAGCAGGAGATAGAACTTTGTCCGTCGGACAATCTGATGGAAACTGTCCGATGGTGCCTAAACACGGTCGGAATTTCCGACAACATTGTCCGATAGGACAGAATCCATCGGAAAATCCGACCGTGTGTATGGGGCTTAAGAGTGTATGTGGTTTGTTAAAACCTATTCATTCCAAAATTGAATCTTAAAATCAAATGACATTTTGAACTACTTTTGAATGAAATTTGAATGTACTGAGAATTTTCATTCAAAATCCTATCAGTGCTTTACTTATGCTTCATACTGTACAAACAGCGAGATGCTTTCGGAAGTGGTATTTCTTTACATTTTTTTAATCTAAATCTGGTGTTTCTGTCTGCTCAAAAAAAACCTTTGGAAAAGATTCTTATCAAGATTAGCTATGTGACTGAATTCCTATTATTATACAGGATTTATACAGTATAGCGACAACAGTTTGCGCATCGCTTTACAACATGATGGCAGACAGTACAGTTACAATACAAATCAATACAGGAGGGATCAGAGGGCCCTGCTCGTTAAAGCGGTTGTATAGTCAAAAAATTGACTTTTACCTACAGGTAAGCCTATAATAAGGCTTACCTGTAGGTAAAAAAAAAAATATCTCCTAAACCTGTACGAGGAGATATTCCCCATGCAATGAGCCGCTGACTGCAGCGGCGCATGCGCACGGGGGATTCTCCGCTGAAAGGCCGGCAGAATCCGAACCTTGCCGGGAAGAAGTCTCCCGTGCGCATGCGCAGGAGTAATGACATTGCGGCTCCAGCCACTCACAGCGTTGAAGTCGCGATACCCGGAAGACACGCCGAGGGAACATGTCAGCTACCTCGGCGTGGACCAGGTGAGTCACCGACGCCTTGTTCTAAGGTAAGTATTTCATAATGAGCTAGTATGCGGTGCATATTAGCTCATTATGCCTTTACCCTTACAGGTGTATATATATATATATAATATATATATATATAAAAAAAAGTTTCAGCGGGTTTACTACCGCTTTAATTCCTATGAAATTGTTCAAGGCTGTCCCATTCTAACCAGCCATAGATGGATCAAAATGTGTCTGGTTCAGCAGGGATTCACTGAATTTCGATCCATCTATGGCCAGCCTTGGGTGGAATGTACACTTTATGACCAAAAGTTTGTGAACACTTGACCATTGCATCTAACTATAATGGGCAAAAGTATGTGAACATTCCACCAAAATACTGGGTGTGCAGGTGTTTTCAGTAAAGTATACTGTTAATGGGGGGGACCCTTTCTGTTCTAGAACGACTGTGCTGCTGTGCACAAAGCCAGCTCCATACAGATATGGGGTTTATTTACTAAAGCCGGAGAGTGCAAAATCAGGCTCACTTCTGCATAGAAACCAATCAGCTTCCAGGTTTTATTGCCAAAGCTTAATTGAACAAGCCGTTAGAAGCTGATTGGCTACCATGCACAGCTACACCGGATTATGAGTGCACCAGTTTAAGTAAATCTACTCTATGGTAAGATTAGCTTTGTGTGGAGGAACTGGAGTGGTAAGCCTTGACCTCAACACTACCGAACACCTTTGGGATAAATTGGAATGGTGATTGTGAATCAGATCTTCATATCCAACAGCAGCATCTAACTCACAAATGTTTGTTTGGCTGAATAGGCACAAATTCCTACAGACACACTCCATAATCTTGTGGAAAGCCTTACCAGAGGAGAAGAGGCTTATTAAGCAACACAGAGGTACCATGGTTTGCAATTGGATGTCCAGCAAGCTCATACATGCATTATGGTCAGATGCCCACAAACATCCGGACATATAGTAGACATTTTTACCCCTCTTAGTAGGATGCACTGATATTTTTTAGACTCTACTAGGTCTAACTCTTTAATATATAAATTGTGTTTGCAAACTTTGTGCAAAGTTTTAGAATTTAGTATTTACTGAACTATTTTTAAAGCACCAGCATGTGTCTTTGTTTTTATAAGAACTCTTCTGGCTCCGAAAAAACATTTTAAAATATTTTATTTAAAAGTTTCCATCCATTCTACTGTAAATGTCAGAAGAATCAAAACTAGGCGCCAACCTTCGGCAGGGACCAAATATTATTTATAAATTCAGTGTTAAAAGGGTCAGTTAGGTCAACATATGAAAGTCCCTTATTGCAAAAGATTTGCATACAACACTCACAAGCTTGCATATCAGAAAACTAAGTTAACAATGTTTAAAGCAGGCATGTCCAAAGTCCGGCCCGCGGGCCAATCGCAACCAGTGTGCTGCGGAATCAGGGCTGTCAGATGAGCCGATCCCCTGCCGAACATCGGCACTGTGAGAAGCTCCGTCAGCCTCAAAAGTGAAAGTAAAGTGCAGAGGAGTGTGCTGTGCTCTCTGCTTCCCCCTACAGTGCAGTACCCGGCTGAATGAGGAAGCTGGAAAGGTACAGTACTGTGCTAGAAGCTAGGATTAGTTTTGGCATTGTCCTAATCGGTGTGACGGCGCGCCGATTTCAAAAAGTAGTTTCTGTACTACTTTTTGCGATTTTTTGGTGCGATTTCCATTGACATCTGTGCAGAAACCCACACAGATGTCTATGAAATCGCAGCCGAAATCGGGACTGACATTCGGGAGTGAAATTGTGCAATTTCAGCTGAACTCGCACGGCTTCATTCCCGCAGCTTAGTGTGAACCTGGGCTTTTGCAGAGAATGCATTAGGCCCCTTTCACATGGGGCGTTTTTCATGCGGTGCAGCGCTAAAAATAGCGCCTGTTCACCGCATGAAAAAATCCTGCCCCATTCACTCCAGTGTGAAAGCCGGCGGGCTTTCACACTGGAGCGGTGCGCTAGCAGGATGACAAAAAAAGTCCTGCTAGCAGCATCTTTGGAGCGGGATAGGAGCGGTGTGTTCACCGCTCCTATACCGCTCCTTCCCATTGATTACAATGGGAGACCGCCGTAAAACCGCGGCAATACCGCGGTTACCGCGGCTACGGCGGCGCTCTGCGGGGGGTGTTTAACCCTTTTTCGGCCGCTCGCGGGGGGTAAAACCGCACCGCGTGCGGCCGAAAACCGCGGTGAAAACGACGGTAAAGCAGCGCTAAATATAGCGCTGCTTTACCGTCACCGCGGATCACCGCCCCAGTGTGAAAGGGGCATTAAGGTAAAAAAAAAACTTCTGCCTTTAGAACCATTTTCTGCACAGGTTATCATTGTATGTTATTAGCCATTTTATGCTACAAGAAAGTAGAGGTTGCCAATAAACAGTGCTTATCAAAGTGTAATGTGTGACACTGGTGGCTTCATGGGTGTTAAAAACTTAAAAATCTCTCACCTATGTGTCCCGCCTTCCTTTCCTTTTTCCCCAGATGTACCTCCCCCAGTCTTAGGCAGGCCATAGATTGTACAATTTTCTTGCTTCCAACCATGGGTTGCAGGCAAGAAAATCTCTTTATTCCCCCATCAATACAGCCAGTGTTAGTGAATGAAACTCTCCCACGGAGCTATAGTGTTCTCCTGGCAGGGGGACGCGGGGAGTTATAACTGCCAGAACACAGTGATTTTTGCTAGCGGCAATAATCGCATGGTGAAAATCTGACATGATGGTTGTACAAAATGATGGATCGACTTGGTTTACATTCAGTTTGCCCATACATAGATCGAATCTCAGCCAGTCCCTTCTGAACCGGCCAAGATTCGAACCATCTATGGCCAGTTTTACTTTACCCCATTGTCAGTTGAAACCTGCAGATTGCTTCTCAAGATAACACTTGGAGTAAAAAACCTCTACACAGAAATGACTGTATAGAGTATGTATTGAGAAAGAATAAAAGGCTGCACAACAGGAACGATCCAACGTGATTTATTCCAAAAAAAGTCAAATGACAGCCACCAAGACAATGACACAGGACCCAGGAGGTGACGCGTTTCACACAGCCAACAGTGTTTCTTCAAAGATTTCAAAGGTCTTTGAGGTTTGAAGAAGCACTGGTTGCAGTGTGAAAAGCGTCACCTCCTGGGTCCTGTGTCATTGTCTTGGTGGCTGCCATTCGACTTTTTTTTTAATTAATCACGTTGGATCGTTCCTGTTGTTGTGCAGCCTTCTTTTCTTTCTCATTGATAATCGATAGCGAGCTGTGGCTTGCACCCAGCACATCCGGACTGCACTATTGCTCACCTGGAGCAGTGTTCCTTTCTTCTGAACTAGTGTATGTATTAACAGGTATGTATAAATTCTTTAAATCAGTGGCTGCTTTTATTTTCACCAATCCTTTACCTGAATGTTATGGCATTCTGCTCTGCATGAACAATGTAACGAAACTTCCGGATTTCTCGGTCTTTCTGCTTGTCGTCCATGTGAGGAAAATCAGCATATTCTGAACCAACGGGGAAAGCATTATATCCACAACCCAGAAAATACATAGGTCCTGTGCCGTCACAGTCTGAGGAGTCCTAGAAACAGGAGAAGTCACTGGGATGTATTTACAGTTTGACAGAAAATCGTCCTGTGCAAGTAAACAATGATAGAGATCAATTATGTTCCAAAATGTGAGCTGTACTGAAAAAAACTCTTCGTTATTTGTCCATTATTCACACCAAAAATGTATATTTGTGTTTTTAAAGTGTATTTCCACTTTCACAGTCAAGTCCCTACTATATGTTTGTCATGGGTTCACACATATTAAATGAGATAATAATTATATATATATATATATATATATATTTTTTATATATATATTTATTTTTTCTTGCCTTTTTAGTGTTTTTTTTGGAGCAGGTTTATAGATATGACTGCAATCTATTCTGAATGAGTCAGTATCCCCTCATTGACATACAATGCAAAATCCGAACTCCCAAACCCTTTGTTAACCACTTCAGCCCCGGAAGAATTTACCCCCTTCCTGACCAGAGCATTTTTTGCGATTCGACATGGCGTCACTTTAACTGACAATTGCGTGGTCATGCGACGTGGCTTCCGAAGAAATTTACATCCTTTTTTTTTCTCCCCACAAATAGAGCTTTATTTTGGTGGTATTTGATCACCTCTGCGGTTTTTATTTTTTGCGCTATAAACAAAAAAAGAGCAACAATTTTGAAAAAAAACACATTATTTTTTACATTTTGCTATAATAAATATCCCCAAAAATATATATTTAAAAAAAAAAAATTTCCTCAGTTTAGGCCGATACGTATTCTTCTACATATTTTTGGTAAAAGAAAAAAAAAAAATAATATTTATTATAGCAAAAAGTAAAAAATATTGTTCTTTTTTTTTGTCCCTCTTCTTATGTTTATAGCGCAAAAAAATTGATCAAATACCACCAAAAGAAAGCTCTATTTGTGGGGTCAAAATGATAACAATTTCATCTGGGTACAGTGTTGTATGACCGCGCAATTGTCATTCAAAGTGTGACAGCACTGAAAGCTGAAAAAAAGGCTTGGTCAGGAAGGGGGTGAAAATGCACTGTACTGAGGTGGTTAATGTTATCCAATGTGTCCACGCACATTAGGACAATTGGAAATCCAAAAAGGAAGAACTCCGGACAGCCGCACACCGAGAAAATAAAATCAAAAAGGTTTATTTAAAAGCAAAAAACACTGCAATCCATACACGGCAAAAAAGGGGGGTACAGAGCTGACGCGTTTCGCACCACAACTAGTGCTTACTCATAGCTGATGAACTCACAAATGAATATCAAATATATATGCTTACAGGATGTGCATCACATGATTGTTTGATGGAAAAAAGGCTGTTACCAGCAGCTAAAAACTAGGCTTAATTGGATATCAACATGTGCTGCTAGGCTAATTCTGCAGAGTGAGAGTGACCACTTTAAAAGAAGCCTGATGTTGTTTAAAGACAAACTTAGGTGAAAAAGTTATAAGACCTGATAAGGAAATCGCATAAAAATGCATAAAACTATCAAGTGTGCACACAGTGTTATGTGTACACACTTAAAGGGCCCATTCAATAGAATAGCCCAACCCAATTGCGATTTCAATGAATGTTATAGTGAAAAAAAAATCTTTTTTACGTGTGTGAAGGAACTAGTGAGATACATTTAATTAAACATATAGACACACCATTTAGAGTGCACGATTGTCTATTCACTTTTCTTCTTCACATTTCATATATTTTGTCATTCATTTTTTTTTTTTTATCTTTTATTTCATTTCATTTTTGAATATGCCTATCCACACAATATACAAGTGAAGTCTTGGATACTAAAATTCACATCAGGAATCACGTTTAAAATAACTTAAGACACACAATGTAACCGTTAAGTATTAGTATCACCAGTATAGTATTTAAATATAACTTCAACTCACCAGGTGGTTTTCGGCAAGTGTTGTTCAACAAACCTTATCATAGCGATTTGGTTAGCGATTTCATCACAGCGATTTGGTTAGCGGATATATATAATACCAATAAATGGTTATATACATACCTCACTATCTATTCACCCCCTCACCCATTCGCTATCACAAATATATAGACTTTATTTTTGGAGAGTTTATATACATTCCACATTTTTTGAACATTATGTATATATTTATTTTATTTAAATGTATCTCACTAGTTCCTTCACACACGTAAAAAAAGATTTTTTTTTTTCACTATAACATTCATTGAAATCGCAATTGGGTTGGGCTATTCTATTGAATGGGCCCTTTAAGTGTGTACACATAACACTGTGTGCACACTTGATAGTTTTATGCATTTTTATGCGATTTCCTTATCAGGTCTTATAACTTTTTCACCTAAGTTTGTCTTTAAACAACATCAGGCTTCTTTTAAAGTGGTCACTCTCACTCTGCAGAATTAGCCTAGCAGCACATGTTGATATCCAATTAAGCCTAGTTTTTAGCTGCTGGTAACAGCCTTTTTTCCATCAAACAATCATGTGATGCACATCCTGTAAGCATATATATTTGATATTCATTTGTGAGTTCATCAGCTATGAGTAAGCACTAGTTGTGGTGCGAAACGCGTCAGCTCTGTACCCCCCTTTTTTGCCGTGTATGGATTGCAGTGTTTTTTGCTTTTAAATAAACCTTTTGGATTTTATTTTCTCGGTGTGCGGCTGTCCGGAGTTCTTCCTTTTTTGATTTCCAATCATTGTGCTATTAGCCAGCACCTGGGGCTCCCACACAGGAGCATTCGCTTGGGAAGGAGAGTCTTGGAGCGGTGGTTGTTTGTTTCACATTAGGACGATTAGAGGCATATTTTGAGGAAAAATATCCCTTCTGGATTGTGTTTTTGATTGGAGCTTTCTGGCAGAAAAAACATAAAACTCTCCTAAACTCATTTAAACGTTGTAAAAAAAAAATGCTCTATATGAGCGTTTTTTTCAGCCAAGAGAACAGACATTTCAGCTGCGTTTCATTGATTTTTTTTGGAGTTTTGCTTTTTTTATTAATTGTAACATACACAAGCAACTAGTAAGCCTGTCACTTTATGGCAGACACATCGGACATTTTTGACACATTTTTGGGACCATTGTCATTTATACAGCAATCAGTGCTATACAAATGCACTGATTCCTGTGTAAATGACACTGGCAGTGAAGGCTTAAGTGTGTCCTGGGGAGTGTGTCTAACTGTGGGGGGCGTGGCTATGTGTGACACATCACTGATCTCTACTCCCGATTACAGGGAGCTGTGATCAGTGTCCTGTCACTAGGCAGAACGGGGAGATGCTTGTTTACATTAGCATCTCCCCATTCTTCCTCTCCGTGAGACGAATGCGGGCATCCCCATGGCAATCAAGTCCATGGGACCCGCGACCTGACTCACAGAGCTTGCCGCACACGCCCGCAGGCAGCCTCTTAAAGGGTAACGTACAGGTACATTAGTTTGCCTGTACGTGCCCTTCTGCCGCAGTATATCTGCGTGAGGCGGTCGGCAAGCGGTTAAAAGGCAATGTTGAAATCTAGTTTACAACCAATAACAAGATCTGCCAGCACACTACAGACAGGCTTAATTTTGGTAAACTTTAAAACAGCCCACTCCTCCTATAGGCAGAACTATTGTTTTCATTTTGGATAGAATAAGAGAGGGTTATAACCCCTTTCGGGGTTTTTTTGCCATTTGTGTCCTGTTTCCCTTCACTTCCTGTCCATAACCAAAAGGAGGAAGTGGAAGAAAATCCCTGCAATTAAGGGAATCCATTGGGACACCCTGGGTCACAGGATCTAGTGTCCCCATTGGAAGATTTCCCCTCTATTACTATTATGGGGACAACCCAAAATTTGGGATTTTCTTCTACTCTAATTCTCAGTGATAATGGTAAACAGGACAAGTAGAGAGAGTGGAGTTCCCTAATTGGGCCACAGACAGCAATAAAAGCCGACAGGAGTTCTAATCCCTCTCCACTATGTTTAGTTTAAAAAAAGTTTTGTTTTTTAGTTATAGTTTAGCATTACATAAGAGGAAGCTGTGTAGATAGCTTAGGCAAGTAAAAAACACTTAAATATTAGCAGCCATTTAAAATATTTCTTATCATATGAATGAAAACACTTAAAACAAAACCGTTATCCCAATTTGGCTGCAAAAGTGGAAATACGCTTTAAAGCGGTTCTGCACCCTTTTCATTTAGTAAATCTCTTTGCCTTCCAAATCAGGCAAAGAGTACTAAATGAAATGTTTTTTTTTTTTTTTTTTTTTTTACTTACCTTGTAATTGAAGACTTCCGGTCTTCTCTCTCTGCGGCGGCGGGCGGGGTCTCTGCGTCGATCGTCGTCACGGCGCACTGTCTCCTGGGATCTGGTGTCATTGATCCCAGGAGTCAGTGCGGGCATCTTCCGAAATCTCGCGAGATTTCGGCCACATCTTCCGAAATCTCCCGAGATTTCGGCCACATCTGCCGAAATCTCGTGAGATGTCGGCAGATGTGCCGTTACTGCGCACGCGCGAGTAACGGCGGTGCATGCTGGGCCATCTAAAGTTCCTGTGGGTGTTTCACATGCCCACAGGCAAGATGGCCCCCAGCACAAGAAGAAGACGAGGAACTTCATCGGACGAAAACCGGCGGCGATCGAGATGGAAGATGGAACAGGTGAGTCCCCTAATAAAGGTAAGCACACTTTATATTACATCCTAAAAAAAAAATTTTTTTTTCAGAGTGCAGAACCGCTTTAAAGTAGAACTACGGTCTCCCATAGAGGGTTGAAACAGGGAAGTACACCTATTTTTTCCCTTTTACATAGGTCAGGCAGCATAGGTTGGAGGTGGGGGGAGGGAACACTATTAAACAGAGTTGGTGTTAGGAAAGAATTCTACTTTAATACTTGTGCTAAATCAAAGTAGTTCTATATCTACACATGCTTACACCTACATAGAGCTCTCTGTACACGGTGGGTGCTCAATCTGTGGCTTCCAGCTGTTGTGGAACTACAAGTCCCATCATGCCTCTGCCTTTGGGTGTCATGCTTGTGACTGTTAGTGGCTTGCAATGCCTCATGGGACTTGTAGTTCTGCAACAGCTGGAGGGCCACAGGTTGAGCACCCATGCTGTACACTGAAGGTGTAGGTGGCTCTTATTAGACAAGGAAACAAAGATAACCAAACTGAAATGAGCAACATAAATGGGCGTGTTCTGTGAACTTTGAGACTACCAAAGGTTAAATGAGCTTTGATATGAAAGGCCAACAAACTACTAAAACTGAACCTTAGCCAAACAACAAAATACACAGATGAAATATAGGGAGTTGTTTTAGCTGCCAAAGGAATTATATTTCTGTCCATCCAGTTCTGAGATTTTCACAGCTTTGCCACACAGCATAGCCCAGTCTGGCAGGGAAGGAGACTATTTTTCTCTGCTGCAGTTCAACACTTACAGGTCTCCCAAACCCAACCCATGACTAGAGAATTAAATAGCAAGCAACAACTTGATAAGCTCATCTCTCTGCAACTTTGTTCCTTCCACCTAAGGCACGCCCATAGATGCAATTTACTTTCCTGCATCCACGGGTTGCAGGAAAGAGAAAAAAAAAAAATGAATCGCTGGATTCCCCCAGTCAGCATTGATGGGGAATCCCTCCTACAGAGCTATTCTGTTCTCCCAGCAGGAGGGCACAGGAAGCTGTCCCTGCAGGGAGAACACAGTTATTACAGCAAGGGGCTATAGCCGCTGGCAATAATTGCATGCTAAAAATCTGACATGGAGGGAGGGGTTAGGAGGACAGCGGAGAGAGGATACAGCCCGACTCCTGTGCAAGCTGGCTTTACCCGATCTCACTATGACAGGCTGCCAGAGGCTGAGGAGCGCTGGAGCTAGAGAGGTATAGCGTTCTGGATCTCCACACTGTACAAGTCGGTCATGGTGCCTGGGGGAGAAGACGCTCTTACCGTAAGCTGCTGACACAGACTCTGCCCCCTGCTCTGCCACCTCTAGTTTATCTTCATCCCCGGGCCCTGGCTCATCCTCTGACACCCTGCATCCAGCAATAGAGCTCCGATCGGCTCGATGTGGCAGGGTGTGCGATAGGAGTGAGCAGTGCAGAGTCACAGTGTCAGCAAGAATTTTACCTTATGGTGACGCCGGCCCTGGAAGGGAGTTGAGTCTGTACTAAGGGGGGGGGGGGGGGGGGTGACACCATGTTTTACCGCACCAGGTGATACCAACCCTAGTGCTAATCAGCATGCCCCTTGCACTGCAGCACAGCTGACTGTCTCTTTGTGACGCTCCCCGAGTCTGAGCTCTGCTGTAGAGTGGATTGCAAAAGGCTGGTATTAAATCAAATTCAGGTACTTCCACTGCTTATATGAAATTTAATGGACGTAATAATTAATACAGAGCTGCATTCATCTGTGCGTTTTAAATCTGCCTGGCTTTCAGACACGCACAGGTAAAAAACAAAACATTCATATAGGCTTCATGTGCAAGTTTACACCCTGTGCAGACCAAGCTGATACCAGGATGCTGTGCAAACTGATAAATATATATCTGTATATATCTATATATCTGTATCTAGTATGAGGAACCAGACTGCTAATATCACACGTCAGCTGTATTGTCATACTTCTACTTCTGCATTTATGCAAAATTCTTCTGAATGAAACCGATCAGTTAACACTTTTACTGCCAAATCTAGGTCTCCTTTCTAGCAGGTTTGTCTAGGTCATCATAGGGCAGCTTGCCTGTAACAGCCTGAAAAAAGAAGGTCTATATCTTCTTATTTCATTTATGTATTTTTTATTTTTTTTTAAATACTGGCGACACATGCAGTTCCCGCTGTAATTTGCTTCCCATTTTTTTATCACGTATATATTTTTTTCTCATATATAATTGTTTGTGTATGTCACAATTAATAAACAAAGCAAAACTCCAAACAAAAAAATCAATGAAACGCAGCTGAAACGTCTGTTCTCTTGGCTGTAAAAAAACGCTCATATAGAGCATTTTTAGTACAAAGTTTAAATGAGTTTAGGAGAGTTTTACGTTTTTTTCTGCTAGAAAGTGCCAATCAGAAACACAAACCAGAACCAGATCCTCCTCTTCTGGGGGTCCCCCAGCAGCTCTCATGGCTCCTCCCTGCATCGCGTGCCCCCTCGGAGACTCTCATTCTAAGGGCACACCTGTGCGTCCACGCTCCCGTGTAACGCTGCTGCGTCCATTGACACAGACAGCAGGACTCTGCCCCACCCCTGTGTCACTGGATTTGATTGATGGCAGCGCAGCCATTGGTTCCCGCTGCTGTCAATCTATCCAAGAGGACCTGAGACAGTGGCTGGAGCTGCTGTGCTCGTCCCCATCGCTGGAACGTAGTAAAAGGGGGGCTGCTGCACTACAGAAGGTTTTTTACCTTAAAGCGGGATTCCACCCTAAAGTGGAACTCCCGCTTTTCGGAACCCTCCCCCCCTCGGTGTCACATTTGGCACCTTTCAGGGGGGAGGGGGGTGCATATACCTGTCTAAGACAGGTATCTGCACCCACTTCCGGCATAAACTCCCACGGGAGTTTACGCAAGTTCCTGTCCCAGCGCGCTGTCTGCCGGGACACACACGTGTCCCGGCAGACAGCGCTGAAGATTCTCATTGCGCCGCGCGACTTGCGCATGCGCAGAAAGGAATCGGGAAGTGAAGCTACTTCCTGATTCCCTTACCGAGAATGTCGCCGGCTACAGCAGAGAGCCGAGCGATCGATCGGCCTCTGCTGCCGACATCGCTGGACCCTGGAACAGGTAAGTGTCCGTTTTTTAAAAGTCAGCAGCTGCAGTATTTGTAGCTGCTGGCTTTTAAAAAAAAAATTTTCAGTACAGTCCCGCTTTAACCACTTGCCAACCAGACCATACCCGAATGACGGCTACAGCTCGGTTGGATAATTCCAGCACGCCCCCGGGAATCTCCCAGATCCAGTGTGTCACGGATCGGGGTAAAGGGCCAATAACAGTGGGCCTTTACCACATGATCACGCCACCCAATGACATCTAATTAAGTCGAATCTCATTCTTTGTACATCACCTATTAGTCTATCGTTTGTTTGGCTGTAAAAAATGAAAACTCTGTTTTGAAAATAAAATCTGATAAAAAAAAAAAAAAAAAGGGAAAACTCAAAAAGGGACAAGCCGATTTTCTTCTTCGGATGTTCCAGTGATAAGGCGCCACTATATGCTGAATTGTGCTTTACGTCGTCTAATGGAAAACATTTTCCTTTAAAGATTAACATTTTTATTTGATTTTCTCTGATCGGCACGTTTCAGATCAAAATGAACAAACAAAAAAAAAACAAAAACAAAAATTACTTACAGACTGACGCTCTGCCCAAATAACGGCACCAACTCCTATCTTGTGGTCTTCTAAAACAGCAAATAAACAATAATTAAATTGGTAAAAAAATGCAATGGTGGTTGAGTGCCCTAATATTACATCTTCTCTGATGCCTGTGACGGGCTGTCATGCGAGTGCAAAACTTGATTTCAAAAGTAAATTAAAAAAAAATATATATAATTTTCTAGGCAAATGGGAGGCAATGAATGGCAGATTGTGTCGTCACTACAAGATCTGCCCATCTATTTTTTTTTTTTCTCTTTAACAAGTTGACGGGTAGCTTTAGCTGACACCCGATTGGCTGTTTTTCCTGTTTCAACTATCATGAACTATTCGAAGGTAATTAAGAAACAGTCCACCTACCAGAGGATGTCAAACAGTATATGTGCTAAGAATGCTTTGTGTATCTAGTTTACAGATAAACAATTAAACATAGTGACTTTATTCCACCGGTGTGATGTTTTTTCAGAAGACGACAGAGAGGGCAGTTGGCGGTATTCCCGACTCCCCCTCCCCCTCCCTTTTATATTTCGCTTTCCACCACGCTTTCAGCTTTCGAGATCCTTTTTTCCTACTTCCATCTCTTCTTTTTAAAACTTAGTAGGGTCTTTACCACAGGCTACCCTTTTGGAAATTTTTGTTGTTGGAGATGGCTTTTTTGCTCTGTCCCTTTAGCCCCCTTTGTGTTTGGGGCAAATGGAAGGTAAGGGAGTAGTTTAAGAAAGCTGTTTGATGTTCTTTTGAGAATTGGAGACCTAAATATTAACCTCTTTAAACATTGTTTATGTGATTTTTAAACCTATAGGTATACTATTATACTGGTTACTTCAGTATGCATCTACAATTTATATGCCATTACTGGATGCAGATTTTTGTTATGTTCTTATTCTTTTTGGTGACTATGTTTAATCACCCCCACTTCTTTATTGAAACCGTTGACATGTTATAACATGTATTCTTTTTTGACTGTGTGCTACTAATTTCCCTACTGTACTTCCTTGTTCGTTTAATAAAACGTTAATGGAAAAAATAAAAACATAGTGACTTTGCTGAATCAGTCACTAGAAAGAAAAGGTGTAGACAAGTGCAAGATGAATGAATGAATGAATGAATGATTTGTATAGCGCTGCAACTGCGAACTGATCACCCTACTAACCTGTTCGATACGCCAGCAGCCGGGCTTGAATTATACAGTGCTGGGCAATTTCTTGGGTTAGACTCGGGCCACTCTCACTGCTTGTCTTACTGAGGTAGAACCCAAAATCAGAACAACTTGGAACACTGGATGCCACTGTGGCCAGTATGAGCACCAGCGCTTTCATATTCTGTCTCAGGCTTACGAAGTATGGATTCTCACAGAGATTCTCCAGCCCTATTGTTCTAAGGATGTCCTTGTGCATGTCTTCACTGGAGATTAAAAACAATGTTTCGTACTGCCTTATCCTCTCTTGGCGATACTCATAAAAAGTGCTTATTGGGAAGTCCGGTTCCTTCCGCGCAATCTTCTGGACAAAGTCACATTTCAAGGAGGTTTCCTCAACAAACTGCACCATGTAACATGCTAGTGGCTGCAGAAGCACGCAGACATGAGCACGACTATTTGATTTCAGCCTCTCTACTGCCTTCGCATCTAGCCTGGCATCTCCGTTGACACTGTGGGAAGATATTTCTTCTTGGAGGCTCATTTCCGGGTCTGAGGGCCAGTATGAAATTCGTTTCACTCCAGCTACAAAGAAATAGAATATAAAAAGAGGAGATTTAAAATAGAAACCCTCACGAGAAAAATGTTGGGTGAAAATGATTTGGGTAAAATAATTTGGTGTATACAGTTCACAATCATTGCCTCCTAGTCCTAATGTTATACTGCACAGCACCAGTACTAGACTATGTAAAATAGTGATTTAGGCTGTAAAAGGATTCATATCATCTATTAAACAGATAAAACACATACGGCTATTGTTGTGTTTGATAAAAATTAGGAAGTGTATAGTAAAGCAGCCTCTAGAAAAAAAAACAAAAAACAGTTCTGGTCATTGTTTTTCATTTTTTTTTAGTACATGCATGCTTGATTCACTCGTGCTCATCTATGGCCACCCAGTAGTACTGGTTCATTATACATACTGTAATTGTATTTATTGCACTTGCAGTTAAATCTTTGCTAGAAGAATTACAGTGAACCAAACTTTATCTAAAAAGTGCATAATAGGCATGGCACTGAGGTGCAATACATTCTATTAGTCTTCACTATAACAGGCACAATGAACACCACTACTCCCAACCAGCCCAGGTGAATAAACGATAAAGAGCGACCTCAGCCTACATGTCTCCACCAAACCACACACACACACATATACACACACGGGCGGGCGGGACGAAACGCATTAGGGTGTGTGGTTTGGCAGAGACATGCTCTTTATCGTTTATTCACCTGGACTGGTCAGGAGTAGCGTTGATCCTTTCCTCTTTACATTTACTAACCCCCTGGATTGATATCAGGACAAGTATGCACCCCAAGCTCTGAGACACAGGGATATGCTTTCACCTCCACTTTGAGTGACGTCATAAGCAATCAAACAGGCACGAGGAATGCCAAAGACAATCTGATGAGACCATGTACAGGAACACTTGCAAAAAACAGCAAAGGTACATAAAAGTGTGCTGCATGCTAATTCTCACCAAATCTTCCCAAAATACACACACATGCAGACACTGGAGACACAGATGATTGTTACTTACCATTGACAATC
Organism: Lithobates sylvaticus; assembly: GCA_028564925.1. Classification (NCBI taxonomy): domain Eukaryota; kingdom Metazoa; phylum Chordata; class Amphibia; order Anura; family Ranidae; genus Lithobates; species Lithobates sylvaticus. The sequence continues at coordinate 559,852,347 of CM053027.1, read as the reverse complement.
ATTTTCAGGCAGGCAGAGCATGGTTTTCTGGAGAAGTAAAGATCGCAATCCTTGAGTCTTGAGCCGTGTTTAATAACAGCAATCTGTCCTGCATGCAGCTCACTGCTGGAACAGTGCAAGCCAATGATCTTCATGTTACCCACAACTACAAGACCTGTCTTCTTTACCTGCTGTAAGAAATTATGAGTTAAAGTATTATGGCAAATTCATCCTTAATCTGGTACATACTTAGACTCTTGAGTAAGTGAAACACGCCTTTTGGTAGGAATCCTTATGTGGATAATTGAGTGTAGCTTTGGTTTAGTGTCAGGTTGGGCACTAGAGTTGTTCAATGTATATGTTTTATTGATGTGTATGTATTGAGCCTAAGACACGGTTCACACAGGGGCGACTTGTCAGGCGACTTAGCTGCCTGACAAGTCGCGTCCTGTTCTGTACTATGGAACTGTTCTAATAGGAACGACTCAAGTCGCTCCGACTTAGAAAAAGGTTCCTGTTCTACTTTTGGGGCGACTTCAGGCTACTTGCATTGACTTCTATACAGAAGTCATTTTGAAAGCCTCCGCTGAAGTCGTGTGCAGATCGCCTGAGGCAGTCACGCTGCAAGTCGTGCTGCCCCTGTGTGAACGGGTTCTTAGTATGCACAATAGGCTCTGTTTTGTACCAAAATTGTATTTTAAATTTTTTTTTTTTAAAGAAATAAAGTATTATGGCAAAGAAAGATTAAACAATAATTAATTTCTATTAGCAGGTCAGTCTGTCCAAAATGAATACATAAATTGGAGTCAAGTCATTCATACATTAAACTTGCAGCTTAATTTCGTCTGGTTCAAAGTCAGGGTTCCTTGATGCGGTCACAGTTTTGCATTCTGCAGCAAACAGAAAAATGTAATACAGAGAGCATGTTCCCTTCATAGCTGCCATAATGGGAGGTGTCGGTGGCATGGCAAAAAAAAGTTAGGGTTTATACTACTGACCCACTGCTCAATAAATGTACATGCTTTATAACATCAAACAGCCTAAAGTGCCTGCTTGCATTGAGTCAATGTCAAATATGTAAGCTTACCAGAGTCTGGACACATAAAACTGAACAGCAGCTAAGGGGACAGGGCTGCAATTATATTAATTGCCAAAACAAGTGAACTATAAAAGACTGACATAATCGAGGCCTAGTTAAGTCTTCATAAAAGAAAGGGGCTGAAATTGCTGATATTACAATACAGTAGTGGGCAGTAGCAAGGAACTATAAAGAAGTGAGAAACGATCAGTCTAGATAATGGTTTCCTCCCACACTCCAAAGACATGCTATAGTAGGTTAATTAGCTCTGGTCTAATGTTTCCCTGGTGTGCATGTACGTATGCATGTGGGATAGGGAGCGTAGATTGTAAGCTCCTTGAGGGCAAGGGCTGATGGGAATAAAGAGTACGTTGAGCACTGCATAAAACAGACAGCACTATATGAATACCTCTAATAAACAATAAATATGAGCCAACTTGCATCAAGGAGAGAGCTGGGAGCATCACAGCTATCAGGTGTCACTGCTGCAAATGGCCTTGGCCCACAAAAGAGATGACAAGACTTGGGAGGGCTGCCCAACTAGCAGCTGGTCTTTAAGTTTGTTTCATGCAAGTATGCCAACACATTATCAGTGATGTAAATAACTTTAAATAGTTAAAATAAACGGAGTTACCTAACGCAGTTACTTTAGAGGGTAATGAGTAATCTAACTGATTACTTTTCCCCTCATGGTAACTCAGTTCCCATTACTTTGGCTTAGTTACCCCAATTACATCTACCGCCACTAGATGGCAGTAGTGTAATTCCGGTGTCCTGCCGAAAAAGTTCCCCCGCCGGATAAGGACCCCCTGTACTGCGCAGGCGCAGGGCTTGCGCAGTACGAAGGACTACGGAGCTTCCGAAAATTGCCGAACCTAAACAGCTCTGAGTGAACTCTACACCGCGCAGGTGCAGTTAACATGTAATTGTACGAGGCGATGCCACACGCTCCTGATGCTCGTGCTACTCTGCAAGGGGCGTCTATCGTGTAAGTAAGGGGCGGGTCTAGTATTACTGTAACCAAGGGGTGCATTTATTGTTATTGTTATATATCGAGCTCTGCCCATTAATTTAACATTCGCCGTCTTCTGTAGCCATCCGCCCTTACACGATATAATAATAATAGACCCGCCCCTTGCTTACACGCTATAACAGATCTGCCCCTTGGTTAGAGTAATAATAGAGCAGCCCCTTGGTTACACGATATATAACAATAATAATAATAAATGCGCCCCTTGGTTACAGTAATTCTAGACCCGCCCCTTAGTTACACGTATAGAATATTTTAAAAAAAAGTCAGTTACTTTGCTGCATAACAAATTACTTTACAATGTAGTAACTGAGTTACTAACGCAATTACTTTTTGGAGAAGTAATTTGTAACTTAACTAATTACTTTTTTAAAGTAAGATGACCAACTGCACATTATACAACCCTTGCAGAGTAGTATTGGCCTGGAACTTAAGACCCCATACACACTATTAGATTTTTGCCTTCAGATTTACCAAAACCATATAATATGGAGGTCAAACCTTAAGCGTTTAAATTTTTATGCAATCAGGTGGACCCTTGCACTACAAGGTTTTGGTAAATCTGAAGACAAAAATCTGCAGAAAATCTAATAGTGTGTATGGGGCCTTACAGTCATACAGAGCCAGTACAAGTAAGGGAAGAATATTTCTAACCTTGTTGCTATTGTACCACACATGTGCAGTTCCTGTATTGCAGTATTTAGAGGACTGCCTTAACTGACAATGAAACATTGTTACATTTCTTTAATATGTGGCCCAACACATACCTGTGGTTGTTTCTTGTTCTCTTCATCTTCACGAGAAGGGAAAACCTCCATCCAAAGGCTTAGCAGAGTAAATAAGTTAACTTTAGAAAGCCTCGGAACCTGACCTGTATTAAAGAAACACATAGAACATCTCACTAAGCCTGGGTTCACACTATGAATTGGATGTGGGCATGTCATAGAGCACTGGATCATACATCTCCGGAGCGGCTCCGGTGTGAATTTCACAGAAGCCCTGAGCGTCTTCTGGTGCGTTTCTGGTCCGAATTCAGCCAAAAATTTCGGACTGAAATCGGACCAGAAATCCGTGCTTCAGTGTGAACCCAGCCTAAATGTTATTTGTTCAATGAGATGATTAGTGCAGAGTTCAGTAATCCAATAGAATCAATCACAAACTACTGTAAACTGAAATATGACTGGCTGTTAGAAGATAGTATACTTAGCACTACTTTCTTAACTAATGTTATAATATTGCAACCGGGTTATATTATATTTCTCCATCAAGAATCAATGAAGAACTTGTTTCCAATAAATAGGCCAGCTAGTTATCAAAAACACTCTGCCAGCCTCTCAACCACTTCAGCCCCGGAAGAATTTACCCCCTTCCTGACCAGAGAACTTTTTGTCATTTGGCACTGTGTCGCTTTAACTCACAATTGCGCGGTCGTGCGACGTGGCTCCCAAACAAAATTGACGTCCTTTTTTTCCCACAAATAGAGCTTTCTTTTGGTGGTATTTGATCACCCCTGCAGTTTTTATTTTTTGCGCTATAAACAAAAAAAAGCGACAATTCTGAAAAAAAAATGCATTATTTGTTACTTTTTTCTATAATAAATATCCCCAAAAAATACATATCTACATATTTTTGGTAAAAAAAAAAAAAAACGCAATAAGCGATTATTGATTGGTTTACGCAAAAGTTATAGCGTTTACAAAATAGGGATAGTTTTATGGCATTTTTATAAATAATTTATTTTTTTTAAATGGCGGCGATCTGCGATTTTTATCATGACTGCGACATTATGGCGGACACATGGGACATTTTTTACACATTTTTGGGACCATTGTCATTTATACAGCAATCAGTGCTATACAAATGCACTAATTCCTGTGTAAATGGCACTGGCAGTGAAGGGGTTAACCACTAGGTGGCAGTGTAGGGGTTAAGTGTGTCCTAGGGGCGTGTTTCTAACTGTGGGGGGCTTGGCTGTGTGTGACACGTCACTGAGCTCTGCTCCGATCACAGGGAGCAGAGCTCAGTGACACTGTCACTAGGCAGAACGGGGAGATGCTTGTTTAAATTAGCCTCTCCCCGTTCTTCCTCTCCGTGAGGGGAATGCGGGCGCTCGCGCCTTTTAAAGGGCAAAGTACAGGTACGTGATTCTGCCTGCACATGCCCTTCTGCCGCAGTATATCTGCGTGAGGCGGTCGGGAAGCGTTTAAAAAAATTAAAATAAAAAAACATACCTGCACTACCCTGCAAGAGAAGAACTTTTAAAAAGGTCCCCATAGATGGTTTGAATCCCAGCCCATTGATGCTGAATTTATCAAAATTCAAGCCGTGGGTAGCTATGACTGCACAGCCTGGCTCAACAAACGTTAGTTAGCTCACCTTTACTGGAAAAACTGCCTATGCAGATAAGGGACGCCTGCAGATAAAAACAAGCTGTGCAGCTTTGACCAAAGTTTTATAATGGCCTTGCTATAGGTGTAGGCCATTTACATACCTCATGGAGTCTGACCTGAAAACTCCCAGGACGTTGCTAGGACATTCCTAAGAGAGGCCCAGCTATTACTGTTCTCTCTTACCATGAGGAGAGGTGAGGTGTGTACACACACTACTGATGGCTGCAGGCGTGAGAAGTGTGTGTGGCTATGGACCCCCCTCCTGCATGCACCCACACCATGTTTCCCAGTCTCCATGCACCCATCGTTGGACCCAGGACCAGCATAGCAGGTGCCGCCAGGTAAATGTGAGGGAGACTAGCGAACTTCTGTTTGCTGTTCTCCCCTTCATGCTAATGACCCGGAAGCTATGTGTAAAACATTAATTCCGGGTCCTGGTGTCACTTTCCCCAGTAATACCGGGGAAGAAACAAATTGCATTAGTTTCATTGGAGCACAATTGACGACCAGTCTTTTATACCCCTGATGTCTCATTAAAGAAAACCTATCACCAAAACAAATGCATCACATAGGGGACAAAAAGTCCCCAATGTGATGAATAAAAAGTTTGAAAAAAGTGTAAGTTCCATCCAAGCACTTAAAATTCCCCCCAAAAACTATTTTGAGCCCCTCACCCCCATATACACACACACATGCAAACGTAAATGCATTCATCGCGGGCGCCTATGCACAAAAAGTCAATTGCGCTACACGTTACATATTGCCATGTACACCAGAGTGAGATCAATAATTCTAGGCCCTTTTACCATGGTTAACTCTAAACTGATGACCTGTAGTGGCATTTAAAGCGCCACCTATGGAAAATATGGGGTACTGAGGTCTGTCACCATTTCACAGGCAGTATCTATTTACTCGGTGCAACCTTATCTTTTATATTTTACCAAACAATTGGGCAATTAATTGTGTTAATGTATCTTTTACAGAAGTTTTACGGAGGGGTCACTAGAGCGCCATTGGGAAAAAAAATCCACCATTGTTCCGGAGTCCTGATGCTTTTTCCGCTCTGAGCCGCACAACGGCAGCCAAGCCAGGCTGCCCTCTAGTGGACGTTCTGGGTGTCAACATTCACATTGAGAGCTCAGAGTGCTCTCTTATGTGTGCATTTTTGGGACCATTGTCATTTGCGATCAGTGCTATGAAAATGCACTGATTACTGTAAAAATGTCACTGGCAGTGAATGGGGTTAACACTAGGGGGCGATCAAGAGGTTAATTGTGTTCCCCGTTTGTGTTTCTAACTGAAGGGGGGAGGGGACTGTGCAGGGGAGATGACAGATCGCTTTTCATATTCTGTATGAACAGACGATTTGTCACTTCTCCCCCTCAGAGAACCGGAAACTGTGCGTTTACACACACAGATCCCGGTTCTCTGTGTCTCAGCGGCGATCGCGGGAGCCCGGCAGTGGACGCGACCGTCGGGCACTCGCATCGGCTCGGGGGGCGTGCAGCGGGCGACAGGGCGAAGCGACGTAACATATCGTCGTTTCGCTCAGCCGTCCCATTCTGCCGCTGTAAAACTGCAGTGGCTGGTGGGAAAAACTCTGGCAGCAAAAGGGTTTAAGCTCGCCATGTTGGGCATCCAATGACTGGACGTCGCCTCGTCTTCTATATTTTACCAAACACTCAGGTGTTATATTGTGTTGTGTGCACTAACATCAATCTGAGTGTATTGTTTACTAAAAACACAGATTGTGATAAACAACCATCACCACCATTGTATTCTCCAGGGTCTCTGCTTTCAGGGAAGACATCATGTGTGGGGGTTTCACTAATCTTCAGGCCTACACTGGGTATTTTACCAGTGAATGGGTGCTAGGTGTCCATGGTTCTAGGCGGCTCTCTCACCCTGCATGCTCTCGGTCTGTGTCCCGGTGGAGGTCCGGGTTTCCCCGCCTTCCTCGCTCCGGTACATGGGGTGAGCCGGCTCTCCTCCGCCTCTCTGGGGTTCGGCATCACCTAAACATCGCTCCTCTAACTGACAGGTCGGAGCAGCTATGCGGCGCACCTTTCTGACGTCATCGGCTTCCATCTACTACCGGAGGGGTCACTAGAGCGCCATTGAGAAAAAAAAAATCCACCATTGTTCCGGAGTCCTGATGCTTTTTCCGCTCTGAGCCGCACAACGGCAGCCAAGCCAGGCTGCCCTCTAGTGGACGTTCTGGGTGTCAACATTCACATTGAGAGCTCAGAGTGCTCTCTTATGTGTGTGTCTTGTGCAGAACTGTGTAGTTGCAGGAAAATGAATTAAATTAAAGGATAAATTCCTACATAACTGGCTCACATCTGTATGTTGATAATCAGAGCATATTTGTACATTCCCATGCTTTAAAGTATATCTAAAATATAATATCTAAAGGATATTCAAGACTAAAAACCTTCTAATAACATGTGAATAAAAGATCAAAGGAGGGAAAGAAGTACAGTAAATATAAACTTAAAAATTGGATATAAAACAGTTCAGATCAAACTTAACATTATGTCCTAATGGTGCTGATGGTTACATAGTTACATAGTTAGTTACATAGTTAGTAAGGTTAAATAAAGACACCAGTCCATCCAGTTCAACCTGAGTGAGTGTGGGTAAGTGTCTCCAATTCTCCCTATTCACTGTACATTGCGTCTCATTAAGATGCTCATTTATTATATTTATTATTTATTTAAAGTACCCATATAGCGCCGTCAATTTAGGCAGCGCTCCACATATACATCGCACACTCACATCGGTCCCTACCCTCAAGGAGCCCACAATCGAAGGTCCCCAACTCACATTCATATACAGGTATACCCCACTTGTAACTACACAATGGGGTTTATTTACTAAAGTTGGAAAGTGCAAAATCAGGCTCACTTCTGCATAGAAACCAATGAGCTTCTAACCCCAGCTTGTTCAATTAAGCTTTGGTAATAAAACCTGGAAGCTCATTGGTTTATATGCAGAAGTGAGCCTGATTTTCCACTTTCCAACTTTAGTAAATAAACCCCATTGTGTACTTAAAAGTGGGGTATGCCTGTACCAGGGCCAATTTTAGACAGAAGCCAATTAACCTACCAGCATGTCTTTGGAGTGTGGGAGGAAACCAGAGTACCCGGAGGAACCCCACACAGGCACAGGGAGAACATGCAAACTCCAGGCAGGTAGTGTTGTGGTTGAGATGCGAACTGTCTGGATTGGTTATAGAATGTTATATGAATTATGGTAGGAGTTCTCCAGTATTTATATATATTTTTTTTTTCTCCACTAGATGTCATCAGAGAGTTCCGCATTTTTATGTGTAATTTATGTGAGTTAACACCAGATGGCGCTGTCCATGGTGGATTCATGTATCTTATAGATCGTTTTTATTATATATTTCCTATGTTTTTATTTTCAGGTTTTAAAAGTGTCCTATGTATTATGTAGGAGTTTTCCTAGTATTTCTAGCACGTTGTTGTTTTATTTAGAGAGAATCAGGATGTTCTATTAACCTATTGCTGTTGCTATGACAGCGAAAAAATACACTTTATAAGCTGGCATTAGACACCTGACCCCATCACCCTTTGGCAAAGTCACGTGTTCAGGGACGCAACGCGTCAGTGAGGAGCCAGGTGTCGTCACTTCCGGTCGTGGCCGAGACCGGAAGTATCTTACATAGCTGTACCTAGGATTTTTAACTGTAAGTTAATACTTGTTTTTTTTTTTTAAATAAATTGGATTGAAATACTGCACTATGGAGCCCCCCCCCCCCTCTTTATTGCGTGACCATATTACATCGGATGAGCCTGAAGTCCACCCTGGTACCGGCACTGCTGTGGATATCTGTGGGAATCGATCAATTGCTGACAATACAGGTTATATCCATAACAAGACTTGACCTGTAGGGGTCTCTGTATGAGGTGAGAGGCTGGGGCAAATGAGAGGAGCACCACGGATGGTGATAATAATTGGATGAAATGGATTTCGTTCGGTCGTGTTGCACATGCACTTTTTTTTTGTACTGTCACTTGGAGATTTTTTTCCTCTTTATTGGACTTTGATTGCACTATCAGCACTTTTGGAGTATATTTGTACTTTATTGCTTTGTCTGCAATATGTTGAAGATTATTTGCACTTGATTATCCAGCATAATCATTTTAGCACTATCCTGGAATTGCTATTCATTGAGTGTGTCTTATCGCACTTTATTTTGTTCACAATTTTTATTTTTTATTATTTATCACTTTTAGTTAGCGCGACATACTTATATATATTCATTTGTTTTTCTGTGTGGGAACACTTTCATATGTTGGCAGCTTCTCATATACTTTATATTTTTTATTTTGAGTGAGTTTAGGTTTTGTGCATTAGTTCTCTTCTCTTTCAGATCCCCCTGTACAGCTTTCAATAAAGCATCTGACAGCTGCTTCTCCTCCTCTCACTCCCACGGCTGGCAGATGCTTTATTTAAGTTATACAGGGGGATCAGTGCTTGTACCTCCCCCCCCCCCACCACTGCACTTATCGTCCCCGACTGTCCCCCCAGGCACACCTAGCGCACGCCTATGGTATATATTCTCTTTAGTGCACCAATACGTACCTGGTAAGGGGCTGAGATGACAAGTGCAGCATTAAGTGCTGATGGCCAGCACCATCCAACCTACTTGTGTGGGACCAGGCTGACACTGAAATGCTGCTTGGGGGCATATCATTACATAGTCTTGGTTGGCCCGTCAGAACTCCTGAAGTAAGTGGTAAAATTCAGCCAACAAATCGGTTAACAGGTGGGTGGAATGAGGGGGCGCTGGCTGGTTGAAACTTGAACAGTTGTTTAGGATAGTACTTATTATGTACTCAAATGTACTCTTCCACAGGGCCCAGGATAGGCAATTAGTGATAATGTAAGTGGGCACTATTTAGACGGATTATAGCAACAGTGTTAAGTTAAGCGGACAATGGCAACATTTTGTGCAAAAATTGTATTGTATGTGTATTACTGATATAATAAGTGTTCTAGGCTTATTATAAGATTTTTTTTTAAAACAAATGTACAGTTGCCTTATCCCTTTTACTGCTGGGGTCATAAATATAAGGCCTCATGCACATAAATTAATATTCTGGCCAAGAAAACGAATGAACGCCCAAACGTCTGACGGGCCTGAACCTGAAGCCCCATACACACGGTAGGATTTTCCGATGGATTCTGTCCTATCAGACAATGTTGTCGGAAAATCAGACCATGTGTAGGCACCATCGGACAGTTTCCATCGGATTGTCCGACGGACAAAGTCCTATCTCCTGCTGGATAGATTTTTTGACAACAAAGTCCGATCACACCAAATCCGATCGTGTGTAGCGAATTCCGACCGGACAAAGTGCTACGCATGCTCAGATCACATTACAAGACCCAAGCTATTGGCTACTAGCCTCTACGTAGTCCCGTCGTAGGCAACAAACGTCACCACGTTCAGAATGATCGGATTTTCCGACAACTTTATCCGACCGTGTGTACGCAAAACCAACATCAAAGTATGACGGACATGGTCTGACGGACCTGGTCCTCGGATAATCTGCGCGTGTGTATGGGGCTTTAGTCTAAATGCGTTTGCAAAGCGCAGCTTTAGGCGTGTTTTTTAGAATGCTTCTCTCCCGCCAGTAGGTGTTTTTTTTTCACACAAATAAAGCTTTCTTTTGGTGGCATTTGATCCCCACTGGGTGTTGTTTATTTTTTTATTAGATCTTTATTAGAAAGACTCAACCCAACATTTTCTAATTTCTGGTATAAAACATATACAATGAAATCGGATTTCTTCATAAATTTAGGGCAAAAATTATTCTGCTACGTGTTGCAAGTGCTGGCAGTAATTGGGGCCGATCCTGCTAACACTGCCTTTTTGGGGACACTAGTATAGTTCTGACCATAACCAGGATATGGACCCGGACAGAGACTATACTAGTAATGGTGGTGATCAGCGACTGACTGCCAGATCACACGATTAAACTATATATTTTTGAAAATATTCTTACTTTACATAATTTCTTCACACCTGCCTAAAACTTTTGTATAGTAATATGTACTGTGTATATATATATATATATATATATATATATATATATATATATATATAGCACCTAAAGACTGGTAACAGCAGTATCTCTGTCCTATTGTTATTATCTCACATGCACAGTGCCAGAGTGCTACTGTATGTACAGTTGCTCGTTTACATACCCTGGCAGAATTTATAATTTCTTGGCCATATTTCAGAGAATATGAATAACACAAAAACTTTTCTTTCACTCATGGTTATTGTTTGGCTGAAGCCATTTATTATCAATCAACAGTGTTTACTCTTTTTAACTCATAATGGCAACAGAAACTACCCAAATGACCCTGATCAAATGTTTACAAACCCTGGTGATTTTGACCTGATAACATGCACACAAGTTGACACAAAGTGGTTTGAATGGCTAGTAACCACTTGACCACTGGGCACTTAAACCCCCTTCCTAACCAGACCAATTTTCCGATTTTTGCTCTCAAATTTTGAATGACAATTACTCAGTCATACAACACTGTACCCATATGACATTTTTGTCCTTTTTTTCACACAAATAGAGCTTTCTTTTGGTGGTATTTAATCACAGCTGGGTTTTATATTTCTTGCGCTATAATTTAAAAAAGACTAAAAATTCGGTAAAAAAAAAAAAAAAAAAAATCGTTGTTTCTGTTAAAAAATTTATTGCAGAGTATTGGCAGAGTATTGCAGTGTTTCAGAGTATTGGCAGAGTATTGGCACAGTGTTTCAGAGTATTGGCAGAGTATTGGCAGAGTACTGCAGAGTATTGTCACAGAGCAGCGCTGTGGGCACTACACATCCAGCCCACAGCGCTGCTGCAATCTCTCCCCCTCTCTCCTCGCACTGTACCGATCGGTACAGAGAGGGGAGGGAGGAACCGGCGTCATGACGTGACACCGGTTTGTTTACAAGTGATCACTCCGTCATTTGATGGAGCGATCACGTGGTAAACGGCTGATATCAGCGGCTATTTACCGTGATCCGTGATACGCTGGGTCCGGTCACGGATGTTCCCGGGTGCGCGCCCCAAGGGTGTGCGCGGGAGCAAGATTCTGGGAGGACGTCCATGGAATACAACACAGTCTCTCGATAAATGGTAGAAGGTTTAGGGGTGAATTCAGGTGAAGATATCAAATGAATCCAGAGATTAAACTGTTTCACAACTGGATTCAGCACCCCCGGATAGGTCTCTCTCACTAGGCCTAGCAGCCGGTAGGATACTTGGTAAAGTCTCTGCCACAGACTTGTAGTTACACTTTAACGTCACTGAAGTATTAGATGAACTTTAGGTAACTGTCATACGTTACCAGATTCTCTCAGCCGATCCGGTGATACCATATGAGGGATGTTCCAGGTTGCATCCTTCAACTAAGCCTCCAGGCTCCTTCAGAGAAATCAGCCTTGCACATTCTCCTGAAAGGGTCCTCCCCTGGGGTACTTCAGTTGCTTGGCCTCTCCATTCCGTTGAGACGGCACCGGACCATCCTTGGATCAGTAGGCTCCGAAAGTCACTCGGGCCTACCCCTGCAGTTACATTGCCTTGGGCCAGCAAGCCCCGAGACACCGGACGCATGGTTCACACCCCAGGCCAGGAGGGCCATGAGGCTGGGTCAGGAGGACCACCAGAACCACGCGGACGGGAAAACCTTCTTTCTCCTTTTTTGGTCACATGGTCTCGGTACCTTAAATACCCCCCAGAATAACAGCAGGAGAACACTCCCACTGGGCTGGTTCTGAAAGGTAATTGGCATTCAATGCATCCAGCTAGACTGCCTTCTACTCTTGCCGGCGGTGACAGCGACACATACGGTCATAAGGAACCCAGTGCAACCCAGCTAGACTGGTACTGAAACCAGAAATTTTAGAAGAATTATCCGGAAACCCAACTGTGGCTTCAGGCAACTTAAATTTCAAAAACAATAGCGCCTGCTCGTCAGGAGCCAGCGCTACACAGGTTAGGCATCCAACGGCCACTTCTGTTAGTTAGAGGTTAGGTTGCATGATAGATTAAAAACTGCTAGAGTAGATGGGCTGACTTTGAGTTCCAGTGCCACAACACAGTCTCTGCTGGTGAGAAGCTGCATTCCAGGCTGGTTGGACAACGGTTGGAGGATGTGCCCATCATCGCCGGTCTTGTCTTCGGGTCTCCGACACAAAGGCAGATGGTGTATAATCCTCAGGGGTTCCTGCAAATGAATTTATCTGCAACATTTAGCTGGACGTATCCTTATTAGTAACTATTTGTACTGTATATATTTAGGTATATGTGCACAACTCAATCAGGACTCTTGTTGGGCTCTTTGCTGAAAATACCTGTTTGTACATTGGATGTACGCACTTTTATTATTTTTTTCTTATTTAAAGCTTGTATTATTGCATTACTGGCATGCTTCTATATATTAATGATTAATGTTATGTGTGGGTTGCAGAAGTTGCTCTGCTCCCAATTAATTTGATTAGATTACTGGTTATTTTCCTAGGAAGTGAATCCTCTGTCCTGGCTGCAGGCACTGCCACCTTTATTATCAAACTCACTCTTCCACTTAGCGAAAGGTTTAGAGCAATATCCTGTTTGGGGAGGACCATTTATCATAACCCCCCCCCCCCCCCCCCCAAATAAGGGCTATAAGTGTATTATTTTTTACTGGAAATTTAGATTTGATAAACAGAAGCCATAGGAGTTCCTCTTGAATCCAGCTTAGTCCATTCATGTGTTATCGTTACATAATTCCAGTGCAAAGAAAAATCGAACATTTTATTTTCACAATTCATTTTACTGTTTTGCAGACTTTGTAGACAAGTCACATGACTTGGTCATTTTTTTGATGAACCAACTCTGATATGTCAACATCTGGACCCCTTGTTTCATATCTCACAGTGTAAATATCCAGAAATTCCAGGCTGCCGAAGGCATTATTCTAAGCTTGTTGTTTCTAGATATCCAAACTAAAGGCGTCATAAGATATATTCAACCAAGCATGTTGCTGTGGTGTACATTGTACTGTACATATTCCTCTGATAAAAGACACAAGTGGTGTTAAGACTTCCCTTGCTTTTTTGTGCATTACAATTCCTGTGAAGCTGATTTATGTCTGTTTGGTTACACTATCGCAAATCCGATCCAGCAAATATTTGCACGGAGAGAAACACAAATGAGAGAGTAAACAGTTTTAACACCTAATGGTTTATCCTTATTATATTAATGTTGGTAGACCGATCAGTTCGTTTTTGTCAAGACATGTGAAAGTACTGCAAATGTAAATTTGAAAACATATGTTTCCATAACAGTAACACACCATAGGGTTACATGAACTGCTGCTGCTCTTGGTCTACAAACAATAGATCTGAAACTAATGCTGGCCATACATTATACGAAAAATCAGCCGAACCCATTTTCGAAAAACAAACATTCGGCCATGAGCGCAAACGATAGTGCCATTGTGTAATGATTGATAATTCGTTCAGTGGACATAAATTAATGCCTTTTTTGTTAGTTTTTTTTACATATACCTAGTGAAGACAGTTCGGACAGGAAACACATTCAATTAAATTGTTCGTTCGGCAGAAAATTTTCAAACTTGTCCTTTGTTTTTTGGGCTCAAAAACGTCCCAATGATTATCTATTTTGTGCCCATTAACTGCCCGGAAAACGAACAAACTGTCTAAATCACCGATTTTTCGTAAAGTGTATGACCAGCATAAGTATGTCACTTGCTGATTTTATCAATCATTGGTTTGAGTAGGCAATAGCAGATTAAAGCCTAAGGGCTCTTTCACACGAATGTGTCTGTGTACGGAGCCCGCTCTGCACAGCGGGGGATCGCTCCGTCGATCCCCTGCTGTGCAGGAAGATGACAGGTCTGTCTCTGCACTCTGTGCAGGGATGGACCTGTCAGAGCGCCGCTCTCCCTATGGGGGATCGGATGACGACGGGCCGTAGAGTCTGTCGTCACTCGATCCGATCCCCAGACGGATTGAAAAATAGCTTTTTCTTCCGGCACACTTTTTCGGATTGGAGCGGGTCGGATGAGGTCTATGGAGGGTCCGTTCAGGTCCGCCAAAAAAACTGACAGGCGGACCTGAACAGACCGCCCCGTGTGAAAGGGGCCTTAGTTTAATTTACAAAAAGTCAGCACAAGGGACATTACTTACTAAGAATGTGATGTGTCCTTTGTACCCCTGCCACCATAATCTTCTGGTAAGGAAGGGTTTCATCGAGCTGAGGGACCTGTCTTATACATTCATTAAGAATGCCAACTTTACCCGCCCTTTCTGCCTTTCTTCTCAATTCATAAAAAGTGTATTATAGCTTCTATGAAAAATTATTATTGAATGGAAGAAGTAGACCTGTCATTTATTCACCTGTCCTCCATTTATAGGTCTTTTTTTTAATTGGTAAAAGCTAGGTTCAATCAAAGGGTTAAAGTGGTTGTAAACGTTCACATTTTTAAAAATAAAATTAACAAACATGTTATACTTACCTGCTCTATGCAAGGGTTTTGCACAGAGCAGCCCCGATCCTCCTCTTCTGGGGTCCCCCGCCAGCGCTCCTGACTCATCCCCTTCATCTGGTGCCCCCATGAAAAGCCAGTTTACCATGGGGGCACCCGTGCGGGCGCGCTCCCGGGTCCCACTGCTGCGTCTATTGACAGAGACAGCGGGACTCTGCCCCACTCCCATGTTACTGGATTTGATTGACAGCAGCATAAGCCAATGGGGTCGTGCTGATCTCTGGAATGGATGGGCTCAAGTAAGAAAAAGTGGGGGGTCTGGGGGCAGCTGCAGCAAAGTTCCGGCTGGGTAAAACAAAAATTAAAAGTTAGCAGCTACAAATACTGCAGCTACTGACTTTTAATATGAGGACGCTCGCCTGTCCTGGGAGCCCGCAATGTCGGCACCCAAAGCCGACTCGTCCCTCGGCTCCGGGGTGCAGGTGCTGGCATCATTACTAAGGGAAACAGAAAGGGAAGTCTTACGGCTTCACAGCCTATTTCCTGCTGCGCATGCGCGAGTCGCGCTGCACTTTCCGATTGGTCCCTGCTGTCTTCTGGGACCTGTGTTTCTCCCAGAAGGCAGTGGGGGGGGGGGGGAGGAGGAGGAGCCAGACATTACATACGTAATGTGTAATGTGTGCTGCTTTTATATATTCATCTGAATGTTTCGTCTCCCTGCTTTGCAGGGAGAAGAAACAGCCAAATTGCTGTTTACAGTACAGTTCTGTGTGATTGGCCACAGGCGATCAGCTAATTCTAGGCAAAGTCAAGTCATTGGCCTGAAATCAGTTTGCAAACTCGTGCTGTGTCCAATAACAGCACGGGTCGTCAGGGGGCGCACATGCGCATCCCATACCCGGAAGAAAGGCCACATGGTACCAGTGCAACTACTGTGGACAGACGGAAAGCGGTTAAACAAATAAAATTCTGCACCTGAAGGGCTTTATATTGTTTACAATATCACTTGTGGGCTTTCTTTGGCGTGGAAGAGTTTGTTGGCACTTAATATAATTCACCTTAAAGTATACCTAAAAGCAACATTTTATTTTCTAGTTTTGAATAAAGCGTAGAGGGATTAGAACACTTGTAATGTTTTTATGGCTGTCTGTGACCCCATTAGGAAGATTCAATCTCTCTATTTGTCATATTTACCATTATAACCAAGAATGAAATTGAAAGAAAATCCCACATTTTGGGTTGTCATATGGGACAGGTAGAGTTGCAACCTCATCCCTTTAAAACAGAGCACATATGAATTACACAGGTTCTGTGGCTGATTAAGGTGGTAATTAAACTCACTTGGTGCCTTATGTGCATTAAATTAGCCTCAGAACCTGTGTACTTCATATGTGTTCAGGTTTAAAAGGATGAGGTGGCAACCATAGGGACAGGAAATGAAGGGAAATCTCCCCAATGGGACACAGAGGACACAAAACTGATAGGGTTATAACCCTCCCTTACTCTATCCAAAATGAAAGAAATCATTTTTGCCTTTAGTTCTGCATTAAAAATAAGTATGTCATTTCACAAACCTTCAGGTTTTCAAGTTGTGTTTTACTGATAGAGTCCACTCTTTAGAACAAGATTAATAGGAAGAATATAGTGAAAATATGGTTTCTATGATTTCTGTAC
Organism: Lithobates sylvaticus; assembly: GCA_028564925.1. Lineage (NCBI taxonomy): Eukaryota > Metazoa > Chordata > Amphibia > Anura > Ranidae > Lithobates > Lithobates sylvaticus. The sequence continues at coordinate 559,835,657 of CM053027.1, read as the reverse complement.
TTAAAGCGGTGTTTCACCTTAAAAAAAAAATTTAAAAGTCAGCAGCTAAAAAAAAGTCGCTGCTGACTTTTAATAAGTACACTTACCCTCCCAGGGCGCCCGCGATGCCGTTCGTGGAGGCCGAGATGTCCCTCGGCGATCCGGATGCAGCGCCGCCATCCTCAGTAAGGGAAACGGCTTCCCGTTTCCTACTGCGCATGCGTGAGTCGGCGCGCGGCCTACTGCGCATGCGCGAATCTAATTTGTGAATGAGGAACGCGATGTGTTGTGGGACATAGTTCCCATAACACACCGCGCCCCATTCACTAGAAGACAAAAGGAGAGAAGTTCACCGCGGCGCTGGAGGAGGCAGATTAGGACGATCTGCCTAGCAACAGCCATTTCTGGTAAGTAAAAAAAATTTTTTTAAATTGTTACTAACATTTTTTTCAAGTTGTATGAATATTTTTGTTATACCATAGCTCAGAGCAAGAATCAATTATAGAGCTGTCAGCAGCAGATACAAATCTGTCTAGCCATCTATGCTTATCTCCCAGTCACTTCACTTCTAGCAAAATTAATCAATGAGCCTAATTGACTGATAGGTTGGTAAATGTGTGATTGGTGATTTAATGTAATTAGGATTAAACTGAGCAAAGTGGGCAAGGATGTAATTAAAGGCAATGTATCTGTTAACACATACTTGTAATGAATTCTGAGAATCCACAGGCACCAATTAATTATATCCCCCAGATGACATGGAAACATTGATGGGACACAAATAATGCGGCCATAGGCCGATTGATACTGCTTGCTGGAGACCATCTAGCATTCAGGGTAGCAGTGATTGAGCCGCAATGAAAAACCTTGTCTGGTAAAGGGTCCTGCTGTGCTAATCAAGAAACTCAAACTCTGCATCTGATGTTAGGACCCCAATGTGTTGTTTACCTACCGGCCACATGACATCAGCTAAGTCTCTATTCTTGTGGCTGGTGAAAGCTATGCACAGATCTTGCAACTGCTTGTCAAGTTCCTCTTCTTATAGATTCATAATCTTTTACTGGGGGCAAAAAATATATACTATTGCTACAATGTAGAGTAGGCACCATAAGATATTTATTATGAGTCTTTGGTCCTCTTAGAGAGCTGCATGCGTTCTCCTTAAAGCGGAGCTCCAGCACCCTCCTCCAAAAATTAAAAGTCAGCAGCTACACATACTGTACAAATACTGTATCTGCTGACTTTTATTATTTGGAAACTTACCTGTCCTGGAATCCAGCGATGTCAGCACCCCAGCCGATTTTCCGATCGCCTCTCAGGCTGCCCTTTGGCGTCACAGCCGGTTCCCTACTGTGCATGCGCGAAGTGCTCTGCCCTTTCTAACTGGCCCGGCGATGGAGGAATTAGGAGGGGGGCCCAACTTCGCAGGGATCTCGCCAGAAGTGGGGACAGGTACCTGTCAAAACCAGGTACCCGCTCTCCCCCGAAAGATGCCAAATGTGACAAGGGGGGGGGGGGGGGGGGTGGAGCTCCGCTTTAATTCACCAAACAGAAAGTGAAGAGAAAACTAAAATATTAGGGAGAAAAAGTATATACCCAAAAAGCAAAGAATGGAGTTTTAAGGTGCAAGAAAATCAATCAAAATCAAATTTACAAAAAATAGAAACTTTTATTTATTTATTACATAGATAGTATTAAACTATTTATAAAATTAGGGCCAAAACAGCCCAATGGTCAAAATACAAAAGAATGGTTGCCTCTACATTTTTCACCACAAACATGGCTTCTTCTGGAGCTTTTGTAGGACCTTTTTTAATGCATTACCACTAAAACAGAAAAAAATAATAAAATCTATTTTAAATTTTAATAACCAATAATACATCCATATAGGGACCCCAGAAGGTCCCTATTGACTCAAACATAATTTACATAATTAACATCACATATAGATCGTCTGATGGATATACTCCCACCCTTTCAAAATGATCACGGTTCCAAATAACCCCCAGACCCACCAAGAGGTCCAATGGGGGACGTCTGTGTCACAAAGTGAGGGAAGAATAATTGCCCTACAGTCACACCTGCAAAATCACATAAGTAGGATTGATCATTATCGGTGTTACCTAAATCATTTAGAGTCCAGTCCAAATTATCTCAAATTATCTGTTATCTCAAGAAGTTTAGAAAATGAATCGATCAATATTCATGTCCATTTCGTAAATGCCAACTTCCTCTGGTGACGGCAAATTTCAAGGTGCCATCTAAAATATAATTAATTGTGCATGAAACTTTTCCCAATTAAACAAATAGATATCTTATGGTAATTATAATAAACTACCAGACAGTTCTTACCTGAGCACTCCCTGCTTTCAATTTGCCATTGTTCCTTAGCTCAATATCAATATGACACCTTTTAACCAGGGAAGATCAAGACTTTTGTTTAATCTATCCCAAGGGATTGACCCCTAGAAGAAATAACAGGGATTACATGGACAGTTTTTCACCCACAAATAGCAGAAATTTCACTGCTAGAGTGGGATAAAAAAAACACTTACTTCTAAACAGGTTTTGGACCCTCACTGGTAACAGGGTGAATGGCCACAGCAATAGGGTCTATTGGGAGGGCTCTTAAAGGGGTAGTAAAGCTTTGTGTTTTTTCACCTTAATGCATCCTATGCATTAAGGTGAAAAAACACCTTGCAGTCACCAGCCCCCCCCCCCCCGAGCCCCCGTTTTACTTACCTGAGACCAGAATCTCCTTGGGCGTAATCCCGAGTTGCTTTCACCAAGCTCTAGTCAGCTCTTCATTGGATGATTTATAGCAGCGCAGCCATTGGCTCCCGCTGCTGTCAATCAAATCAATGACGCGGCGCACCGGGGGTGGGGCCGAGTCATATACTTGGCGGCTATGGCACATGGGAGCGCGCCCACAAGGTAACCCCCTCGGGAGAGAGCTTCCCAGAGGGGGTTAGCTCTTGCAGGGAGGAGCCGCGAGAGCCACCGTGGGACCCCAGAAGAGGACGTTCGGGCCACTCTGTGCAAAACGAACTGCACAGTGGAGGTAAGTATGACATGTTTGTTTTAAAAACAAAAATAAAAAACAAACCCATAGTATTCCTTTAAATACTCTCCTAAACCAAGCAGCATCTGATGTCACTGCTAGGAAGGAGCAATCTAATGTTAATTTGTAGCTGGTGTGTGCAGGGTCGTTTGCGGCACTGGGATTAGGGACATGAAAGTAGAACAAAGCAAAAACAAAGCCTCTTACAGTAACATAGTTACATACTGTACATAATCCTATACCCACAGTTGATCCAGAAAAAGGCAAAAAAACAACAACATATAAAGCATGTACCGGATTGCTTCAAATTCCTTCCCGATTCCAAAGAAGGTGAATAAATATTCCTTGGATAAACAATCCCTGGTTTTATTATTAATAAATATTAATATCTGTGACGAAACGTCCCACACTCCGAGTGCTTTCGTCATATACCGCTTCCTCCCACTCTGAATATAGATATCAGATATTCCAACCGCTAACAACAAAAACAAGAAAATACTCGTCTGGTTGCTGAACATGGACTGTTTATTGAAAACACAGGTACACAGGTAATACTCTGAACAATCCCCCCACCTTTGCATTCCGGGGGCAGGGTAGACTGTCCAATCAGCAAAGAGAGCTATTGGAGGAATTCGTCCCCACCAATCTCACAGCTAATTTACATACACATCCCATAATATCCAAGGCAGACAGACACAATAGAACATTGGAATACAGCCACACCCCAAATGGCAGAGACCATCATGGCCTCCTTAATAATGTCCTTTTGCGTTACATAACAGAATATCTTCCTAAATGCTTGTAGCTCCCTCAAGTTACTGGAGAGAGGACATTAAGTATATTGCACCTATACTACACCTATACTGCATCTTTACTGCACCTATACTGCATGCTGGTTTATTAAAACTGGTAAGTGCACCAATGCATCTTAAAGGGCCCCAACAATAGCAGAAGAACAATTTAAAGGACAGCCCCTCTCGTAAAACTATCCTGCAAGTCCCTTTTGTCTCCCTCTACCATTTCCTTCATTTCTATGGACAGAGCACATCCGACTAGGCCTAGCAGTCACCTTCAATGCACTTTGGCAGTATAGTTCCTGTGTTCTGTAAATATATTTACTGCCCACTGCGGCACTTTATGTGACCTTGCTATTGTTTATGCTAATCTGGACTCCAGGTGTCATTTTAAGCCTAGTCCTTATTGCCCTGTATGCTAAATTGTGTTATTGCCATTGCTACCAACCATATCAGGTGACAATATATTACGTTTTTAAAGCTTTTAGAGAAAAACTGGTTCAGTGCCTATTTTCTTTGATATAGTACTACTACTGGGTACCAAGTATTACTTTCAGTGATTTTCTGTGATATTGCATGTTTGTACACTCAACCTGGTGTGTCAGAGGGGCTGAGGTTCTTGAGAAGGTTCGCGCAAAGAGCCCATCCCATCCAGCAGCTCTCCGGGGGGGGGTGGGGAGTGCTACATTTATATTTTGTGTATTTAGAAATGCATCCTGCCTTTTTTTAAAACAATCTGAGCTGGCTGGAATTTGTTATTCAGGGAGCCTATTCCACGTTTTCTCAGCTCTCGTAACAGCAGCCATTGGTTAGATTTCACTTTGCTTTGGGGTACAGCCAGTCCCTGAGTTCCAAACATCCGACTTACATACGCCACATACTTTTAAATGGAGGGAGACAACAGGAAGTGAAAGGAAATCTACCCCTATGAGGGTAAATTAATTCCTGTAAGATTTATCATGGGAAACAGGTGTCTCCACTGAAGCTTCATCACCAATCCTTGTTTCCACATCAACCCAACATTTTCAAAATCCAATTGTCACAGGGATAGAAAGTGAGGTGAAACCTTCTGAACAGGAGCACAGACAGCTAAAAAAAAATAAAATAAACGTTACAGGGGTGTTAACCCTTCCCTATGCAATTCAAAAAACGTAAAACAAATTTTTACACAAATGTAACTGTTCCAACTTACATACAGTGCCTTGAAAAAGTATTCATACTCCTAGAAGTTTTCCACATTTTGTCATGTTACAACAATGTTACAAAACTTAAATGTATTTTATTGGGATTTTATGTGATAGACCAACACAAAGTGGCACATAATTGTGAAGTGAAAGGAAAATGATAAATGGTTTTCCAATTAAAAAAAAAAATATATATATGAAAAGTGTGGGGGGTGCATTTGTATTCAGCCCCCTTTACTCTGATACCCCTAACTAAATCTAGTGGAACCAATTGCATTCAGACATCACCTAATTAGTAAATAGAGCCTGTGTGTAATTTAATCTCAGTATAAATACAGCTGTTCTGTGAAGCCCTCAGAGGTTTGTTAGAGAACCTTAGTGAACAAACAGCGTCATAAAGGCCAAGGAACACACCAGACAGGTCAGAGATGAAGTTGTAAAGAAGTTAGAAGCAGGGTTAAGTTATTAAAAAATATACCAAGCTTTGAACATCTCACAGAGCTCTGTTCAATCCATCATCCGAAAATGGAAAGAGTATGGCACAACTGCAACCCTTCCAAGACATGGCCGTCCACCTAAACTGACAGGCTGGGTAAGGAGAGCATTAATCAGAGAATTGGCCAAGAGGCCCATGGTAACTCTGGAGGAGCTTCAGAGATCCACAGCTCAGGTGGGAGAATCTGTCCACAGGACAACTATTAGTTGTGAACTCCACAAATCTGGCCTTTATGGAAGAGTGGCAAGAAGAAATCCAATGTTAAAAAAAAAAAAAAAACATAGAAAGTCTCATTTGCAGTTTGCAAGAAGCCATGTGGGGGGACACAGCAAACATGTGGATGAAGGTGCTCTGGTCAGATGAGACCAAAATTTTACTTTTTGGCCTAAAAACAATACACTATGTGTGTCGGAAAACTAACACTGCACATCACCCCAAACACACCACCCCCACCGTGAAACATGGTGGTGGCAGCATCATGTTGTGGGGATGTTTTTCTTCAGCAAGGACAGGGAAGCTGTTAGAGTCTGCAAAAGACTTGAGACTGAAGCGGAGGTTCACCTTCCAGCAGGACAACGACCCTAAACATACAGCCAGAGCTAAAATGGAATGGTTTAGATCAATTCATATTTATGTGTTTAGAATGGCCCAGTCAAAGTCCAGACCTAAATCCAATTGAGAATCTGTGTCAAGACTTGAAAATTGCTGTTCGCAGACGCTCTCCATCCAATCTGACAGAGCTTGAGCTATTTTGTAAGGAAAAATGGGCAAAAATGTCACTCTTTAGATGTGCAAAGCTGGTGGAGACATCCCCAAAAAGACTTACAGCTGTAATTGCAGCGAAAGGTGGTTCTACAAAGTATTGACTCAGGGGGGCTGAATACAAATGCACGCCACACTTTTCACATATTTATTTGTAAAAGATTTTGAAAACCATTTATCATTTTTCTTCCACTTCACAATTATGTGCCACTTTGTGTTGGTCTATCACATAAAATCCAAATAAAATACATTTATGTTTTTGGTTGTAACATGACAAAATGTGGAAAATTTCAAGGGGTATGAATAATTTTTCAAGGCACTGTACAAATTCAGCTTAAGAACAAACCTACAGAACCTCTTGTTTGTAACTCGGGAACTGCCTGTAATTTGTTCTTTCTTCCTGTTGTGTCTTAAAGCGGAGGTTCACACAAAAAATTGAACCTACGCTTTTCCGAACCCCTCCCCCACTCCGGTGTCACATTTGGCACCTTTCAGGGGGGAGGGGGGTGCAGAGACAGCACACGGGTCCCAGAGACAGCAGGGACCATTCGGATTGCACGACTCGCGCATGTGCAGTAGGGAACCGGGAAGTGAAGCCGCAAGGCTTCATTTCCTGATTCCCTTAACGAAGATGGCGCCGGCAGCACCCGAGGACCGAGGGATGGTTCGGCCTCGGCTGCCGACATCGCTGGACCCTGGGACAGGTAAGTGTCCTTATTTTAAAAGCAGTATTTGTAGCTGCTGACTTTTAAAAAAACAATTTTTGCGGGACTCCCGATTTAAGGCAAGTTAGAGTAGTAAAGCCTCCCTAGTACACAAACGGATATTTACAAATACCCATACCAGGTATATTTCCAGCTTTTTTTTTTCACCTAACCTAATCTCCTTCACTGATTGGCATCCCAAAAAGAGAAAGCAGCCTAAATATTACATGCGTGCCTCCCTCCAATAATAATATATCTGGGAGAAGGATTTTTATTTTGGGAACCCAGTAGACCTGACTAGCACTGGTCAACATTGTTCTGGAAATCAAGATTTGTTCATTAGGGATATCATTCACAGGTATTATTCCAAATCTCTATTCAAGAGCCAATTATTCACAAGAGGTGTTCTGCCCCTGTACTCTGTAAATTGTCTGTCACCGATCCACTATTTACAGTCCAAGGCACACTCCTGTTTATAGAGCGGAGTGTGATAAATGGGAAACAACTTCAGAGAATGCAGAGAGTTCAAACTATTTCTCTACTAAGAGTTGTGGCCTTTAATTACCAGGAGGGAATCGGAGGTACACTACGCAATCTGCTTACTCCCCAGATAATGTCAGGCTCATGGTGTTGCAAAAACTTCCAGATATGCTGATTTTCACAGTAGTATACATAACCTTGATAAGGGACCCTACCTCCCCCCGTTGCTGGTGCACTACTTTTAATTCTATTCTTTAAAGAAATACTGTTCTTTTCTTTTACAGAGAAACCCATGTAATTGGGGTCCCATCATCAGCCCATGCACCACTTTTATTAGGATTCCCTGATGTCCCCATATTTTTCATTTTAAATCAGTCCCCCCTCATTACTCATTGGGGTCGATTTACTAAAGGAAATGGACTGTTCACTTTTCAAGGGAAGTTGCACTTTACAAGGGAATATTCTGGAGATCCTAATGAAAGCAGTGAAGCTCTGCTGACTTCCATCATCCAATTGTGAGCAAACAAAAACATTTTTTTTATTTTTTTTGTAATCACTTTTTATTATGATTCTGTACAGAACAATAATACAAAAAGAATACAAAGGAATAAAAAAAAAAAAACATTGAAAAGGCAAAACTTTTCTTTTCAGATTTGGATAGAATGGAGAGGGACTAGAACACCTGTCCGTTTTTATTGCTGCCTCTGCCCCCATTGGGGAGACTTACCCTCTCTATTTGTCCTGTGTATCATTATCATTGAAAACTAAAGTTAGAAAAAACATTTTTTTGGGTTGTCCCCAGAAAAGTAAAAGAGGGAAAATCTTCCAATGGGGACACTAGTTCTGGTAACCTGGTGGTCCCTAAGGAATTCCCTTAATTTGCAGGGATGTCGTCTCACTTCCTGTTTGGCTATGGGGCAGGGAGTGAAGGGAAATCTCCAAAATAGGACACAGATGGCGAAAATATATCTGACAAGAGCTATAAACCTCTCTTACGCTATCCAAAATGAAAAAAATAAAGTTTTGTCTTTAGTTCTACGGGAGGGCGTTGGTTCTGTTATCCTGACTGGGTGTCATATGACGTCTAGCAGGATATCATGCCGGCACATGCCCGCCTGACACACTGCTCTGACGGAGGCTTCTTACCACGTGATCACGTTTTTACTGTTCGCCGCTCGGCGTCTCCGGTCACATAGACCGGCGCACCGAGCGTGACATCACTTCCGCCTTCCTGTCTATACAATAGACAGGAAGGGGAAGCTTTTCATTCGCAGGAGCGATCGCGAGGGGGTGGCCAGAAACCACTGGCCGTCCCCTCGTCCCGGATCGCTCCTGAAGCGATGCCGACCGTCCCCGCCGGCGGAGGGGGGTCCGATCGGACCCCCCAACCGCCTAAAGAATGGCACGTACAGGTACGTGGTTCTGCCTGTACGTGCCATTCTGCCGACGTATATCTACATGGGGCGGTCGGCAAGTGGTTAACCACTTGCCACCCGGCCTAGAGCAGAATGACAGCAGGGCGGTGGTTCTGTTATCCTGACTGGGTGTCATATGACGTCTAGCAGGATATCATGCCAGCACACACCAGCCTGACACACTGCTCTGACGGAGGCTTCTCACCACGTGATCAGCTGTGACCAATCACAGCTGATCATCGCGTGAACCAGGAAGTGCCGGTAAACATTCCTCGGTTCCCACTGACAGGGAGAGCCGATCGGCAGCTTATCAGCACAGCCCCATCAGCTGTGCCACCACAGCTGCCAATAAGTGCCCATCAGCTGCCAGTCAGTGCCCCATCAGAAACGGATGTCAGTGCCCATATCAGTGCCAATTAGTGCCCATCACAGTGCCAATCAGTGCCCAGCAGTAACACCTGTCAGAACCTCATCAGTACCTCATCATCAGTGATGCCCATCAGTGCCACCTGTCAGTGCCAATCAGTACCGCCTTTCAGTACCCATCACAGCCGCCTGTCAGTGCCCATCACAGCCACCTGTCAGTGCCTATCAGTGCCCATCAGTGCTGCATATCAGTGCTGCCTATTGGTGTCCATCAGTGCTGCATCTCAGTGCTGCCTATCAGTGCCCGTAAATTCTCCATATCCGTGCCTCCTCATCAGTGCCCATCAGTGCCGGTCAGTGAAGGAGAAAACAAGATTTTATAACCGAAAAAAAAACCTATTTATTTTTTCAAAAATTTCAGTCTTTTTTAGTTTGTTTAGCAAAAAATAATAAACCACAGTGGTAATCAAATACCACCAAAAGAAAGCTCTATTTGTGGGAAGAAAATTATAAAAATTTAGTTTGGGTGCAATGTTGCATGACCGCTCAATTGGCATTCAAATTGCAACAGCACTGAAAGCTGAAAATTGTCCTGGGCAGGAAGGAAGTGGTAAAGTGGATGAAAACCCTCACATATACCCAGTGAAGTGAACAGCCTCAGATGATACACAGAGCTGAAACAAATCTTGCTACATAAGTTTTACTTGTATATCTGCTGTCTTCAGCTTTCTACACCTGGGATCTCGTAGGAATAATATATCCATCCCAACCATATGTCATGGAAGCGTTTAAGTTGGTTCTTGGCAAAATGTACCCAACATTCTTATTCCATGATTTTGTCTACTTCCCGTTTCCAATCAGTTAACATAGGACAAGCAGCCTATTTCCAATATTGTGTGCTCAGCCTCTTGGTTGGGTTTAAAAGGTGGGGAGTCCCACTTTTCTTATGCAACTTAACTGATGAATGAACATTATGGAAAATAAACTGGAGCGGGGGACACTGAGCTGGTGTAAAGGTTGTTTTCTTTTTTTCTAAAATTAATAAAAATTATTTAAAGGGGTTGTAAACCCTCATGTTTTTAAGGTAAAAAAACTATTGGCAGTGACCGCCCCCCCTTTTTTTACCTACCTGAGCCCCGTATTTCCTTTGGCAGAGATGTGCTCTCCCTCTCTGCACGGGGTCCCGGCTCTTGATTGGATAGATTGATAGCAGCGCAGCCATTGGCTCCCGCTGCTGTCAATCAAAGCCAATGACGCGGGCACTGGGGGGGGGGGGGGGGGGCCGAGTCTGGCATTCGTGTCTATGGACGCAAATGCTGGACTCGGGAGCGCGTTTGCAAGGTAACCCCCCCAGGAGAGCGCTTCTCCTAGGGGGTTATCTGATGCGAGGAGGAGCAGCGAGAGCCGCCGAGGGAACCCATAAGAGGACAATCGGGGCCACTCTGTGCAAAACGAGCTGCACAGTTAAGGTAACTATGACATGTTTGTTATTTAAAAAAAAAAAAGAACACAAAGGCTTACAATGACTTTGAAGCAAAGTGCAATTGCACCACAATTACTAAGCTCTAGGGATAATTCCATTGCAAAGTGCAGCTTCCTTGCAAATTGAACAGCCCATTTGTCTATAGTAAATCAACCCCATTTTCTCCATGAGTCACATTAATTAGTGTCCCTCCATCTTTCCGTGATTTATATTCCCACTGGTTAAACAAAAAAAACAACTAAACATGTATGTAGCTTAACATTACTTTGCCTCATCTCTTCACATGCCACATTTATTAGTATTCTCTCCCCATAAGTCAATTTAATAAGTTCACTTTTCACATTGAGACACATTCATGAATGTGTCTTTATATCCCCCCTTATAAAACAAATTCAAGAATTTGGCCAGTAGATGTCCAAATGAGGAAGCCCTATAGTGGGCGTAACATATATAGGAGTATAACCTGCTGATGTTGCCATCACGCTGTATACCTGGGAATTGGTGGTGAGCTAGAGTAATATCATGTGATATGTAAGTTTTAACTTTTTATGTGAGTGTGATTTTATCCTTTTTATTGAAATATCATACAGTGAGCACTACTAGTCTTCTTTTCTATTTTATGCCATTCCTACTGTTGTGATTTGTGGAGGATGTTTTTTGGAGAAGCAACAGCTGAAGACAGATCAGAATGATGTATCTATATATGGCAAAAGCTGTTTTGACCTCTTGAGGTCTATTACAGAGGTTAGCGGACTCACAGATCACTGGGTGGATTGTGTGTGATTATCTGAGGAGGAGGGTGGTCACTATGACTATTACAGAAGATTCTGGCACAGTAAATCACAGAAGGATTTTATTTGTTTGGACTATCATTTTCTTTCTATTTTGATTTGTAAAAATGCATGGTATGTCAGGATATTAATTGTATTTTCCCTACTTTTTGTGGGGAATTATATTGATGGCATGGACATACATAACATGTGTAATCTGAAAACCAGTAAACCCACACAGATGTCAGAGGTGATCAGTACAGAAGCTGGGATCTGGAGGTAGTAGAGTTTTTCAATACAGGACTTCTAAAGCTTACAATAAAACAAATCCTAAGTGAATATCAGCTGTTACTCTGTATGTTTACTGAATTCTCACTGAAGTTCTCATTTAAAGCATATCTAAATCTGAAAACATACATTTTATATATTGGAGCACACCAGTCCATATATGTGGTGGCTGCATTTGTTTTCCCTTTTCAGGTATTACGAGCAAAGGGCCCAATAGGAGTCCTGGTGCAATTATGCACATATATCTGGTTATATATAGTTATTAACAGAGATACCTCCAGTTGAATGTTGCAGCAAAGTCCAGTTTCAGGGGCTCCTGATGATGATGTGGGATCTGTCTTTATGTTGGAGACCGGAAGGCAAGATCTGTGGTCACGGGGAGATCCTCCGACTGTTGTCCAACGAGACTGGAACGGAGCTTTTCATAGCAGGAACTGTGGTGTGGCACTCAGCCTATCTGTTCTGCATATTTAGTTCCTCCCTAACAGTTTCAAATGTGAAATGCAACTGGACCTCTCAGCCTACGATCTTGATGTGGCTACTGGCAGCCTAACCTGTTCTAGCCTATGCTGATTACCGAGCCCTGAACTAAAACTATCTTTAGCATCCAAGACCAGAAGGGACAGGGTTAACTAAAATAACAGGAGCAGCATATAAACAGATTCACCTACTTATATCCTGGATAGTGACCACAATACACAAGCAGTAGCACAGACCTAGCTATCTGGCACTGTACATGTGGAATATTAACAAAGACATGGCAGAGATACTCTATCTCTCACAAGGATTTAGACATAGCTTCAGAAGTTGCAGTTAAACTATTACATCAAAGGAATACTTGCATAATATTCCCTTCTGGCTTGGGGTTTATCAGCATGGACAGGGCATGTGGTTGAGACTTTCTCTCCTCCACTTTCTCCTTTTGGGGTTTCAAAGCCAGAAACCAGGAGTAGGAAGTGCATACACACATATATTTTAAAGGCATTTACAAATTCAGACAGTAGAGGGCAGCAGATGCCTACAAGGCCTTTATTAAATTATTTTAGAAAATAATCAATTTAATTGTATCAACACACATAGTGGCAATGTGGATATATTTTGCTAGAGAATATGTGCCACATCCTGAAATTTGAGAAAAAAATGGAAATGGGGGACTTTGGACTTTTTAGGCACAGTAAAACAACATATATAGAAAATATCAAAAATGATTTATTAATTTAATAACAAATGCTTAAAAAGTTACCACAATTGATATAAATTGTAAATACAATACAGTCTACCGCTGTCATATTAGACCATCACAGATACAATGGAACAACAGAAACGCATAATGCAGTAATTATCTGATAAAGATCCAATATTCCAGTTTAGATGGCAGCGGTGTGATGCTATATCATAATAAAGGGCTCAACATGTTGCACGTATATTTACACTTCTTCAGGAGCTTGTTTTTTTTAGATAAATTGTGGCTAGCAAAAGAGAAAATTAAAAATTACAATAATGTCAAATATTTAATTAAACAAATGTACAGTCAAAATACAATATACAATATATGCGTCTGTATAAGTGCAAAGATATCGCAATCAGGCAGAGATAGCGCCCAGAGAGGCAAAAAGAGGCAGGACTAGACCACCTGGGGGCGTATGCAACATTGTAGATTGTATTACAGCCATATAGTATAGAATAGAACAACAGATCTTAAAGAGGAGTGCCCACTAAAAAAAAAAATTGTAAGTCAGCAGCTACAAATACTGCAGCTGCTGACTTTTAATAATGGGACACTTACCTGTCCCAGGGTCCAGCGATGTGGGGGAATGAAGCCCCCCTCGTTCCCCGCTCCGCTCTCAGCGCCGGCATTCCTACTGTGGGCACCCGGCTGTGGCTTCACAGCCGGGCACCCACTGCGCATGCACGAGTGGCGCCGTGAGTCATCTGGGACACGTGACAGGTCCCAGATGACTGTGCGGCGCCGAGGGGAAGTGATATCAGTGCCCGGGCACTGAAGGTGGCAGACTACGAGGGACCCCCTAGACCCCCTAGCAACAGGCATTTAGAGGTGAGTAAAAAAAATTTTTTTTTCCAATTTTTTTTTTTTTTTTTTTATGATTTTTAAGCATATTTTTTTTTTTTGGTGGCAACACCACTTTAAATCAGCTGTTGCAAACATCACCAGGAGATATCCTGAAGAAAGAAATAATTACTTAAGAGCACGGCTGCAAAAACGCAGCCAGACCATGATAAGAAAACGTTTTTGTATATAAAACCGTAAAAAAGACAGAAATTATTTAAACCAAGTAAGCTAGTTACTTACTACAGAGACCCCATTAAGGCATGTCGCAGCTAGCCATGAAGCAGGAGGAAGGCTTATAAAGGCACAGGAACTCATCAGAGGGTCAAACACCAAGTGCTGAATAGCTCGTCCAATAATGTCAATGGAAAATAAATTCCTAATGGTGACCTAAAAAAGTATAATACACATGTAGAAAAGTAGATGGATTTATACACATATATTATATATATATGATTTCTTGCCTAAATAATTAGAATAAAGAGACCTAATCTCTAGTTTGAATAAAGTTTAAACACTCACCAAGCACTGTATTTTTTGAGACAAAAGCTGGTAGTAGATTCACCCAGCAGAAAAGATCACACCATATATCCACAGTGTAGAAACCATGAGCCAGTAAAGCTATTCAAAGCAAAGCCTGTGAAACAAACACCAAGAAAAGTCTAGGACAAAAAAAAAAATGTGCATATAGCACTATCAAACCCACTGCCAAAAGCATCCAGCTTACCTTAAATACATAGGGGAATTCAAATAATGGCCACCGATCTGCACCATAAGGTTGCAGAAGCGCAACTGACATAACATTATTCAGCGAGTGTTTATAAAGTGCATACGTCCCGCCCGTAATCAGAATCAGCTGTATTAAATTATTGATGTCACAAGCATTCCTGATATGCTGATGCACAATGGCAGCCGCTCCATTAGGGGCGCCACCCCCCTAATCCATGTGTCCGGCCCCTAATCTACATGCAGGGTGCTGGATACATGGATTTCAATGTTTTTTTTTGTTTTTTTTTGAAGCACATTATTAGAGTCTGAGACTCTAATTGGCTTAAAAAAAGGGTGGGCTCAGGGCGTAGAGCACTGCGCCCTGAGCCCACCCAGTTGCGTGACAATAGTGAATTAATATAATATAATAATGTTGTCTTCCTGCTTATCCTCCCGGCCAATCAGGACCCAATTGTCCGAGAGGAGAAGTGACCGTATTGGCTGCTGAGGAGGAGACGCAGGGGGGAAGCTGCCGAAGAGGAGGAGACACAAGGGAAAGCCGCCGAAGCTGCCTAGATGGGGTAAGTGCGGGGCTGGTGGGCAAACAGGCGAGCGAGGGGAGGTGGATGGTCTGCAGCTAATTGGCCTGTCACCAACAGCTTACTTCTGGGTTCGGCCAAACATGGGTTCGAACCAAACTTGGAGCTGAACCCAAGCTCAATCCTAGTGACAACCATGGCAGCCTTATAGATATATTGGGGAAAATGCAGAGACATGATGGGGCAGGGAGTGTGTTCTCAGAATTACCAGGTGAAAATAAAGGAAAAATAGCTTGAGAAAAAGGAAAACTAATGCAACCACCACATTTAGGGACTCGTGAGCTTCAATATACAACATTTTTGTTTTTTGGGGCAGACCATTCTGACTGCGCCGGCGACCAGGAAGGACGCGTTTCTGAGAGCTCCGGTGACAGAACGGGACAGCGCCCTATAGCGGAACCATCTGGGACAACACCCTCATCTCTTCATCGGACATAACATGAATAATGACCGCGCTGGTGGAGAATTGATCTGGTGATGTTGGAGGAGAAGGCTGATACACTGATGTTGACTACAGTTTTGCATATTTTTTGTTTCTGGTGAGTGTACCCCCAAAAGGGGACGATCCTCGCACGTGGTGAAGTCTGTGGTGGAAGGCTCAGATTGGCTACAAAATATCTGCATAGAACTGTATTTTCTCACATCATTGTAGACCTGTCACAACTGGAATATTGCTGATTCATCCTGCTTGATCTGATTTCTACTCACATTTGGGACACGGATTGAAATTAGTGGACGGATTAATTCATTATTTATTTATGCTTATTTTTATTTATTTGTTCACTTAAACACAGAACGACACTCTGTGGAACTTTATTTACATTTTCTAAGTAACACTTTATTTCACATTGGATTGTGGGATTTAAATAACAGCGCTGCTACAAATCTCTGGAAGATAATGCCATAGTGCACACTTTTTGTCTCTCCACTTTTTTGTATATTTTTTTAATATATATATATATATATATATATATATATATATATATATATATGTAGCACCCTGAGGCAGGGTTGCTCTTAAATGTATCTGTCACCTGATAGTTGTCTTGGCCAATTGCTAGGGGGTCAACTGACTTTGCCCTAATCCTGGAATTGCTGCACTTCTCTCTTCTGTCACTAGGTGGCTGGGTACCTGGCAACATTAGATAAGACAAGGGCATTGCAAGGACAGGTTATGAGTATATTGGGTATCTCAGCCAATGGGCAGGGATTTTCTAGAATCCCTTGGCCTGCTGGGAGAGCCTATTTATTTGGGTGGAGTCAGGTGATCGTGGTTCTGTGCCACCTGGACAGCTGTCTGGGTGGACATGTGTTGTGCTGCCCCGGGGTGCTAGGCCAGAGCCTGAGGCCTATCCCGGGGACATCTGGCTGCTAGGTTGTCTGAGGGCCTATCCAGAAGCAAGAGAGTAGGGTTGGGACTGCGGCTTGCAATTTAACCAGAAGTGACGGTTCTGCCTGCCGGAGAACTTGTCGTGGTCTGAGGTAGAGGGAAAGCTGTCGCCACTAAGGGACCATCCACCTTGTTACCGGGGACCACAGTGAGCAGCTGAAGCGAGTACCAGAGCAGTATTCTCACCAACTGGGGACGGGAAAGAATTGGGAAACTTCAGCAAGGTATCAAGCCAGGGACCCAACCAGCAGAGGTGACGCTTGCAGAGCCAGGGACCGAGCAGGCTATTGGGATGACGCTTGAGGAGTATCTGTGAATGCCAAGCTAGGGACCCAGCAGGGTTGCGGGGGTGACGCTTGAGCAAGATACTGAGTGAGAAGGTTGGAAGAGCTCAGGAGATCCAGTGGCAGTGGATCAGCAAGTTTAGTGAGAGAGACTGGGAGCTCAGTTGAGTGAAGATCTACAAGAGGATATTATAGAGGAAGTAAAAGAGTTTGTTACAACTTGTGTTAGAATCTGTTACAAGACTGTTGTCGCAGGAGACCGCAATCCTGCTCATGCAGATGTGGTGTCTTGCTGGATGCCTTTACCTGCATGGCTGTCTGCCTATATAAGTCTTGGAGTCTGCCAATTAACATTGCAACCCCTTAAGGGTGTCCTGGCCCTAACACTCTCTCCCACAGTTCTGTTTAAGAGACAATAAATCTCTTTGCATTCAAGAAGTGTCTGGCGCCCATGAGCTGTCTCTAACTCTGGAGGTCACCATTAGGCCTCTGGGGACCCGGGACCTTGCTACATACATGTAAAGAGCCAACATCCATCTCAATGATTTTCATATAGATGGCCTCATTTATGCAGGTCAGTATGAACATGGTTGCATTAACCAGGGTCTGAATGAGCTGAATACTTTCACTAATGGTACCTGGCAGAGAGCCATGACATAGCATCGTATCTGTGTGCACAATGATTGAGCTCTGTATTATAGTAAATACTGTGAGTAAAAAATATACGTACCTCCAGGAACTCAATATTGTGATAACCTACAGCACTATTTTGCAAATTAGTTATATATTCTGGAAAAGTAAAGAATTAAAAACACATACCTGCAGCTAATGCTCCGCTAAGCTTCATTATCAGAGACAAGAAACATGAATTCATCACACAAATGATTTTCTGTTTCATGTCATACAATGTAAACTGTCCTTTAAAAAATTGCCTTATGTAAACTCTTTTATGAAACTAATTTTTCACTTTCTACTACCTCAGTAGTGTCTGGCTCCCTGTATTCTGTAAACAAGGCAAGAGAAGTCATCAGTCTAAAATTCAGAGCAAGCATTATAGAGAAAAACAACACAGAGCCAATACAACTGGAGCCATTTACTTTTTACCATCACAAAGTCGTTACCATATCTGGATTATTATTTTTATTACATTATTATTTACAATAAAGATAATTTGAACTTTTAAGTCAGGGCTTTTCTTACCATCAAGGCTAAAGTCAAAGGGTAGAAAGGGGTAGGATGAATAAATGATTTACTAAAGCGCTAATAAAAAATCCAAAAATCCAAAAAATAAATAAGATTACCAAATGATATAGCTGCAACCAATACAAGTGCTCCCACACTCAAACAATTCATGAAATAATGTAAACAATAGTGTAAACAATTGGTGCACTTATCAACCTTATTAACCACTTCAATACAGGGCTTTTAAACACCCTTCCTTACCAGAGCACTTTTTGCGATTCGGCACTGCGTCGCTTTAACTAACAATTGCGCGGTCGTGCGACGTTACACCCAAACAAAATTGACGTCCTTTTTTTCCCACAAATAGAGCTTTCTTTTGGTGGTATTTGATCGCCCCTGCGGTTTTTATTTTTTGCGCTATAAACAAAAGAAGAGCGACGATTTTGAAAAAAAACACAATATTTTTTTACTTTTTGCTATAATAAATATCCCATTTTTTAAAAAAAAAACTATTTTTTTCCTCAGTTTAGGCCGATACGTATTCTTCTACATATTTTTGGTAAAAAAAATCGCAATAAGCGTATATTGATCGGTTTGCGCAAAAGTTATAGCGTCTACAAAATAGGGGATAGATTTATTGAATTTTTATTTTTATTTTTTTTACTAGTAATGGCGGGGATCTGCGATTTTTTTTTCGTGACTGCGACATTGCGGCGGACACTTCGGACACATTTTTGGAACCATTCACATTTACACAGCGATCGTTGCTATAAAATTGCAATGATTACTGTGTAAATGTGACTGTCAGGGAAGGGGTTAACACTAGAGGGCGCTGGAGGGGTTAATGTGTGTCCCTAATAGGAGTGATTCTAACTGTAGGGGGAGGGGACTTAAGGGGAGGAGACCGATCATGTGATCCTCCGTACTGGGATCACATGATCGGTCTCCTCCCCGCTGACAGGACGTGGAGCTGTGTGTTTACACACACAGCTCCACGGTCCCGCCCGGTCCCGTTGTTTTTTAACGGGCAATCGCGGGTGCCCGGCGGACATCGGGGCCGCCGGGCACTCGCACCGGGTCCCGAGCGATGCCGCGGCGGCGCGCGCGCGCCCCCCAGGCGGCCGGGAATCCAAGGACGTCATATGACGCCCACCCAGGATGGTAGATCCACCTTGTGGGCGTCATATGACTATGGCCGGGTATTGAAGCGGTTAATACAGTAAACCTTAGAAAAAAAGTGCAATTTGCTTCCTGTAAAAAATGCTGTTTCCTTGTGCAAATACTTTTGTGCAAAAAACTGTGCATAGACTGTGTAAACAAATAAAAATGTGCAATTAAGCATAAATTGTGCAAACTACTGTGCAAAGCCCACAATCAGTAGGCCAATATAATGAAGAAATATATGCGATAATGGAAACTATCTCCTGAATCACATACACTTTCTAATCACTTTGTCCACCGATTAATTAGCTAACAATCAATTAATCAGTCGGTGTGCTGAATTAAGGACAATAGCAAAAAAAAAGTGTGTAAATACACTGGCAAACAGATCCTAATAATAAGTCCTCATAATTAGTTCTGATGATTAGTTCTTGTAGTCCTTTGTATATATAAATGAAGATCGCATATAAAGATAAAAAATATATATACTTTCCTCCTTTTATTCCTCCTTTGTATGGTTTCTCTTTTTTGTATATAGAAAAAACACACACAATTTCCCTTTCTTCTATCAAAGAACATTCTTAGCAGTTTCTTCCTTTGCCTTTATATCTCCTCAGTTTTCAAATAGATATAAAACACAAAACAAAACACATCATTGCGCAACACTATGTATACCATTAAATGGTTAGCAATGTAAGTCGATTCACTCACATGTACCCAGTGTTATTCAAGCGAGTGCTGCAAACAGGCTTGCGGGCTGTGAGCCCTGCTCCTCCTCACTTCACCTTTCGTGTTTCTCCGACCACTCTCGTAACACTCTCAGTTATGTCACTGGCTCCTCCTCCCGACGCGTTGCGTCACAGGTCACGTGACTTTATCAAGGGAGTTCTAAAATTTAGCAATTTAACGGTTGGAGGATCATCGGGGCTGATTTATTAAAAGTGAATAGGCTGTGCACTTAAGTGCAGTTGCAGTCATTTTCTCCAGAGATTATTGAATTTGATGAAACTTCAGTTTATGACGAAAAACCCAATCAGGTGCAAAAAACAAAAAAACAAACACTTTTGCTTGCACATGATTGGGTTATGGAAATCAGCAGAGCTTTACCACATTCACTAAACACTGGAGAAAATTAGTGCAGCTACACTTGCAAACTTCCCCCAGCTATTTGCCTTTAGTAAATCAACCCCATAGAGTCTAGTGGTTGCTGTGCATGTCAAGCTTAGAACATGTTCCTCCATTAGAGAATATTGGTTTGAACTGAGCGATAATGATCCTGTAACATAGGTAAAGTAATTATCAGATATTTTCAACCAATCGCCTGTACAAAAAAGACTGAATACTTACCTTTCCTGGCACACACACCTCATAGCACAGCTCTGATCACTAGAACTGTCAGAGCAGTGGTTTAGCAGTGCGGGTGGCAGGAAGTATTCAGTTTCTTTTTTACAAGTATGTGTTTGGTTGAAAATATTTGATTATGCGACACTGTCACTGTAACTATATTACATGATCATTGTTGCTCAATTCAAACTAATATTCTCTGAAGTCTCATTTACACTTTTGGTTGGGTGGTGGCATAAACAGGTGGTTGACCTGAATTTTTACCGCCTGTTCAACCATTCCCCCTTAGCAAAGGCAGCAGGGGAGGGGGGGGGGGGGGGTAACTATGGCATGAGATGCACACAGTGGCGGCGCAGTGATGTGGGTTTTTAGGAGTTAAGACAGGCAACGAGGAGGCCACATAAAGCCTCCACCGCTGCAAGCCAAACTCCCTCTGAATTGCAATTCACCATGGATCACTCTTCAGAGGGCAAAACAGAGGCATATGTTGTAATATTTACATGCACAGCAGGGCCGATTCTAGGGTCACAGACGCCTGGGTGCATCTTACCAACTCCTCCCCTTTACAAATGTTTCTATGGCTACGACTCAAACACAGATATGCTCCCCTAAGAAGTCTTCGTTACCCTAGGATCCTCCCATGATCTTTTAACAATAAAGAAAATTAGTACACTAATGGGACCTGGAGGGGGGTCTCTCTAATGCACACAGAGAGGGCTTCTGTTAGGGAGTCTGTTAGAAAGAGCCCCCAGACATACTGCAGACATGATACATGAGATGGTCAGAGACTGCAGACATACTACAAGAGATGGTCAGAGACTGCAGACATACTACAAGAGATGGTCAGAGACTGCAGACATAGTACAAGAGATTAGATTAGTGGAGTCTAGTACTGGAAGGTGTGCGCTCTTGTCAGTATGCGCTCTTGTCAGTTGCCAGCGGGATGGGGAACCGCAGAACCCGCTACATGCACTCCACCTCCGCCTCTGGAAACAGACGAGGAGGAGGGAGGGGAGCAGCACTCTGGCACTTCGGCGCCCCACCTCTGCGGCGCATGGGTGCGGAGCACCCCACGCACCCTGCCTAGGATCGGCCATGATGCACAGCAACCACTAGAGTATATGGGGTTGATTTACCAAAGGCAAACAGACTGAGCATTTTGCAAAGTGCAGTAGCACTCTGCAAGCACAGTTGCTCCAGAGCTTAGTGTAGCACTGGCTCCTGACGAGCAGGCGCTATTGTTTTTGTAAAGTTAAGTTGCCTGAAGCCACAGTTGGGATTCGGGATTATTTCTCTAAATTTCTGGTTTCAGTACCAATCCAGCTGAGTTGCACTGGGTTCTCCTTGACTGCAGGTGTCGCTGTCACCGCCAGGAAGTGTAGAAATGCAGTCTAGCTGGATGCATTGAATGCCACTTATCTCTCTGAACCAGCCCAGTGGGAGTGTTTTCCTGCTGTGCGTTCTGGGGGCGGTATTTAAGGTACCGATGCCATGTTGGCGGGGGATTATTTTCTGTCCTTTGGTTCTGGTTGCCCTCCTGGCTAGGGGTGTGGAACTGTGTACCCTATGCACCCTGTGCACGAGGCCCGAGCGAATTTCAGAGCCTACTGATCCAGGGATGGTCCAGTGCTGTCTCATCAGAAGGGAGAGGCCCAGCAACTGAAGAACCCCAGGGGAGGACTCAATCAGGAGAAGGCCGTGCACAAGGCTGGTTTCTCTTAAGGAGCCTGGAGACTTAGTTGAAGGACGCAACCTGGATCAACACTCATATGGTATCGCCGGATCGGCTGAGAGAACCTGGTACCGTATGTCAGTTCTTTAAATTTATCCACATCCCTCAGTAACGTTCAATTGTAACTCACAAGTCTGTGGCAGAGACTTTACCGAGCATCCCACCGGCTACTAGGCCTAGTGAGAGAGGCCTATCCGGGGGTTGTTGAATCCAGTTGTGGAACAGTTTTATTCTCTGGATTCTACTAACAATTTCACCCTGCAATTTAAGTGCCTGAACTCACCCCTAACCCTCTACTCTCCATTTAGAGACTTTTTTCTAAATAAATAACCCAAAAGAGGATTCAGTGTCAGTTTCAACATTCTTTGGGTCATTTTCCACAGGATCCCCAAGACGGAGAAGCAAGCAGGTGAGGTAACGGTAAGCCCAAATGAAACCAGAAGCTCCTTTGGGGGTCAGTGCTACATTAGTAAATGAACAGAAGCTCTGCTGACTTCCATCATCCAATCATGTGCAAGCAAAAATTCATTTTTTTTCATGTTACTTGCAAGTGATTGGGTATTCTTTGCAAAGTGGAAGCTTTACCTCATTTACTAAACTCTGGAGCAACAGCACTTTGCAGAGTGCACAGTCTATTTGCCTTTAGTAAATCAACCCCTATGATCCTCCAATCAAAAACTTGTTGCATTTTTCTTGAGTTACAGAGAATTTTGAGACAACTGTCTTCAATACCTACCTACTGCTCTACATAGGTGTGCGCAGCCTATTGCATTAGGGTGTGCACCCCAAAGCTCAAACCCACATGCGGGCAGGCATGCCTGTGTGTGTGCGTGTATATATATATACACACACTCTTATGACAGAGCAGGTCAATGGGAGATCTTTCCCATCTCCCTGCTGACAAACAAAGTGATAATACTAATGTGCACTTAGTGATTAGAGTGTGCCAAGGCACACCCGGCACACCCCCTGTGCACACCTATGCTGCTCTTTTTAGTTCAGATTATATGACAGGGTCATTTTAAAGTGTATGCAAAGTGTATAAGTCCTCTTGGATTCCTAAATATACCATTGAAAGCATGTGACAATATCTGATGAGTGCAGAAAAATAGCTGTTGATCCTGCCACAAATCCAGAGTTGTCCTCTGTCCGGTTCACTTTGGTCTGCTGTCTTATTAGCCCTACTCAGTTCACTTCTGTGGGCTATTAACCAGGTAGGAAATAAAGGAGACACCTATGACAGCTATATATGTTATACACAGATAGAGGCATTTCCTACAGACATAGAGTGAAGCCCAAAATGTTAAGGGTATATCTATAATCAACCAATAATTTATATCAAGTAGTACCTCCTTTAGGACCACAATATGACTTTAGAAATGTAAAATGTCCCTTGTCTTTAGAAGGTTTATTAACCCTGCACCATAGAACTATGAATATGCACCAGTGTGTGTTCTTAGTCCTCATACCTTTCTCTGGGCATCTAAGCTTCAAAAAAACACTGGTCATAAAGGGTTTATTAAAATGTAGATAAATTCAAAACTTTTTGGGATAAAATGTGGAGAGGTCAGACTTATGAAGTGAAGGGAAATCCAAAGTTGTATTTTGTCATCAGAGCAACAGGTTAAAGCTGGCCATAGACAGTGCAATTTTCTACCCTGCAACCACGGGTGCATTAAAGCACAATAATCACATGAAAAATCCAACAGGTAATCAACTTGGGTACAATAAGTGTGCCCATACATGGTTCAAATCTCGTCCGCTCCCTGCTGAACCGGCCAAGATACGAACCGTCTATGGCCGGCTTAAATCATCCAATGGTGACAAATGTTCTGTTGACAACTGCCTTAAATAGAAGTTCCTCTCACTTTGGGGAGAATTTCTTTCATTTACTGTTGCATGCCCAGGAAAGGAGGTGAAGGAAAATCTTTCCAGTGAGAAATAGACAACAAATGGTTGAGTTCCTATTCTTTGAGAGAAAAAGTCCTACCTAATGTAAGTAACGCTAGTTGCATTATCCAGCCCAGCCCAGCTGCAGCAGCTGTCAGACTCTCATACAGTTGGACATGTTACCTGCAGTAGAGCTGGATGGTGCAGCTGTCCTCTCTGCCTGCAATTAAATGCCAATGCCTCATGCACTAGGGCTAAACGCTCAGTCTGCATGGGGCATCAGCCTTTTGTCCAAAGGCGAGCTGTGGCCATTGTATTCGAGAGTATGCTGGATTTTGTCTTGCATACAAACGGCAAGGAATTGTCGACCAACAAAGATGAACGTAACTGATGTACTACAGAGATCGAGGGTTTTTGGGAACCATTCAAGGAGTCTGGAGAAAAGTGCGGCGTTGTGGTATGTTTGAAAGTCCGGCAGTCCTATGCCTCCCTGTCCTTAGGGGCGCATAGCTTTAGCGCCACCCTTTCAGTTTAAAGTTGCTGTGTGTTCGGGGTTGGGTGACGTACAGTAGTAGGTCATCAGCGTATAGTGACAATTTGCGTGCGGCGGATGGGGTAGGGATCCTGTCGTGTGCCATTAGTGATGCTAAATGCTTCCGATGTTTCTCCATTAGCTAATACTTTTGCTGATGGGCGTGAGTACAAGGACATAATTTTGGAGATCATGCGCGGTCCTATGCCTATCTGTTGTAATGACGCGTGTAGGAATGGC
This sequence comes from Lithobates sylvaticus, assembly GCA_028564925.1. Classification (NCBI taxonomy): domain Eukaryota; kingdom Metazoa; phylum Chordata; class Amphibia; order Anura; family Ranidae; genus Lithobates; species Lithobates sylvaticus. The sequence continues at coordinate 559,810,745 of CM053027.1, read as the reverse complement.
CAGCTGACTCTATCAAACGCTTTTTCGGCGTCACACGCCAGTAAGCAGGTTGGAATATGTTGTGATTTTGTATGTGTTATGAGATGAAGTGTTTTAGTTGTGTTGTCCCTGGCTTCGCGTCCAGGTATGAAACCAACTTGATCACTATGGATCAGTTCGGGCAGTAAGGGGGCTAGGCGAGTGGCTAAAATTTTGGAGTATAGTTTTAAATCAATGTTCAATAGGGAGATGGGACGGTAGTTGCTGCATAGAGAGGGGTCCTTTCCTGGTTTGGGGATCACTACTATTTGAGCTTGTAGGAGTTGAAGGGAGAGGGGATGAGTGTCATCTACTTCGTCGAAGGCTTTCGTCAAGATTGGGGCTAGTTGTTGGGCGAATTTCTTGTAAAATAGGGGGGTATACCCATCAGGGCCTGGGCTCTTACCATTCTTGAGGCCTTTGATTGCTGCAACGAATTCAGTTGTGGTTATAGGTAATTCTAAAGCTTCAACATCTGGTTGTGGTATCATTGGGAGGGCTGTCTCCTGGATGTATTGCTGTAGGTCTAAGGTGGTAGTGGGGGAGGAGTCAGAGGGAGATGGGAGGTTGTAGAGGGTGGAATAGTATTGTCTGAATTCCGAAATGATTTCAGAGTTTTTTGATTTTTTCTGTTGTGATGGGGATATAATATGGGTTATGTTCTGCCTCTTTTGTCTTGGGTGTAATACCCGTGCAAGGTGTTTCCCGCATTTGTTCGCCTGGGCATAATGGATGTGGCGGCCTTTGGTGAAGGCGATTAGTGCTCTGTCTGAGAAGATCTGTAGTAGGTCTCTACGGGCGTTGGATAGTTCGGTCAGGGTCTTTGTGTCTAACGTGTGTTTGTGTTGAGCTTCAAGAGAGGCTATCTGGGAGAAAAGGCGTTTGATATCAGTGGTGCGTGCTTTTTTCAGTCTGGATCCGTGCTTTATGAGGACCCCCCGTAAAACACACTTAAGGGTTTCCCATTTATTCAGGTTAGAGGTCTCGTCCTGTATGTGCGTTTGTAAGAAGTCGGTAATTGTTTTAGACACGTCGGCAAAGCATACCGTGTCGTGGAGTAAGTTGTCGTTGAGTCTCCATGAGGAACGGCGGTTGGTGTACGGCAGTTTCCCTAGTGTCATATGTACTGGGGCATGGTCCGACCATAGTTTCAGGCCAATCTCACAGGTGGGGTCGAAGTCAAGAAGTGTTTGTGTTAGAAAGAAGTAGTCAATTCTGCTGTATGATTTGTGGGCTGGGGAGTAGTATGTGTAATCTCTCTCAGTAGGGTGGGTAAACCGCCAGAGATCTACCAGTGATATACCTCTGAGGGTGTGTGCGCATGGTGTTTAGCGCAGATGGTGGTATGTGTGACTTACCAGTGGACGAGTCCATTCTCGGTACCAGTGGAGCGTTCAGGTCACCTGCTAGTATCAAGTTAGTTGTCCCGAATTTTTGTAGGCGGGTGGTCACGGAAGACAGGAATCCTTGTTGGTTCTGGTTAGGAAGGTAGACATTAGCTAGAGTTAGTACCGTTTGCGAGTATTGCAGTTTCATAAATATATATCTACCGTTTGGATCAATACATGTATCTAGGATTGTTGGGGTGAAGGTGCTGTGGAATGCTATTGATACCCTTTCGTTTTAGCTAAGGGGTTGGTGCTATGGAACCATGTGGGTAAAGTGCTTATCTGGGAGTGTTGGTATTTTGTTGATTTAAAGTGGGTTTCCTGGAGCAGTAATATGTGAGATTTGGCTTTATGAAAGTGGTGAAGAATCTGTAAGGTGATCATCCTGGGGGAGAGGTGGTAGTATTGGGACGGGCTCTTTTCTTTTTAAGTTGTCCTTCCCATCCTGGTTTCCTGGGGAGGCCCGGGGTCGCGGGGTGCAGCGGCCAATCTGGGATTTTGATTTGGGGCAATTCAAAAGTGCCCAGAAAATTGGGTAAGTCTCCTAGGGTGCGGAAGGTTGCTGATTTGCCGTTTTGGGAAGCAAAGAGGTGAAAGGGAAATCCCCATCTGTATTTGATTTGCTGCGCGTGCAGGGCGTCCGTTACTGGCTTCAGGGCTTTCCGCATGGTCAGCGTTTGCTTTGATAGGTCAGTCAAGAGCATTACTGGGGTGCCGTCAAACATAATGGATTCCTGGTTGCGTGCTGCTTGCATTATCTCATTTTTGACGTTGAAAAAGTGTATGCGACATATTATGTCTCTGGGGTACGCTGGGTTGGGGTTGCGAGGTCCCAGGGATCTGTGGATCCTGTCAATTTCCAGGGGATCATCTACGGGTTTGTTCAGCAGGGTGTTGAACATGGTAATGGCCGCCGCGGGCAGATCTTTATTGTCCAGCGACTCTGGAACTCCGCGTATGCGAATGTTGTTGCGGCGACTTCTGTTCTCTTGGTCGTCTAAACCGTAAAACAATTGTTGTATCTGGATTGTGTGTTGCTGCAAAATGTCATCATGCTCTGTAATTCTGGATACATTCTCCTCCACCGCTATCTCAACCTCCTCAAAACGTTGGCCAATATCGTGGCGTAGTTCTGTAATCTCCCTCTTATAGGACCTCTCTAGTCTGCTTATGTAGGCTTCAATGTCGCCTTTGGTAGGGAGAGCTTTGATGTAGCTTTCCATGTCCCACTGGGTCTTCTGGTTATATGTGTCTGGTGAGGGGCTTCTCGAGTGGGGTGATGCTCTGTGAGCAGATTGGCTTGAGCCCGGGGATCGGGGTGAGGAGGGAGACAGTGGTGGATGTGAGGCCTGTGAGGCCTGTACCTTGGATGCAGCGTGGGCTGCCTGTGCTGCCGCCGCGCGGGTCGCCGCCATCTTGGAAGTCGGTGGGGCCTTGGTATTCGTTCCCTTCAGCGGGAAATAGTCGCCGATTTCGGCCGTTTTTTGCGGGCCCGCTGTGCGGGGAGTGCTGCATCCACCTCTCCTGCTCATGGGGAGGTTTTCTGGTGCTGTTTGCGGCTGTGCTGTGTGCCGTTCGTGGACGCTGGAGCGGGAGCTGAGCTCTCACACGTCTGTCCTCTCCATGCGCCAAGCCACGCCCCCCTCTCTGCCTGCAATTAAATGCCAATGCCTCATGCACTAGGGCTAAACGCTCAGTCTGCATGGGGCATCAGCCTTTTGTCCAAAGGCGAGTGCCTGGATTTTGTCTTGCATACAAACGGCAAGGAATTGTCGACCAACAAAGATGAACGTACTGATGTACTACGTGTTTTTTCAGCTCTTTAGCGCCACCCTTTGGGGTCCTTCTGCTAATTTCGTGTTAGTAGAAGTTTGGTGAGTGTTGATTCACGCTTTTCATTTAGAGCTTTTCAGTTCGCACTTTTAATTTCGTGCTTTTCAGTTTGTTTCTGAGTTGAGTTGAGTTAAGTTGCATCTTGATATAGAGCGGTCCTTTACCCTGCAGGGTCTCAACGCGCTTACAAACACATACACATATACACATACTAGGCCAATTTGTAGACAGGATCTGATTAACCTACCAACATGTCTTTGGAGTGTGGGAGGAAACCGGTAGTACCCGGAGGAAACCCAAGCAGGCACAGGGAGAACATGCAAACTCTGAACAGCCGTTCATCAACCAGACATGCTGCGGAATCAAAGGAGATAACGTATTTATTATTGGCCTTGGAGTTATTGCTTTGACCCAAGTCCAGTCCAGGAACAGGAGGAGGGGGAGTTCTTGGATCAAAAATTGGTTGCTTTATTAATCGTGACCAATTATGTCATATGCCTTTACTGCGGGAGCTCCAGGAGAATAATCCAGATGATTTTCTGAATTATTTCCGGATGACGGACCCCTGCTTTCACCAACTCTTGGCATTGTTGACCCCCTATATTAAGAAGCAGGACACATGCATGAGGCTTTTATTTTATTTTTTGGTTGAATAATAATGATTTGACTTGTTATATTTTCTATATTTTTGGATGCATAGAATGCAGTTCTATTAGCAGATAGCATGTCTAATTTTATTTGTTTTCTTTTTTTAATGCACAATAAAAAAATTGTGGAGAATAATACTTGGCTATGTGTTTTACTTCAAATTACATTTTGGGAGTAGGCAGTTACATTTAAAAAAATACAATGTAAAATTGACAAGGGACACCAACATAGTTGTATCTTTGATCTTAAAAAGTACGGGATAATGGTGTTGTGGTAACTTGTGCAAAAAAAAAAAAAAAGAAGCATAATAATATTATTCTTGATATCACTAGAAAGAAAAAGCCTTTAAAAATTAGTTTGCATAAACTCCATCAGCATCACCGGCAAAGCAGCTTCATTATTATCCCATTTAAGAAGAAGAGAAATGTGTGCTGCATTTCGAGATTTCATAATTTGCCACGTCACGAATGTTAATTCTCCATTACGAACGCTAGTTTACAAGACCGACCGCTTCTGGCTCGTCCTTGCTTCCGAGCATGCGTGTTTGTACTTTGGACTTTTGTATGACGGACTTGTGTACACACGCTTGCAAAATCCGTCAACAGACATTTGTCCACGAAAATTTTTAAAGCCTGCCATCCAACACTTGTCCGCGGAAAATCCAACAACAATTGTCAGATGGAGCGTACAAACGGTCAGATTTTCCGCCAACAGCCTGTAATCACACAATTCCCGTTAGAAAATCCGAACGCGTGTACACGGCTTTACTGTCACTCTTCTAGTACTGATGCCACCAGAGACAAACTATTAAAATATTATAAGATTCAAATAATGGCAGGATTTAAAAATACAATATACAAATATACTTAACATATACAGAGGGTAAAATAAGTATTCAACACGTCACCATTTTTCTAGGTAAATATATTTTGAAAGGTGCTATTGACATAAAATTTTCACCACGTCGGGAACAACCCAGGCAATCCATACATAGAAAAGAAACCAAAACAAATAAGTTCAGAAATTTGGTTATGTGTAATAAAATGGAAGGACACAGGGAAAAAGTATTGAACACATGAAGAAAGGGAGGTGCAAAAAGGCATGGAAAGCCAAGACACCAGCTGAAATCTATCAGTTATTAGAAAGCAATCCTGCCCCTTGTCAGTGCAAATTAATATCAGCTGGTTCAGTCTCACTCTCAACTGATTGGATGAATGGAAAAAGGTACCAATACATTCTTGATAAAAATCTGCTGCCATTAACCAGGATGATGAAACAATGGTGGACATTTCAGAAAGACAATGATTCCAAACACCAAAAAAGCCAAGGAAACTCTCAACTGGTTTCCAAGAAAGACAATAAAGCTGCTAGAATGGCCCAGCCAATCAGCTGACTTGAATCCGAAAGAACTAAAGATCAGAGTTCATAGAAGAGACCCATGGAACCTTCAAGATCTGAAGACTGTTTATGTGGAAGAATGGGCCAAAATCACACCTGAGCAACGCATGTGACTAGTTTCTCCATACAGGAGGCGTCTTGAATCTGTCATTACCAACAAAGGATTTTGTACCAAGTATTAAATACATTTCAGATAGCGTGTTCAATACTTTTTCCCTGTGTCATTCTATTTAATACATATAACTTAATTTCTGAACTTATTTTTATTTTTTTTTTTGTATGTATGGACTGCATGTGGTGAAAATTTCATGTCAATGGCACCGTTAGAAATATATTTACCTAGACGTGTTCAATACTTATTTTACCCACTGTATGTATAAATATATGTATGTGTGTGTGTGTGTGTATATATATATATATATATATATATATATATATATATTATTATAAACAAAAAAGGAAAAAATGACAGGCGCAACTGTTGACACTCCCCCTTATCTCAGCGCAATGGAATTTGAAAAAATATATATAAGATAAACAAACGATCTATAATATAATTTTATAGGTAACCCTATAGCAGCTGCTTACACCAAAACATTTGCAATACCTTCTTATGATAAAATAAAACTTCCAGATCACAGACCCTTTAGAAATCTTTCATCAAGAGCGGCGCTTTTCTGTCATATTATATGATCAGACAACAATAAGAACCATATCCAGTGTGCTGTGTGAACTCCTAAGATCAAACTGCTGACAGCAGGATATACAATACTTAAAAAGCAATATAAGGGTGTTTAAAAGAAATAGTCCACACACAGATGGTGAAAATACAGTGTTGTCTGTTGGTTGCGTCGTTAGGCCACACCCTTTGAGAAAGTCGTGATGACGAAACGAGCCAGCGCTTGACCTAGCGACGATCGGAAGTGAAGTATTGTATATCCTGCTGTCAGCAGTTTGATCTTAGGAGTTCACACAGCACATTGGATATGGTTCTTATTATTGTCTGATCATATAATATGACAGAAAAGCGCTGCTAATGATGAAAGATTTCTAAAGGATCTGTGATCTGGAAGTTTTATTTTATCATAAGAAGTTATTATATATATACACAAGTACACCCCTCACATTTTTGTAAATATTTTCTTCTTTTTTTTCATGTGACAACACTGAAGAAATTACACTTTGCTACAATGTAAAGTAGTGAGTGTACAGCTTGTATAACAGTGTCAATTTGCTGCCCCCTCAAAATAACTCAACACACAACCACTAATGTCTAAACCGCTGGCAACAAAAGTGAGTACACCCCTAAGTGAAAATTTCCAAATTGGACCCAAAGTGTCAATATTTTGTGGGGCCACCGTTATTTTGAAGGCACTGTCTTAACGTTTTTGGACATGGAGTTCACCAGAGCTTCACAGGTTGTCACTGGAGTCCTCTTCCACTCCTCCATGGAGCTGGTGAATGTTAGAGACCTTGCACTCCTCCACCTTCCGTTTGAGGATGCCCCACAGATGCTCAATAGGGTTTAGGTTTGGAGACATGCTTGGCCAGTCCATCACCTTTAGCTTCAGCTTCTTTAGCAAGGCAATGATCGTCATGGAGGTGTGTTTGGGGTCATTATAATGTTGGAATACTCAGGGCCGATCCTGGGCGGGTGCTGGGCGTCAGTGTTATCACATGAAAAGATATAATAAAATATTTACGAAAATGTGAGGGGTGTACTCACTTTTGTGAGATTGTGTGTGTGTGTATATATATATATATATATATACATATATATACACCTGTTATGAAAATATATATAATATATATATTCTCATAGCAGGTGAAGAAAATATGTTTAGAAACATGTCCTTTGTTCCAATTAAACAAGGTTTGGAGGGTCGGGGTCAGCCCCTAAGAGCTTACAAGTAAAGGATACATGCCTGGATGTCCTCCTTCACATTCATTGGAATTATAATTGTAACAGGAGATTACATTGAGCACAGTGAAGAGATTACTGTAGAATACAATGAATAATGAAAAGAATGTGCATTTGTCATGATCCTGAGCCTGGTTTTCTTTAGATAGTCCCCTGGCCAAAATATGTGTGCTAGTAGAACAATTCTCATAATCTAATATTATTCTATATAGGAGAATAGGTCGCTCACATCAACGACTCGATTTTTTCTCAAGGACTACATGCTTGTGGCAGCTAACCTACGGATCTCCCCTAGTCTATAGCAGTTCCACTATAGTAATGTGGGAACCATCCCATCCAGCACTGGTTCCCACATTGCATCTCTCCCGCAGGCTGTTCACACTGCCTTCTGTGAACGTCTGTGGGTGTCTATACAATGTTAATGACACCTCCAGATCGGTTCACAGGTCGCAGCTTGACCTGTGGTTTTAGACACGAATCTGATTAGATGGGTGAGAACACCCATCCAATCCGATTCCATTGCAATGTTCCAATGTGAGTTCAGCCATACTGGCACAGAAATCGCATGTGATCGGCACCGCAGTGCGGGTGCGAATCACATGCGATGTGTGAACCCAGGCTTAATGTGGATCAATAGACTGTTGTAATGATTATAGTTAAAAAAAATACCCAGGTCTATACCCAGTAAATGCCAACCTGTAAGATATCTGGGGAATTGTATTTGAGGAACTGTAAAAGACCACATACAAGAATATTGGGTGGATTTACTAAATGCAAATATACTGTTCACTTTGCAAGGGAATTGTCCCCAGCTTAGTAAATCAGGTGAATATCTACTAAATTCCATCACCCAATTAAAAGTAAGCAGAAATACTGTTTTGTTTTTATTTTCCCTGCGCATGATTAGGTGTTTGTGAAGAAAAATGTCACCTCATTCATTAAAATTCTCTTTCAAAGCGCAACTTCCAGGAATGGGTGGGCATATAACTCTTCCTCCCACGTGACAAAGCAGGTACTTAAGATTTGTCCAGTGCTCTCTAATTGTTGGGGGGGGGGGGGGGATGTTCACAGCTTTATGTAAGCTCACAACGTAGAGCTTACACTGGGCTTCCTGGGCTACATTCCCAGCAGTTAAAGGGGTTGTAAACCCTCCGTTTTTTTCACCTTAATACATCCTTTGCATTAAGGTGAAAAAACATCTGATGGTTACAGGCCCCCCAGCCCCCCGCTTTACCTGAGCCCTCGAAAGTCCTGCGTCGAGAACGCGCTGGCTTCTCGGCTCTTCTCGGCCTGGTCTTCTCGGCTCTTCATTGGATAGATTGATAACAGCGCAGCCATTGGCTTGCGCTGCTGTCAATCAAATCCAAATGAAGCGGCAGCCGGGGGGCGGGACCGAGACATACACTCTGTGTCTATGGATGCAGAGTGTACGAGACGGTAGCACGCCCGCAAGGTAACCCCCTTGGGAGAGAGCTTCCTGAGGGGGTTATCTATTGCGGGGAGGAGCCAAGACAGCCGCAGTGGGACCCCAGAACAGGAGGATCGGGGCCACTCTGTGCAAAACGAGCTGCATAGATGAGGTAAGTATGACATGTTTGTTATTTAAAAAAATAAATAAATGAACCTTTACAAGTGGTGTAGCAGGAAGTATGTGCTACTGCTGGGGAAGAACAAAAGTTGAACTTTTTTTTTTGGAAAATAGGTTTATTGTTTTCTTTACATACACAAGAGAACAAAGAACAAAAAACAAAACAATCAAAATAAACAAAAACAAACTAAGTTATGAAAAACACATGCTACCCACGCAGGGGTAAAATGTGGAACTTTAGTCAGAAAATGAAGTCGTGCTAGATGACTTCAGGCTGGCCCCTTCTGCAGGTAAAGCTATGTAAAACATTAAAAATAAGGCATGATGGGATTTGTAGTTTCACCACAGCTGGAGTGCCATGGTTGCCTAGCCCTGCTTTACAGCCAAGGAAGCTTCTTCTGTTTTGCTGTACTGTCATGGTGCTGTACATGTGATCAGTTATGACACCAGCCATTTGATGGTTTGACAGTTTGGTTGATGAAACAAGCAAATGTGACAGTTGGCAATCCCAGCATTCCAGGAATATAACTGCTTTTGAAACCATTATATTAAAGGGTTTAGTTCTGCCTTATGAATTACTGCTGTTCAGGGGCTCTGGGCTTCAGCAAAATGGCAGCCTCCAGCAAGAACAAACAGGAGCAATGCTGGAGGCAATTACAGCACACACTAATTTTGGTAGCATAATTATTAATGTGGAATGTATGTTCCTTGCTAAAGAACATAATTTTTTATGGGTAAAGTTCTGCTTTAAGGGAACCTGTTGCTTTGCCCTGCAAAAACAAAGCATATGTTCACCTTAAGGTTACAGCTAAAGAAAAAAAAAAAAGTTACATTTCCATCTTTAAAAAATGGTTCTTCCTTTATGTATTAGCAGTGAAAATGTGGTGGATCCAGCAGATAAAATACATACTGCTCTAAAGGGACAAAATATGAAGTGTTAGCTAGTTATGTTAGTTAGTTATGCATTTTGCTGAAAATGTAAAAATTGAAGTTGCAGATATATTTTTTAGTCTTAGCATGTAACTGTTTTGATACCTGTCATGTAACTATCTAGATCAGAGGATCTAAATCTTTTTACAATCGCAGACCCCCATTGGATTGCTCAAATGGAAATATAAAACAATCTAGGTACAACTTGCAAGATTTTTGCATTTTTTTTCTGCAATCAAAGCATAGAATGGGAGTATGGTTACTGACAATGTTTTTTGTATCTCTCGCATTTGACACATCATATTGTTTTCCCCATTTTTGGCTTAATATTGCAGAGAATCCTGTTTAAATATTTTTTTTTAATTCATATATTCATTCCCATAACCCCATCATTTGATTCTCAAACCCCCAAGGGTATCAATACCCCAGTTAAGAATCCCTGATCTGGATGATAATTCAGTAAGCATGCACAGCTACAATACATTGACGATGTGCAACACTGAAGAAGCCCCTTCTGCTTTCAAACCCCAGCATTTACATGTGTTAATAACAGTCACCTCCTAGTATTTTGCCATGGCATAAAACACTACTTTGGAATTTGGTGCACAGAAATATGTTTTGAGTCATGTGATGATGCTCTATGTGAACAAGTACCTTAGCATTATATTACTAATTACCATCATAGACCTTAAATAGAATGATTACCACTGACAAACTGAACAAGCTACGTATTTCCAGACTAATATACTACTAAACATTACACATTCTATACGTCTCATTTGTCTAATATCGCCTAGTAAGTTTAACATTTCAAGACAAGACCAATATATTACATTGCCACACAAGATCATTTAGCCCTCGCAGTTGGTACAATACACAAAGACACATTAATGTATTAAATACTGCCAAATATTATACATGAATGATAAATACATAAACAAATATTAACTTCACAGGTACTTTATTAAAAAAAAATGGGCTACAGTATAAAAAAAAACTGCAAACAAAACAAGAGCTGCAGCCCAAAGCAACCAATTAACTAATTAACAATTAACAAAAAGATTGTTAGTTCTTTAATTAGGTGGTTTCCAATTGTTACACTTTTCATTACCCAGACCCATTACCTAATCGGCATGTCATACTTATAAAAGCAGTGAATGGGACTTAAAGGCTAAGTTCACTTTTTTTTCTAAATTCCAGCTCTCCTATGTACAAATATAGCATTAATGTACTTATTTTGTAAAACAGCTTTCCATAAATTCTACACCGGCTTACCTAATGCTCTTCATAGCTGTTTAAACATACTGTTTGATTACTTCTGCCTTACTTCCTGGTCAGACTTTAGGTCATGACACAGGAAGGAGTTGACCAGGGTGATGATGCAGGGTGTGTGCTGGTCAATTCCTTCCTGTGTCATGACCTAAAGTCTGTCCAGCAAGTAAATCAGAAGTAATCGAGCAGTATGTTTAAACAGTTATGAATAGAGTGAGGTAAGCTGGTGTAGAATTAATGGAAAGTTGTTTTATTTTTGCAAAATAAGTACATAACTGCTATATTGGTACATAGAGGAGCTGGAATTTAGAAAAAAAAGGTGAACTTAGCCTTTAACCTTCACTGCAGGTGAATCAATCACTTTCGTTTAAAACACATGCACCAGGAAGATTCATCTACAGTGAATGTTTGTTTAAAGTTAAATTCACTGCTTTATAATTATGTCCCTTAGTCACCACCCCTTCTTGTTAACATTTAGTGTTCTAAGACTGATGTGCGTTTTCTAATAGTTACCAATACTCTCTACTCCACTGGTGTGATTAAGCCTACTGAGTTCTGTCCTAGAGGAATAATCAGAACTACTACCACATATCTTTCAGATTGTAAGCTCTTAGGAGCAGGGCTTTCCTAACCCTTTTGATTTAAATTGTATTTTAACTCCACTGTCTCCTTTTATTTTGTACAGCACTGTGAAAATGTTGGTGCTTTAAAAATTCTTTATTATAATAATTATAATAATATTAACATTCATAATGGTATATCAGTTATCAGTGCTGTTGGTGGCATTGGAATTCAGTACTATTAAGAGTGTAACAATGAGCTAAGTGTGTAACCTAAATCTAACATTAAAATGAGCCCTTCATCCTAAAATTAACATTTAAACAAATAAAGACTGGAAACGGTAAAACAAGGCGCCACAATAATTTCCCTTTATAAAATATAAAAATTGTTTATTTAGATCTAAAAAATATACCAAAAAAATCACACCCACACAATTAAAAATTGGATGTGATGTTTTTTTTTATTAGTATTCTTTATATTTCTAAATAAACTATGTTTGTATTTTAAAGAGGATAATTTTTTTTTTTGCATCTTGTTATCACCTTATACAGTTCTTATTTGTTTAAAATGGTTGTAAACCCTGTATAGCCACTTTTACCTACAGGTAAGCCTATAATGAAGATATTCACTGCGTGAATGCGCCGGAGTCTGTGAACCCGGAAATAACTCCAGGACAACATGTTGCTGGTCACAGTGGTGTGCCGGGACCGCTGCAACAACATCATTCTAAGGTAAGTATTTCATAATGAGCTAGTATACAATGCATACTAGCTCATTAAGCCTTTGTCTGGCAGGTTTTTGTTAGTTTTTCATCTGGGTTTACAACCACTTTAACATGTTTAGAGTGAGGGTGCATGTCAAAAATGTGGGATACTCTTTTACACTTAGTTACACTTCTCGCCTATGTTTTTCTTCTGTTTTATCTATTGATTAAATGAATGCTTAAAGCAGTTGTAAAGTCAGAAGGTTTTTTATCTTAATGCATTCTATGCATTAAAATAAAAAGCCTTCTGTGTGCAGCAGCCAGCCCAGCACCCCCTAATACTTACCTGAGCCCCATCTCTCTCCAACGATGACCAAGAGTGTTTCTGTGTGAATGGACACAGGGAACTATGACTCGGCTCGGGTGCCCCCATTGCAAGTTGCTTGATGTGGGAGCACTCGATAGAAGGGAGGGGCCAGGGGTACAGAAGAGGGACCGGAGAAGAGGAGGATCTGGGCTGCTCTGTGCAAATCCACTGCACAGAGCAGGTAAGAATAACATGTTTATTATTTTTATTTAAAAAAAAAAAAACGAGACTTTACAATCACTTTAACAGTAATGCTAATTTTACCACTAACACTAATGCCGCGTATACACGATCGGACATTCCGACAACAAAATCCCATGGTTTTTTTTCCGACGGATGTTGGCTCAAACTTGTCTTGCATACACACAGTCACACAAAGTTGGTCGGAAATTCCGAACGTCAATAACGCGGTGACGTACAACACTTACGACGAGCTGAGAAAAATTAAGTTCAATAGCCAGTGCTGCTCTTCTGCTTGATTCTGAGCATGCGTGGCACTTTGTGCGTCGGAATTGTCTACACACGATCGGAATTTTGTTGTCGGAAAATTTGAGAACCAGATCTCAAATTTTGTGCGACGGAAATTCCGATAGAAACTGCCTGATGGAGCCTAAACATGGTCGGACAACAAGCTCCGATCGCACATTTGCCGTCAGGAAAGTCCGACCGTGTGTACGCGGCATTAGGCTCCATGCAAATTGGCTTAAAAATCGCTGCTACTACAGGAGTTTTGTGCTCTGTCTGTAGAAGCAGCTCAATGTTATCCGATGTGTCCATGCATATTAGGACGATTACAGGCATATTTTAAGCTCAACATTTAGAGGTAGGAAAAAAAACCCTTCTGGTTTGCATTTCTAATTGGATGGAGCTTAGTGGCAGAAAAAACACCTAAACTCCTCTAAACTCTGTACAAAAAATGCTCAATATGGGCGTTTTTTTTTTCTGCCAGGAGAACTGTCGTTTTTTTTTAGCCCAGTGTGCACGAAGCCTTAAAGGATAATTTTACATTTTGTCTGTTGACAGGGGCATTGGGGGGGGGGGGGGGGGGGGCTATTTATAATGATAATAATAATTCATAATGAATGACACTACAGCACACCAATGCACTTAATATGCATTAAAATGCATTGCCGTAAGTTATGTTACCACCAATAGATGGTGTGAATAGGTCGTAAATGGAACCCTTAAAAGTACACTAGGGCATCAGATATATCAGCACTGAAAACACACTGAGATGTGACTGTGCTCAAGTTCTGAAACTGATCTTCATAATGGATATTCTATGAAACAGGAAAAGGCTAAGGATGTAACTAACCACATGCTTGCTTTTAGTATAAAACTGTTGAATTTTATATTATATTTTTCTAAATTTTTTTAAGGAAAAAGCTAAATGCTTAAGCTGCTAGCCCTTGGAGTCCACATTCTATCCACCAATTTCAGAGGGAAAAAAGTGCAGCAAGGAAATGTGGAATATGCTAATCAAACAAGACAATGGCACATAGACTCAGGTATTATGCTTTGTTGTGCATGTAGTGAGTTACACATTTAGCAGGTGGATATTGATGATTTTATCTCTTCTATGCTGCTAAGGCTTAAAGCGTATCTAAACCTAAAATCAAATATGTAATATAATGAGGCTTACCAATTATTAAATGGTTGTTTTCTTTTTTTTTTTGTAAGGCTATTTTACTTTGATCTGGCCAGTTAAGCTGGCCATACACCTATAGATTATCTGCAGATTTTCTATGGTTAGATGGAAAAAGTGGTAGATTCCTCCATCCACACAGTTTAGGGAATATGGAGAAATCTGTTGCACCTTTTCCATCTAACCATAGAAAATCTGCAGATAATCTATAGATGTATGGCCAGCTTTAGTCTGATATTTTTCAACTTCCTTTAATAGACCAAGCTGTCCAGCAAGACCTCATTCACACGAGTGTACTGATCTGTACATCCGTGCAAAAGGCCATCTTCACCCGCATGGGATGCATGCGTCATGTTGCGTGCGTCTGTGTGCAGGCAGTCCCATTCATATCTATTGGGACGCAGCAGCTGTATGGACCGGCAGGTTTTTTAATACAGAAGAGACATAGTGGGGTTGATTTAACCACTAGCTTAAACCCCCTTTTCTGCCCAGGCCAATTTTTCACCTTTCAGTGCTGTCACACTTTGAATGACAATTGCGTGGTCATACAACACTGTACCAATATGAAAATTTTATTTTTTTCACACAAATAGAGCTTTCTTTTGGTGGTATTTAGTCACTGCTGGGTTTTTCATTTTTTGGGCTAAAAGGCTGAAAATGTTGAAAAAAAAACAGTTTCGTAGTTTGTTATAAAATTTTGCAAACAGAATTTTTTTCTCTTTCATTGATGTGCGCTGATGAGGCTGCACTGATGGGCAATGATAAGGCGGCACTGATAGGTGGCACTGATGAGGCGGCACTAGTGGGCACTAATAGGTGGCACTGATGGGCACTGATAGGTGGCAATGAAGGGCACTGATAGGCAGCACTGATGGGCACTGGTAGGTGACACTGATAGGCAGAACTGATAGGTGGCACTGGTGGGCATTGATAGGTGGCACTGATAGCCAGCACTGATATGCACTAGTAGGTGGCACTGGTGGGCACTGCATAGCAGCAGTGGGTGTCCGTGTGCTGGACCGATGTCCCTCTGACAGAAGCCGGTAATCGCTTTTTTTTTTCTCCTCACACTGTCGGAGTGAGGGAAAAAAAGGCAATTAGGAACTTCTGTTTACATCACATGATCAACTGTCATTGGCTGACAGCTGATCACATGGTAAAGGGCCAGGATTGGGCCTCTTACTCCTATCTGTGATCAGCCGAGTCTCATTGACTCGCTGATCACAGAGCAAGCCACGAACCCCGCTGTAGCCATCTTTCGGCTATAGCGCATGTGAAAGGTGGTTAAAGCGGAGGTCCACCGAAAAAAAAAATATTAAAAGCCAGCAGCTACAAATACTACAGCTGCTGACTTTTAATATATGGACACTTACTTATCTGTCCGTCGGCTCTCGGCTGCTGCCGCCGCCATCCTCGGTAAGGGAATCAGGAAGTGAAGACGTGCGGCTTCACTTCCTGGTTCCCTACTGCGCATGCGCGAGTCGCACTACATGTCCTCACTGGTCCCTGCTGTGTTCTGGGACCTGTGTGTTTCCCAGAATACAGCGAGGGAGGACAGAGTAAGCGCCGGAAGTGGCGTAGGTCACTGGGAACGCCGTGTGATCTATGCCAGGAAGTGGGATCAAATACCTGTATTAGACAGGTATCTGCTCCCTCCTCCCCCCTGAAAGGTGCCAAATGTGTCACCGGAGGGGGGGGAGGATTTCAAAAAGTGGAAGTTCCATTTTTGGGTGGAACTCCACTTTAGTAAAGGCAAATACCTTGCACTTATTTTCCCCAGAGCTTAGCAATTGTGTTGAAGCTTCACTTTGTAAAGTATACCCAATTAGGTGCAAGGAAAATTAAAAAAACAAACAAAA
Organism: Lithobates sylvaticus; assembly: GCA_028564925.1. NCBI lineage: Eukaryota > Metazoa > Chordata > Amphibia > Anura > Ranidae > Lithobates > Lithobates sylvaticus. The sequence continues at coordinate 559,794,614 of CM053027.1, read as the reverse complement.
AAACAGCATTTTTGCTTGCACATGATTGGATGATGGAAATCAGCAGATCTTTACCACGTTTACTAAGCTGTGGGAAAAATGAGTGCAACTGAACTAGCAAAATGTACAGACTATTTGCCTTTAGTAAATCAACCCTACTATGTCTCTTCGGCATTAAAGTATTCTTACCTGCATGTTCGTAATGTTCACCGAGCTGCTCACGCACAGTTCACTGTACAATTTCGGCAGAGATGAATGTACTCCTGTGCATGCGGGGGCATGACGCCATCCTGGCCAGGCTAATGAAAAATCTTCACAGGTTAACAATGGTGTTGTCCAAGAGCAGCTCCATTGTTCCTCCAGCTAGAGTGGAGACACCATAAGGCAAAACAAACATAAAGGAAAAAAGAAAACTTAGGCAGCCATCACATCTAATGCCCTGTACACACGATAGGATTTTCCAACAACAAAATCCATGGGATTTTTTCCGACAGATGTTGGCTCAAACTTGTCTTGCATATACACGGTCACACAAAGTTGGGCGGAAATTCCAACAACGGATTTTGTTGTCGGAAAATTTGAGAACCAGATATCAAATTTTGTGTGATGGAAATTCCTATGGAAAACGTGTGATGGAGCCTACACACGGTCGGAATTTCCAACAAGGTCCTATCGCACATTTTCCATCGGAAAATCCTATCGTGTGTACAGGGCATAAGGATTGGTGAGTTGGTTTACATTACATTTTTGGGGGTTTAGTACCACTTTAAGCAATGTAACCTTGCACTACTGTAAGGTACAGTATGTCTGAGTTATGTTTAGTCCCTTTACGTATATTTTAATAAATACTACTACCAATGACTACGTAAACACATTTGTCCTGTATGGAAAATTTAAGTATATGTAAACCTAATCACTAAAGTCTCAATGTAAATTAAAAAGCCACTTTCAGTGTCTTGGTATCTGCAGCTTTATTTAAAATCATACCTGGTGATAATGCCATAAAGGTCCCTGTCTAGGTACGTCCTGGTACAGGGTGGCAATGCTCTGTCGCTGTCTCCCATGTGTGCTTCTGTGTTTGTTACATGGGCTTCTGAGGGAGACTACAAGTGACCATTTCAGCACACATTACCCAGGCATGGGCCACTGTTGTCACCATCAGGAAACCCATCTGTAAAATACCATGCAGCCATTTCTGAAGTGCATGCATGTAGACAGGAAATGGCTGTAAAGAGACCATGGGAGACCAGCAACACAGAGATGCTGCAAAAAACAAGGTGAAAACAATATTTTATTTAAAGTGGATGTAAACCCTTATATATATCCAGTGAAGTGACTGGCCTCACCCCCTCAGGTGATACACAGAGATGAAACAAATCCTCCTACAACATTGTTCCTGTTAATTAGACAGATGTCTTTCCTCTACAACCAATCAAAGTGCAGAATTTACTGAAAAGCAGGGGGCGTAGAGCTTAAATTACATTCACGAGGAGAGCTTTGAGAGCTGATTGGATGGAAGGGAAGGGAAGGGACACCCCCCCCACAGCATACACAGCACACAGGAACAAACCTGAAGCTGTCAATCACTGCCTGTGCCCTCTCCTGTCACCATTTTTCTCTTGGTGTCAGGAAAACTTGTCAAAAGTGACTCATGCTGATAGCAGAGGAAGGAGGCAGCAGACAGAAATGACACTTAGTGCTCTGGATTGAGACAAGTACACACTATAGTGGGATATTCTGTGTTCATATTTCATATATGAAGTTTACAACTACTTTAACAATGGCATTGTTTATGATTTACAGTAATTTAGTAAACTAAATGCCATTTTATGAAGGGTTTACATCTACTTTAACATCATCTTCTGGAACCAGAAATCTTTACAACACAATACAGTATATGGCATTTTATTTCACCCTGAATATTAGAGATAGATGAGAGACAGTGGAATGACCTTTTACAGTAATGTCCAACCTTACAATCATAAATGTTACCATCTCCGTCAGATCTGGGTAATGTACTCATTGTGAGTAAATGTGCTGATCTCTGTGTGGCCTCCAGTTTCATCCTTGATGGTATTGTAAGCCCGCTCATCAGGCCGGGCCAGTCGCAGAAGCCTGTAGGCCGCAGTCCTGTATTTCTTGGAGATAAGATTGTACAGGATGGGATTGATGGAGGCATTCAAGTAGAAGAGCGGCATGGCGACAATATTGAAGTACTGGGAAATTCTCATCACCTCCATGTTAGTGGTGTGTACAAAGATGAGTCTTCCGATGTGGAAAGGCAGCCAACAGATGACAAAAGCCACCACGACCACCGCTTCAAGGTAAACAGGGAAGAAGAAGAGACACCACAATCAGGTTCATTGAAATTGGCACAGAAGAATGAAACTTCAGCGTTGTCATGGTTATAGTGTTACTTAAAGCGGTATTAAACCCTAAATCAAAAATCTATTATATTGAAGCTACCAATCATTAGATGTGATGGCTGCATTCGTTTTCTTTTTTAGGCTTTTGCCCCTGTTTTCACCTGGTGATCTGACCAGTAACACACGTTCTGTATTATGCCGCCTACACACGATCGGAAATTCCCCCAGCAAAAGACAGATGAGAGCTTTTGGTCGGAAAATGCGACCGTGTGTATGCTCCATCAGACTTTTGCTGGCCAAATTCCCGCCAGCAAAAGATTGAGAGCAGGTTCTCAATTTTTCGGTCGGTCTGTAGCAATTCCGACGTGCAAAATTCCTACGCATGCTTGGAAACAATTCGACGCATGCTCGGAAGCCTTGAACTTCATTTTCTCGGCTCGTCGTAGTGTTGTACGTCACCGCGTTCTTGACGGTCGAAAGTTCAGAGAACTTTTGTGTGACCGTGTGTATGCAAGCCAAGCTTGAGCGGAATTCCGTCAGAAAAACCATCCAAGTTTTTTCAGACGGAAAATCCGCTCGTGTGTACGGGGCATTAGAGTGCCCCCACTTTGTATGAAGGAGCACTGGGGCACCTTTGGACAAGAGCATTGTTAATCTGGGGAGTGTTGTACTAGCTGATTTAGATACACTAACAAATTGAAGCCAAACTCCAGCTTATACTTAAAGCGGGGTTCCACCCTAAAGTGGAACTTCCGCTCATCGGAAACCCTCCCCCCCTCCGGTGTCACATTTGGCACCTTTCAGGGGGGAGGGGGGTGCAGATACCTGTCTAAGACGCCACTTCCCGTCCCGCCATGCTGTCCGCTGGGACACACACGGGTCCCAGAGACAGCGCGGAGCATTCTTATTGCATTGCGCGACTCGAGCATGCGCAATAGGGAACCGGGAAGTGAAGCCGCAAGGCTTCATTTCATGATTCCCATCCCCAAGATGGCGACGGCAGCATCCGAGGACCGAGGGACGGTTTGGCTTCGGGTGCCGACGTCGCTGGACCCTGTGACAGGTGAGTGTCATTATTTTAAAAGTCAGCAGCTGTAGTATTTGTAGCTGCTGACTTTTAAAAAAAAATATTTTCGCCGGACTCCCTCTTTAATAAGCAGTTACAGCAACAGTTTTTTTTTTTGTTTTGAGAAAAAGGTTTTACATAAATAAAAACTGACAATTGAAAACACCCCTGTTAGTGTTAAATGGTTTGTCCAAACCCTGCTACTGCTACATCTGCCGGACAGCTTGGTTTGTTGAAAAATAACAAACTTACTGGCCAGATCATCAGGTCAGAAAAAAGGAGAGAAAGCCTAAAAAAGAAAACTAATGCAGCCACCACTTCTAAGAATTGGTAAGCTGCAATATAATAAATGTTTGCTTTTGGGTTTAATACTGCTTTAAGACATAAAAGTCTAATATCTGATTGGTTACTATAGAAAACAGAAAACATTTTCTAGTAATGAGCACCAAAGCATAATTTGCACACACTGGGGTTGATTTACTAAAACTGGAGGGTGGAAAATCTGGCGCAGCTCTGCATAGAAACCAATCAGCTTCCAGGTTTTTTGACTAGGTTCACATATGAGCTGCATGTGGCTCACAGCAGGAGTCTGCTGCGTTCTGGTTCTTCGTTTCAGGTCTGATTTCAGCCCAAAGTTTTGTCTGAATTCTGACTCAAAACGGACCAAAAGACACACCACAATTTTGTGCAAAACGCAACGGACACGCTGAGGAGATATGTGAACCGGCTCCATAGAGAGCCAGTCAAAATCTCCTGCTATTGCGAATTTCGCCGCATCCGATTTGCAATGGTGTGAACCCAGCCTAATTGAACAAGCTGAAGTTAGAAGCTGATTGGCTACCATGCACAGCTGCACCAGATTCTGAGTGCACCAGTTTTAGTAAATCAACCCCACAGTTTTAGGCTTCATACATGCTGTGCTCCTTTGGATGCCTTTGAGAAAAGCAGTTCAGAAAAATGAGGTATAAGCTGTGTTTTTCACAAGCTTTTATGTGTGTTCATGTGAGTTTCTGCACGTTTGGCATTAATACATTCTTTTGTCCATTATTCATTTTTTTCTGACCATTAGAAAGCATTAAAGCGCATAAATGGGTGCGTTTGCGTGTTTTTTGCCCAAGCGCTACTCACTGAATGCAAGTGATAGGTTTTTTCTCCCTCTAAATCAGTGGTCTCCAAACTGTGGCCCGGGGGCCAGATGCGGCTCTTTGCTTGTCTTTATCAGGCCCTTGGGGTGCTATTCCTCCCACTGATATAAGTCACTATTCCTTCTACTTATGCTAACAATGGGGTATAATTCCTGTTACTGATATCAACAATAGGGCACTATTCCTACTGTTGACAGCAATGATGGGGCACTATTCCTCCCACTGACACCAATGATGAAGCACTATTGCTTCCACTGACACCAAAGATGGGGCACTATTCTTCCCAATGACATCAATGATGGGGTACAATTTCTCTCACTGACACCAATGATGAAGCACTATTGCTTCCACTGACACCAATGATGGGGTACTATTTTTCCCACTGACACCAATGATGAAGCACTATTGCTTCACCTGACACCAATGATGAAGCACTATTGCTTCCACTGACACCAATGATGAAGCACTATTGATTCTACTGACACCAATAATGGGGTACTATTTTTCCTACTGACACCAATGATGAAGCACTATTGCTTCACCTGACACCAATGATGGGGTTCTATTTATCCCACTGACACCAATAATGGGGCATTGTTCCTCCCAATTACACCAATGATGGGGCGTTATTCCTCCCACTGACACCAATGATGGGGCACTATTTCTTCCCTTAATACCAACAAAGGGGCAAAATTCCTCCCACTAATACCAATGACGAAGCATTGTTTACTCCTTATGATGCCAGGGCACTTTCTACTCCTACTGATCACAGTCCAGCCCCTCTAAAAAAAGTCTGAAGGACAGTAAACTGGCCCTTTGTTTAGAAAGTTTGGAGACCCCTGCTCTAAATGCTCCTACCTGTAAACGCTTATGGATAAATAGGGAAGGGGAATATCACCGCTCCAGGAGGATCAACCAAAACTAAATCTCTTCACCAGTTAAGAGGCCACAGGTGCCGGCAATGCATATAGCAAATAGATAGGAAGTAGTTCTGGACAGCCGCACTCCGAAAAAAATATGCCTTTTATTCAAAAACTACAAACAAAAATACATGCCACAGCAGAACAAGGAACTGACGCATTTCACACTACATATAGTGCTTAATCATAGCTTTGATTAAGCACTATATGTAGTGTGAAACGCGTCAGCATTCTTGTTCTACTGTGGCATGTATTTTCGTTTGTAGTTTTTGAATAAAAGGCATATTTTTTTCGGAGTGCGGCTGTCCAGAACTACTTCCTATCTATTTGCGTATGGATACATAAGCTAACATGGTGGGGTGTTTAGAGGCAGAAGAAAAAAAAAACATCAAACATCAATAATTACAATTTTTTTTCAGCTGTAGGGACATTTGTGGTTTCTTGCTTTGCAATTCGGTAAATGCCAAATGTCCTGTTCTGTGCTGTGTACACTCCAGCCCCCAAAGGTGGAGGAGAACACAAGGTGATGGAAGTGTTTGGAGATGGAAGATTTCTTAAAACAGATTGAACACTGTGCTGAAGATTCATGAATTTATGGATTTGTTGCATTGTATGGGGCAATTTATATAGAGGTGCACTTTAAAGGTGTATAAATTGTTTAGGAAATTTATATAAAGAATTTTTTTGACACTTTGGCACAATTTGAAGACCTGGATGTACTTTGCAATGTATATATTAATTGTATTGAAATTTTATATGGAAAATCATTTTGGTACTTGCCCTGTTTTTTTACACCTATCTATTGGAATAATAGGGATTTGGGGATTGCATGGTTATATGCACTTTATATTAGGCTTTCTTTTTATGGAGATTAGTTCAAAGAGGTCAAGTGTTGTATACATACTGTAAATGTTGTCTTGTATATCTGGGGGAGATTTACTAAAACTGCTGCACACAGAGTCTGCTGCAGCTGTGCATAGTAACCAATCAGCTTCTAACTTCAGCTTATTCAATTAAGCGTTGACAATAAAACCTACAAGCTGATTGGTTACGCTGCACAGCTACACCAGATTCTGTGTGCATCAGTTTTAGTAAATCTCCCCCTTTCCCCCTGTGTGATATCTATAAAGCAGCTAAGAATAGAAATAGTGGCGGGAGAGTTTTGGTGAAAAAAAATAAATGGTCAGTTCCCCAATACTGATATTGTGCTTTTTGAGAAATACTGGTGGATTTAAAGGGTAGAGTGGAGCCATAGAGTTTCACTCTTCCTGTACCAGCAACGGAAACTCTGATCACCTTTTTATTCCATAGAGATAATATCTGCTGACCTTGCTTCTTTCATAAAAAATAATAGTCATAGGCCCCTTTCACACCGGGGCGTTTTTCATGCGGTGCAGCGCTAAAAATAGCGCCTGTTCACCGCATGAAAAAATCCTGCCCCTTTAACTCCAGTGTGAAAGCCGGCGGGCTTTCACACTGGAGCGGTGCGCTAGCAGGATGACAAAAAAAGTCCTGCTAGCAGCATCTTTGGAGCGGGATAGGAGCGGTGTGTTCACCGCTCCTATACCGCTCCTTCCCATTGAATAGAATGGGACACCGCGGTGAAACCGCGGTAATACCGCCGCAAAGCGCCGCTACAGCGGCGCTCTGCGGGGGGTGTTTAACCCCTTTTCGGCCGCTCGCGGGGGTTAAAACCGCACCGCGAGCGGCCGAATACCGCGGTTAAAACGACGGTAAAGCAGCGCTAAATATAGCGCTGCTTTACCGTCACCGCGGCTCACCGCCCCAGTGTGAAAGGGGCCATAGAGAGTGGTGGGAGAGTTTAGACATGCTGGAGCAGACAGTCAGAGACTGGAGACATGTTATATGAGACAGCTAGAGATCACTTTAGCTTTAAACCGCCGCGCACCACAGCGGTTCCCCTATTATTAAGCAACGGTGGGTGGGGCAAAACATTTCAGGGTGGCCAAAGGAGTGGCATTGACTGAGGCTTTTGCATGTATACATCCATACTAGGATCGGCTATGGCAAGCGGCAGTTTGGCCCCTTTCACACCGGGGCGTTTTTCATGCGGTGCAGCGCTAAAAATAGCGCCTGTTCACCGCATGAAAAAATCCGGCCCCTTTAACTCCAGTGTGAAAGCCGGCGGGCTTTCACACTGGAGCGGTGCGCTAGCAGGATGACAAAAAAAGTCCTGCTAGCAGCATCTTTGGAGCGGGATAGGAGCGGTGTGTTCACCGCTCCTATACCGCTCCTTCCCATTGATTAGAATGGGAGACCGCGGTAAAACCGCGGCAATACCGCCGCAAAGCGCCGCTACGGCGGCGCTCTGCGGGGGGTGTTTAACCCTTTTTCGGCCGCTCGCGGGGGGTAAAACCGCACCGCGAGCGGCCAAAAACCGCGGTGAAAACGACGGTAAAGCAGCGCTAAATATATCGCTGCTTTACCGTCACCGCGGCTCACCGCCCCAGTGTGAAAGGGGCCTTTCAAGTTAAAATGTTCATTGCTCTCTGGATGAGTTTTTCTTATGATGGCATTACTACTATCCTATCATTACGGGTTCATTTACAAATGAATGACCCAATGCCTACTACTGATTGCTGGAGGTTAAGGGCAACACAGCAAGTATCAAAGGGCTGTAAACAGAGAGGAAATGTTTTGTATCGCAGACAAAAATTCTAATTCACCCAATTTGAATTTTTGTCTGCAATACAAAACCCCTTGGGGACATTTCCTCTCTATTTACACTCATTGGGGCATGCAGCAACCCCTTATCTCACTATTTGTATTGCTTCCCTTTTTGAAGTATCAAAGGGCTGTTTGTGCTTGTGTCATGGGTTGGGCACCACTGAACTAGGTAATCTATAAAGTTTTGTTGGTGTCACTGAAGTATGCTAATATCTAGAAGATGAGTAGGTTGGACACTTACCTAGAATCTTGACTGTTTGTCGGTGACTTCTTTCCCGATTTGCAGCATTAGGACCTCGAATGGAATTTCTGCTTTTCCACAGTGTGTTTCCAATAAAGCCATAGAGAACAGTCAGGCAGAACATGGGTAAGAAAAAGTACACCGTGGTCACCCACATCATGATCTTAAGGTGACCAGAATTAAAAGCGTCCTCTGTGTATTGGCACTGCCAGCTGGTGTTGAAGGGTCCAGTGTCATTAATAACTTCTATATAATCAAACATGTTATAAAGAGGAGAAGCAGACAGGAGGGCTACAGTCCACAAAAATACAATCACAATCTTTACCCTCCTCTTAGTAATAAAGACTTTGGCTTTCAGAGGAAAGCAGATGGCTAAATATCTTTCAATGCTCAGAGCTGTGATATGGAGAATAGTGGAATAGGTACAAGCTTCACTAATCAAGCTCAAAGATTTACAGAGAAAAACCCCAAAGATCCAAGGCTTAGACCTCCAAAGACGGTACAAGTCAAAGGGTAAACACAATAAAATGATCATATCAGACACAGCCATGCTGGACAAGTAGAAATTTGTGGTGGTCTTCATTTCTTTGTATTTTTTGATTATAAGAATTGTAATGGTATTCCCAATGATTCCAGCAACCATTATAAACAGGCAGACAGTTGTGGTAGGGATGAGAATTTTGATGGAGAAAAGGGAACATACAGTCTCTGTACATGGAGGAAAGAGATTGCTGTCATAGAAGTCTGATGAGCTTGCATCATCGTATACAGAAAGATTCTTCATTATTTAATTCTCATTGAGCAGATCAAACAGGGTGTCTTTTCTGGTGGTCTTCAACTCAAAAAATGTATTTTGTTGGTAATGAAAAGGTTCTAGAGTGCAATGTTCAATCTTCAATTCTCCAAGTAATGGGTGATAACCAATGATCCAAAAGCATCTTAGAATGGGAGCAATAGCCCAGTTGTCCTTGGGGGCAAATCCAGGTTTGTAACAAAGATTGTTTCAAGAGCTCTGAACTGTAAAAATATGTTGAGCTTTATTCCAAAGTGAACACATTATTAGTGCTATTTTCAGTTGAAGAAGGTGGGACTATGTGTAAAAAAAAAAAAAAAATGCACTCACCAATTAAATATTACTTGGCTTCATGTAACTAGTTTGAAGAAGACCATCTCATACTAACAGCTGCTTTGCACTTCTTTAGGGTCACTGCATAATGGGTCTTTATAACCACCAGACCTCCTAATCAAATGAGGACGCACGCTGTGCTGTTCTGTGCTCTTGACGGTCTTAACATTGATGCCTATGGTAGCAGCAATCTCTCCACCCTTCAGCTTTATCTGCTTCTTACAGAATAAGCTTCCTGCTCTGGTGTCTGTGCTTCAGAAAATTCAATCTAGTGATGCCACTCCCATTAAAATAACACACAGTGGGAGATGTAGACTGATTATGTACTGGTGCACTCGGCAGCGTAGGATTTCTTTTGCATTCATAAACAATTATCCCAAAATATGGCAGGCATCACAAAACAGCCATAACATAAAAACTCCTCTATATTTTAAATTTTGAACTCGGCATCTCCTTTTATTCTTCCTGATGAGTTCTTTTTAGGCTTTTGATTGCTCCAGCTGTGATTTTGTACTTAGCCAGCGTGGTGCAGGGTACAGTCATACTCCACACCTTATCTTGGCCCTATGGGCCAGCCTTAGTTGCATTCCGGACAGGTCCATTCCAGACAATTCAGAAAGCAGACATTTGTTCTTTGTTCTTCTTATGACTCTGCTTTAAATCTAGATGAAATTGTTGGCTGGAATGCAACATTGCAGCACTTAAAAGTGTAAGTTTATCTTTTCAGAAAAATTGAAAAGGTGAACTAACACTGTACACCCTCCCCCGGTCCCCGCTGTACTTACCTCCGTGGGCGATGAGCTGTCAGTGCTCTTGCAGCCAATGCAGCAGTCTGGAGATTTGAAATCCCTGCTCGTCTTCCCCTTCTTTCTGTAGGGCTTCTGGGACAGGTCAGATCGCTTCCCAATGATCACGTGGTGGCCCTAATCAATTGCAATTGCTTTGGTCCATCCCAGAAGCCCTACAGAAAGAAGGGGGTGAAGAGAGGGGATATAAAAACCCTGAACCACTACACTGGCTGTGTAGCCAGGTGTAGTTAGCTACTTTGCCACTAGGTGGCGCTGTACAGAATAGTGTCTGGTTATAGTAAGCAAGGTCATAAGGTGCTAGGCCCTTTTAGGTAGAGCCCTCTTAACATGATGTCAGCGGTGAGGCAGCACCCATACATAAGTCAGGTAGGAAGGGGCATGGGAGCTGAATAACCCACACCTATGAGGATGTAGCCAGCAGTGGCGTCGCTAGGGGGGTGCGGACTGCACCTGGGTTACACCCATTGGCAGGGGCACTGTTAACACCGCACCACTATCTCCCGCCGACTGTCTGGGTTGCCCCTGGCCTGCTGTCTCACACAGCAGAGTAGACCAAAGCTGCCTCCCCCTCCTCAGCTGTTTACATGTACACAGACCGGAGAAGAGATATCGCTGTGCATGTCGAGCTAAGGTCTGTACTGTAGTGTATTATATTAGAGATGGACAGAGGAGAGGGACAGAGTGACTAGGAAGGAGGGGGATGGGCAAAGTTAAAAAAGATAGATAAAGTGATTCTGGGAGGGGAGGGGGGTTAAGAGGATATGTGCTGGGGGCACTTTGGGAAGGGAGAGGACCTATGCTAGAAGTGGGGGTATGGATTTGAAATCTGACCCCCCACAAGAGTATAAGCCCTCTCCACTCCGAAAGCCCCCCATTACATATCTGACCCCCTCACCTCCCTACTAGCATAAGTCCTCTCCCCTCCCAAAGTGCCCCCCCAGCACATAACGGACCCCCCACCTCTTTATAAGCACCATTTAAGAGGGGTGTGTGTACTGAGAGAGGGCGGTCTCGACTGAGATAGGGGTATCTATTCTGATGGAGGGGGGTCTGTACTAAGGGAGGGGGTCTGTACTTAGTGGAGGGATATCTATACTGAGGGAGGGGGGTCTGTACTGAGGGAGGGGGGTCAATTCTTAGTGAAGAGGAGGGTCTGTACTGCGGGGGGGACTATACTTGGTGGAGGGGGGGAGTGACACCATGTCTAACCACACCAGGTGACACCAACCCTAGTCACGCCACTGGGCAGGATGCCGGATGGGGTGAACCTGTATTCAGGAGACCCTCATCCCTCATATTGTAGTTCCTCCCACATTCTTTTTTTGTCTCTAGGAAAGAAAATTAAGGTACCGTATTTATCGGCGTATAACATGCACTTTTCCCCCCTTAAAATCGGGGGAAAGTCGTGGGTGCGTGTTATACGCCGATCCCCCAAAAAAAAGAGCCAAGAAAAAATCAAACGGCGCCGAAAAACAGCGACCGCCGTCAATAAAAAACGAGCGCCGCAGAAAAAAAACGAGCGCCGCAGAAAAAGACCGATCTGTCTGTTCGGCTCCGCTCGCAGTCCCGCCTCCCTACGCTCGCTTCCGAAACAGCATGGAGGCGGGACTGCGAGCCGAGCTGAACAGAGGACTCGGGCTTTTCCGGCTCCGCTCGCAGTCCCGCCTCCCTGCGCTCGCTTCCGAAACAGCAGGGAGGCGGGACTGCGAGCGGAGCCGAACAGACGGCTCTGGCTTTTCCGGCGGCGCTCGGTCTTTTCCGGCGGCGCCGTCTTTCTAGGCGGCAAATTTAAATGTGGGCAAGCTGCAAATGACGCTGGCAAGCTGCAAATCACACTGGGCAAGCTGCAAATCACACTGGGCAAGCTGCAAATCACACTGGGCAAGCTGCAAATCACACTGGGCAAAGCTGCAAATGACGCTGGGCAAGCTGCAAATGACGCTAACAAGCTGCAAATCACACTGGGAAAGCTGTAAATCACACTTGGCAAAGCTGCAAATGACGCTGGGCAAGCTGCAAATGACGCTAACAAGCTGCAAATCACACTGGGAAAGCTGTAAATCACACTTGGCAAAGCTGCAAATGACGCTTAAATGTAAGTGTTTTTTTTTCCCTAAACTTCCCTCCTAAAACTTTTTTTCCTTAAAATGCCCTCCTAAACTTGGGGTGCGTGTTATACGCCGATAAATACGGTAAATCTCTCCCAACTGGACACAGATCAAAAAATAAATAAAGTTATATGAGTGTTAACCATCCTTACCCTATCAAAAACTAAGAAAAAAAAGAAAAGGTGTGGCTTTACATACATTTTAAAGCTCAATTCTGGGGAAATTAAAAAAAAATCAGCTCTTGCAGTAAGGCTGTCTCCCGCTGGCAAGGGTTAAATGCTCATTTTTGCCTAGGAGACCTTAAATAAAAGCTACTCTACTTACCCTATATCTAGTTATTTTGGTAACAAAGGGGTTAATCAATAAGTTCCATAGAAAACATTAGGGGTATGGCTGCTACATTGATGACTCATTGTTCATCTGTTTGAATCAAATAGAGGGGGTAGTTAAATGCATGACTTACCTCAACAACCAAAATAATATTGGGACAGACAGTATATTGATTTATTTGGATCTTATGTTAGAGGGGGATCTGATAAAAGAGAAGATTGTAACAAGTTCCTATAGGAAGGCAACAGCAGAAGAAACCCTTTAAGAGCTAAAAATTGCCATCCCCCAGCATTGCATCAGGTCTATACCTGTAGGATCATTGGTTTGCATGAAGTGCAATTGCTCTGAGGAGTCTTCATACTTCATTGTAAGTAATCGGATGGGTAATCGGCTGAATCATCAGACAGGGAAGAACTGTAACTTGTAGTTTACCAAAGAAGTTCAAAGTAGGAACCAATAATACAAAACAGGGTGAGAATGGCAAAGAATATGGATAAACTGCATAATAATACAAAACAGATTATGAAAGCTGCACAATCAGGGCAACACATAGCAAAAAAAGAAGAGTATAGATCCCAGCTACTTGTGATTATCCTCATAAACAGCATCCCTCAGTAAAGTCTGGGGTAGCTCTGGTAACACAGGTGAACAGCTGGGGGGTCCCAGGTCTGAGGACACAGGGGGCCACCAAAGTGGAACTAGAGTACTTTGGTAGGAATTGGGGGAGATACTCCCCACATTAGCTGGGTCTTTCGGAGAAGCTGTGTGCTGTCAGGCTCTGGCCTGGCTGCCCGCACGCTGGTTCTGACAGTAGAGAGCTTCCCATCTGGTTGCAGATCACTTGCCCAGCTACATTTGCCTCATCAAATGTGTGCTCTCTGAGCTGCTTATGGAGGCAACAGAGGAACTTTGTCATCTCTTGATTTGTCCAAGAACCCAGGAAGTTGTAGGAAAAAGAGTTAAAGGAGCCTTTACTGGCATCGGAGCATGGTGAGTCGATGATCACTCCACTACAGTTTCATGATTAATGGAATTAAAGATAAAGGATACATGCATGACAAACTATTGGCTAGTAAATCTAGATTCAAATGAAAAAAAAAAAAAAAAAAAGGAATAGACAAGATATAAGAAAAAGGTACTATGCCTGTTTTTCTTCAAACTGCAGCGAGGAAGTTGTTAACAATAAAAAAAAAAATCCTGTACTCTATACTAATACTATTTCTAAGATTTTCTTGAAGGGATGTCATTATATGAGTAGAATGGCTCATATGTTGAGAAATATGTTTTTTTAAGGGTAATATGATGTTAGAACATATAAGATGTACCCCTTGGTACACTAAGGACACTTACAGATGTTGGGGGGCAAATATGTAATGGTTGTAAATATATAATACTTGCTCAGAACCTTGTCGCACAAATAACTAAGACACAGTATACCATGAGAGCACATGCTAATAGTAATATTAATTGTGTAATCTACTTAGTAACACCATTGAAATGTATTATGCATTATGTAGGGTCTACTACACACCTTCTGAAAAAAAAAGAAAAGGGGAAACACACCTCAGAGTAAGTAATCCTAAATGTACTAACTTGTCAAATGTCTGAAAGAATTTCCTTAATAACCATCAAGGGATATTAGTAATCTAATGTTCAACCTATTCAAAGGGTTCTACATAACAAGAGAGGAGGGGGAGAGGGAATAAGCTCTTACATACAGTAGAAAGACCTTGAATGAACAGATAACGGGTTAAAGTTAAATATTCAGTTTGTTTCTTTAAATACTTATTACATTTATTACTAGATTTAGGATATTAGTTGTTCCCACTTAGTATGCTCCATATATGCCTATTGCCGCCTACACACCATTGGAAATTCTGCCAGCAAAAGACAGATGAGAACTTTTGGTCGGAAAATGCGACCGTGTGTATGCTCCATCGGACTTTTGCTGGCCGAATTCCAGCCAGCAAAAGATTGAGATCAGGTTCTCAATTTTTCGGCCGGAAAAAGTTCCGATCGTCTGTAGAAATTCCGACGTGCAAAATTCCTACGCATGCTCGGAAACAATTTGACGCATGCACGGAAGCATTGAACTTAATTTCCTCGGCTTGTCGTAGTGTTGTACGTCACCGCATTATTGACGGTCGAAAGTTCAAGGATGCTGCAAGATCATCAGCAAGAAGCTTGGTGAGAAGGAAACAACTGTTAGAGCGATTATTCGCAAATGGGAGAAATACAAAATAACCATTAATTGCCCTCGGTCTAGAGCTCCATGCAAAATTTGCCTCATGGGATAAGGAAGATCACAAGAAAAAAAAAGGGATTACCCCAGAACTACATGGCAGGAGCTTGTGAATGATCCCAAGGCAGTTGGGACCACAGTCACCAAACAAACCATTGGTAACACAATACGCCACCATGGATTGAAATCCTGCAACGCCCACAAGGTCTCCGACCTCAAGAAAGCACATGTACAGGCCCATCTGATGTTTGCCAATGAATATCTAATGCCGCGTACACATGATCAGACTTTACGGCAGACTAGGTCCGGCGGACCGGAATTCGTCGGACAATTTGATCGTCTGTGGACTCCAGCTGACTTTTTTTCCCCAAAAGTCCAACGGACCTAGAAAATGTTTTCAAATTTTTCAAAATGTTTCAAATCTTTCCGACGGACTCGAGTCCGGTCGAAAAATCCATTCGTCTGTGTGCTAGTCCGACGGACTAAAACCGACGCTAGGGCAGCTATTAGCTACTGGCTATGAACTTCCTTATTCTAGTCCGGTCATACGTCAATACGTTCGAATCCGTCGGACTTTGGTGTGCTTGTGTGTGGCCAAGTCCGTTTGTTCGGAAAGTCCATCGGGAAGACCATCGGACCTAGTCCGTCGAAAAGTCAGATCGTGTGTAAGCAGGATAAATGATTCAGAGAAGGATTGGGAGAAAGTGCTGTGGTCATATGAAACCAAAATTGAGCTCTCTGGCATTAACTTGACTCGCCCTGTATGGAGGAAGAAAAATGCTCACTTTTACCCTAAGAACACCAATTTCTACAGTCAAGCAGAGGTGGAAACATTATGCTTTGGGGCTGTTTCTCTGCTAAAGGTACAGGCCAACTTTGTCACATTGAGGAGCCAATAGATGGGGCCATGTATAGTAAAATCTTGGATGAGAACCTTCTTCCCTCAGCCAGAACACTGAAGATGGGTCATGGATGGGTCATGGATGGGTCTTGGCAGCACAGTGGTGTAGTGGTTAGCACTTTCACCTAGCAGCTATAGGGTCGCTGGTTCAAATCCCAACCACGACACCCTCTGCCTGGAGTTTGCATGTTCTCCCTGTGCCTGTGTGGATTTCCTCAGGGTACTCCGGTTTCCTCCCACACTCCAAAGACATTCTGGTAGGTTAATTAGATCCGTAGAAAAAAAATTGGCAAATATGTGTATGTTGTATATGTTTGTAAGCGCGTTGTGACCCCATGGGGCAAGGACCGCGCTATACTGCAGATGGACACCGGTGGCAAAAGCGCCCAGAGGTGATTCAGTTTGCATAGGTAGCGCTATACAAGTCACTCATTCATTCCAGCATGATAATGACCCAAAACATCCCGCCAGGGCAACAAAAGAGTGGCTCAAACAGAAGCACATTAAGGTCATGGAGTGACCTAGTCAGTCTCCAGACCTTAACCCTATAGAAAATATATGGAGGGAGCTGAAACTTCAAGTTGTCAAGCGACAGCCAAGATGCCTTAAAGGGTTTAACCCACATGTCTTACTTTATATAATCTGCAACATAAGGGGGGAGGTTTGGACTTTGAATGAGGTGTGTATGGTGAAATGAAACAAATCATGTAAGTAAAAACATACATATGTTTATTACTAAACCATGAAATGGCATGACATAATACAGCATAACATGCATAGTACAGTTGTCAAATTACATTGGGAAAATATTAATATGGCTTTTTTTTTTTTATACAACACACACACATGGGGACATATCCTTAGAAGACAGAGCAGATTATATAAAATAAGACATGTTATTAAATCAGCAGAAGGGGGGGCAGGCCCTGACACAGGAGCCGACAGGCAGGGAGGAGAGAGGGGAGGAGAACACGAGCAGAGAGGAGAGACAGCAGGGTTGCGGATGACGGGTTTGCAAACTGACCACGGTGTCAGGGCTCAGCAGCCATGATTGCCGTGGTCAGTTTACATAGGGGAGAAATTGGCAGGATCAGCCAGGTTTCTTAGGTGTTACAGGGGTCCAAATGACAAAGCACAAGCACTGTGCCATATGACATGCTTTAAAGGAGTAGGATCCATTTTTTTGGGGTGGGTTAACATACGCTTTAAGTATTTAGAGAAGGTCTGTAAAGAGGAGTGGACTAAAATCCCTCCTGAGATGTGTGCAAACCTGGTATCCAACTACAAGAAACGTCTTACCTCTGTGCTTGCCAGCAAGGGTTTCTCCACCAAGTACCAAGTCATGTTTTGCTTGGGGATCAAATACTTATTTTACTCACTGAACAGCAACTCAATTTATAACATTTGTATCATGTTTTTTCTGGACTTTTGGTTGATATTCTGTCTCTGTCATTTAAAATACATCTATAATACAAATGATAGACCCATCACTTCTTTGTAAGTGGGCAAACGTATAAAATCTGCATATATATTTATACACACACATAGGAATGAGCTCAATGTTTGAGTCGAACATCGGGTGTTCGCCGAACAGGGAATACTATGGGACATTCTCAGCAAATTCGAATGCCGCGTAACGCCCCATAATGCACTGCGAGAACACAGTGCATTGATGTCTGATGATTGGCCAAAGCATGCACCTGACCTGCATGCTTTGGCCACAGGGCGCTCTGCTGCGAGAGCCATAATTGGCCAAAGGCAGGGTGCCTTTGACCAAACATGGCTCAGGGGGACTAAGTCTACGCCCCACACTATATAAGGCTTCTTACATAGCGGCTGTGTATAGTGTGTGACTGTGGACGGAGATAGATTGAGCTAGATTAGGCAGGCAGGTTAGTTAGTTAACGGTAGTGTATTTAATATAGATATACAGTCTAGTATATATATATATACACACACACACAGTATCTCACAAAAGTGAGTACACCCTCACATTCTTGTAAATATTTTATTATATCTTTTCATGTGACAACACACAGCCATTAATGTCTAAACCACTGGCAACAAAAGTGAGTACACCCCTAAGTGAAAATGTCCAAATTGGGCCCAAAGTGTCAATATTTTGTTTGGCTACTATTTTTTTCCAGCACTGCCTTAACCCTCTTGGGCATGGAGTTCACCACAGCTTCACAGGTTACCACTGGAGTCCTCTTCCACTCCTCCATGACGACATCACAAAGCTGGTGGATGTTAGAGACCTTGCACTTCTCCACCTTCCATTTGAGGATGCCCCACGGATGCTCAATAGGGTTTAGGTCTGGAAACACGCTTGATCAGTCCTTTACCTTCAGCTTCTTTAGCAAGGCAGTGGTTATCTTGGAAGTGTGTTTGGGGTCGTTATCATGCTGGAATACTGCCCTGGGGCCCAGTCTCCGAAGGGAGGGGATCGTGCTCTGCTTCAGTATGTCACAGTACATGTTGGCATTCATGGTTCCCTCAATGAACTGTAGCTCCCCAGTGCCGGCAGCACTCATGCAGCCCCAGACCATGACACTCCCACCACCATGCTTGACTGTAGGCAAGACACACTTTTCTTTGTACTCCTCACCTGGTTACGGCCACCAACGCTTGACACCATCTGAACCAAATAAGTTTATCTTGGTCTCAGACCACAGGACATGATTCCAGTAATCCATGTCCTTAGTCTGCTTGTCTTCAGCAAACTGTTTGCGGACTGGAGGAGCATAGAGAGCTGCTGAAGCTGTGCCTGCTACTGGAGGAACTTGCAAAGTAAGAAAGCACATAATGATTGCCAAATGCCATGCTTTCTGCACATTAATAAATTAACTGTATGAATTCGATTGGGGAGGGGAGGAGGCTAAGGGGATGTTAGATACCAATGCTATTTTTAATATTTTGAATGCAGCATGGGGGAATTAATGTACTGCCACTGGTCAGTCACTAATGCATCAGTGACCAGTGGCAGTACATTACCCCCCCCCCCCCATGCTGCATATTACAGAAATTAAAAATAGCATTGGTAATTAATGTCCCCCCAGGCTCCTCCCCTCCCCAATCGGGTCCAGACAGTTCATCTATTAATCTGCATTATATTAATAGATGAACTGTCTGGATCCGATTGGGGGAGGGTAGGTTAGTT